>CM062293.1:116411353-116922854 GCA_031216915.1 Pictodentalium vernedei | reverse complement strand
TTACTTGTGCTGGTCTTTTAGGCGACAATTTTACCGACGCGAAAATAAAGGTCTCGCTTCCTATTAAACGGTCCATTTCCGAGGTTATTAGATATCCACAGCTAAATGGCTATTTTGAGCTATAGTTTTAGTTTGTGGTGGTGTGGATTTAGTGAATAATTCTCATTAATGGTGGTACGGCCAAAATAATCTGTTGATGGTCTGGATTCAAACTGTGTCAAGTGCATTTCAATTGGGGGTCAAGGTCACACGGGACTGTTAAATGACTAACCCAGACCTGTTTGGGACCTGGCAATTTGCAGTTTACAAATGGGACAATTTTTTGTGTAAATTTGCTTTGAGAAAGCCTTCTGAAAAAATGAATAAGAAAGCCATCTGTTTTTTATTTGTCAGAATGATCATCTTATGCTGTAAACTCCTCAGTGGAGGAATGAGGAATTCATATAACACAGTTTTATCACCATCGATGCACGAAAATTGGAAATTTGTCCCCAAAATGAGAAAATTTTGACCATTTTGAGCCATTTTTTTATTTTAGACATCAACTGTGTCATTCAGCTGAGTGTATTTGAGTGATATTGTAAAATTTTTGTTGTGTACAGAAAAGTTCATATTCAGAGCTTCCAGAAACTGTATACTTTGTGATTAATGTGAATAGGGGAGGTTTTAAATGCGAAATATCCTCGGCCGTGTTAATGTGAAGCTGCGCATATCTTGAAAAGCCAACGTTTTCACCTGAATAACTGTAACGAGAACTAAACTTTCAATTGCTTTTGGGATGAAAGTCTATTTAACGAAATATTACAATAGGCAATCAATCAGGAACCAGATCAATTGACCTGTGTAATAATCTTTATGTATATAAAGAAACATATTACACCTTTACCCCCCCCCCCCCCCCCTCAGGCCCAATTCCCGGCTCAGAGGGCATTTCGTTCCAGTTGTAAAGAGAAAGTTTTAATGGAATGTTAAGAAGATGGAATAACATCCGCAAGCTGCAGCTGTGCGCTGCAGGTTGCGGATGTTATTCGACCCTTTCCACATTTTGCATTGGACTGATCTATCTTCGTACATCTGTTGGGAGAATGGTTATTTCCGTTCTGGAAGCTCAAGAGTCAAAGGGTTAAAATATCAGGTTTGGGTTGGGGTGGGGATGGTGAGAATTGCCAGGCTTTGTGCGCATGGCGCATGCTCCGCATATATATTGATATATTTCCACCAATGGTCGAAAATACCTAAGTGTATATATTCATATGGTATGAAAAAAGTAACGTTATGTTATGTGACTTTCTCTGTCTCGTATTGGCTGAGAGATTTTTCCGGAACCGTCTTTCGTTATTTTTTAGCCCAGGAATGAAAGTGTACACACTGCACAATGGCTTAGTTCAGGCACAAAATAATGTATCTTCCTGGAATCTCTCGTAGATCTGTTGCTAATCCAACAAAAGTATACTGACAATTTCCATCTTAGGCAAAGTGCTTGATAATATGCAGTATACTCAAGATTCCTCCTCGGTTTCATATAATATAAGTATTGCACGGCATGTAGCTGACTGTGCGAGCAGAAGAGTGATCTACGAGGAGGAATAGTCTCCGGCGCGTGAACTATTGTATGCGAGAAGCACTATTTTGGCACGGTCAACTCCAAACCGGGCGATATTTATTTTAGAAGTATATCAGGTACCCGAACGGGCCTGATTACCCGAAGCTTTGCCGGTGCTGCTAGTGTTAAATTTCCATAGGAACAGGAGCTTTGCCGGTGCAACTGTTGCCGGTGCAAAAGTTCGGCTCCTTGAAACAAGATCCGACAAGTGGTGGTGTACCTACGGCATATATACACTCTCCCCCCCAAAAAAGAAAATGTACATGCTAAAAAATAACACTAAAAAAAGATATATATCATTTTCATTCATGGAAATTTTATTCAATCACAGATGAATCAATTTGTGATCAACACGAGAAATTTCATTACGCTACGACGAATACTCTTGGTGCCATGGAGAGTCAAAGACACTAAGGGTCAAACACAAAAGTCACACACTCCATATCTGGTATGACCTCCGTCGGCATCGACTACTGTTGTGCATCTACGCCTCATGGAAGCGAACAAGTTAGCATGGAAGTCTTGTGGGATGTTGTTCCATATTCTGATAAGCTGTCTTTGGAGTTCCACAAGCGTTGACGGTGCATGGGGAAGCCGGCGTAGCTGACGTTTCATTTCATCCCATACGTGCTCAATGGGTGATATATCGGGCGAATTTGCGGGCCACGGAAGAACATCCACTTGTTGTTGCTGCAGATACTGTTGAACAACACGAGCTGCGTGGGGTCGGGCGTTGTCCTGCTATAGAATGACGCCGGGGACGTGACGTTGCAGAAATGGGACAACAACAGGTGTAAGCACTTCATCACGATATCTGGCTGCATTGAGATTGCCATCAATAATGACCAGCTCAGTTCTGTTACGGGCAGTGATGCCACCCCACACCATGAGAGACCCTCCCCCATAACGGTTTCGCTCAACGACACATGGATCTGCATAGCGTTTGTTTCGACGTCTGTACACTCTCTGGCGGCCATCTGATGATGAAAGATGGAAACGACATTCATCTGTGAATAAAACACGTCGCCACCAGTGTAAAGGATGCCTGAGATGTTGTCTACACCTCTGCAGTCGAGCACGACGATGACGTAACGTCAAAATCGGACGAATTGCAGGTCTTCGAGGACGTAAGCCGTATTCTCTCAGCCGGTTGATTACTGTTTGAGGATGTATCCGTCTCAGGTTAGGGATGTTCCTGGCTGTCGTCGTTGCCGTTTGTTGCCGGTTCCGGAGATGGACGACACGGATATACCGATCTTGTGCAGGGGTGGTAACTCGGGGTCTCCCGGAGCGGGGTCGGTCTCGAACGTCATCATGTTGTGCATGTCGATGGACTAGCCTGTCTACAGTGTTACGGTGGCAGTTCAAATGCTGGGCAACCTCTCTGTGTGTTCTGCCAGCTCTAATCATACCCAGGGCAAGGAGACGTTGATTCATTGTCAATCTTGGCATGCTAATGTGGAGTCGTTTTAACAGCAGCGCAAGTTTGAATGTGAACGATAGGAAGGCCTTACTTTAGTGTTTAAATACCCAAGAATTCACACTGCTGCATGAATTTTCAGACTCTCCGCGTGCAAAACATGCCTTTTCACAAACGTGCATCACGTCATTTAACGTTAATGCAATTTTAACGGGGAAAGCTGTTTTTGTGTTCAATATAACTTATTCATGAACAGGTTAACACTCTTTACACCTACGAAATTATTTTTTTGGAGTTTGATCAATTTCTGCAATGCACACTTTCTTTTTTGGGCGAGTATAGTATACTATGGTATGTATAGTAATATTTGGTAAACACAGGGCAATGGGTATATATTATGGGTAAGTGATGGAAAATGGATGGGAAAGGTAAGTTTTCTTGAAAGTTTTTCCCCGCGAAACGGTTGACGTTGCTATTAACGTCGTGACGTCATGATGCGCACGCGAAGTCATAGAGACATTGACCGCTGTTGTTGTCCACTGTACAATCTGGCATAACGTTGTTCGGGTCTGGGGTGTCGGACTTCTCGTAAGGGGGGGGGGGGGGATCTGGTAGTGGTGGGATATATCCTTGTTGGTATACTATTAGCCCTTGGGTCTTCATATTATCCTATGTCTGTTATAGCTAGATTAAGCAGTATTGTGAGGATGGGGGTAATGCATGGTCGTCCAGTGTAGTACTGCGAGATAGTCCTTGGTCGTTTAGATTGGCAGTATTATAATCGTTTGTTAGAAGGGAGGATAGGATGCGTTGTATATACGGCTGTAGATCCCTGTTTGACCTCGGTATTATTAACCAACCGATTGCTTTGTATTATTCTATGACTGGTATAGGTAGTACGTTATGGCAGGTCAAGTGGTATTGTGGAGTGGGTGGGGATAATGCCTGGCAGTATAGGACGGCAGTATAGTATGAGCGATATATAGCTCTGTGCTCCCCCCCCCCCCCCCCCCCCCCAGAATGCCATTAGGACTACTAATCGACCTAATGCTTTATGTGACTGGTCTAGGTAGTATGTAAGTCCATTGATCGAAACTTTGACATTCTTTTACATTATCGGATGAATCGACTGTTATTGTGTGCATGGTATTCCACTCTCCGTGTGCTGTAAACACAAAACGCAAATATACCATCTTCAATCAGGCACTGTTTCTCTGTTGTTGGGTAATTTGAAATGTTTATTGAATCTCCTTCGATGACAATATAAAGAATAAATAGATACTAGGGCCGGTGTGACAGGAATGATAGTCCGTAGGAACGTTAGTCCCTCTGGACTATTATTCCGCGGAATTATAGTCCTAGGTCTACCATTTCTAGGAATAGTAGTCCGGCGGACTACTATTCCTAGAAATGGTAGACCTAGGACCATAATTCCGCGGAATAATAGTCCAGAGGGACTAATTTTCCTACGGACTATCATTCCTGTCACACCGGGAATCAGATTTAAACCACGAGTAGGGTTAACCACGAGGAGCTGCCGAGTGGTTAAAACCCTTATTCTACGAATGGTTTAAATCTGATTACCGGCCCTAGTGCCTATTTGTTTTATTTATACCATGCTTTTAATAAATAATCGACTTATCACATAAAATGGAGCAAAAACGATACTTTCTATCGCAAACACATGAGTCTGTTTTATTCACATCTGCGCCGATGGACATTACTTCCGTCTGCATGTGAATGCTTGATTGACAGCTAGACATATCGTCAAAGTTGATTGAATTTACCTTGCTTTTTCAGTCGAATTAGGATTAACAGTTCTTAAATTTTATTTTAAATACTCAATTGCAGGTATTTTCATCTTATTAAGTCATTGCACGTAGTAGATAGTACCGAAAAATGTCGTATGTTTGAATAAAACATCGCGTTTTCACAAGCAGTGCCGTAGGTGAGAATATTATAAACGTGTTTCTTATGGAACTGAAATTACAAAAGCGGACAAAGAATTTCGACCGCATCGCGACTGAGAAGTAATAATTCTCAGTCCACTTCCTCTTCTATTCACAATTCTAGAATCTCACCTGTCAAAAATATGAGAACATTCAATATCAGGTGCTAAGTGCGTTTGTTTTTCTCGACGAGCTCGTTCCAACGAGGGGTCATAACCTATGTTTTTGAGTCAAAAAATGAAAAAATAATGAAAATTTATTGGCGATTTTTTAGAATAGCGCTGGCCGGTTTTGGCCGTTGCGTTGGGTAAAGGGTTAACTGGTTGAAGGGGGCCGGAATTTGTTCATGAAAATTTGCTTTATTATAAATTATTGAAGAGTGCTCTCAGGTACTCTTCAATAATTTGTGATAAAACAAATTTATATAAACAAAATATTATTTGCGGGTAACTGAATATGAAACATTAGCAAGGAAAACGTTGGCTTTTACTCTGGTACCCTCATTTTTATCAAAGCCCTGATAGTGCATCTAGCACTCAACCAGCTAAATATTGTGTCAAAATATAAGTGTTCTTCAAGAGTTTCAAAGGCTTAAAAACTAAAATGTGAAAGGTAACTTCCTGATAACCTCCAGCTTCTTTTCCTAACTAACAAAGTTATTCGTTTGCTCACAAGCAAATTATCACGAGTGCGTCTTGAGCTGCCGACCTTCGAGTCAAACTTTAAACAGTAATTTAAATCTACTAACATTTTTTTATGCATGCCGAGTGTGGTAGCTAGGCTAATAAATGAAGTTGGTGAGGGGTAGACAGAAATATTTTTAAACCAACTTCATTTCACCTCGCGCTGGGTGGAGAGTGTGTATCCACGTACTATTTTTTAAAGTTTTTATTAAGCCAGTAATTGTTATTGACCAATCAGCTTCATCATCTGATGACCGTATATGAGACTGTGTATCATCGAGCTGACCATACATAGAGCTTATATAAGGTCAGTTCCGACATTTTGTTTTTGATATCCAACGCTCACTTCGATATTTTTCCTAATTTCGCGTATTCAACAAACAACAAATAATTTCGCGTCTATGTCTGTTGAGCAACTTACACCTATAATATGTTTCTTCCAGTCTTTGAGAAATTTTGATAATCAAATGTAAATAAATACAAAAAATAAACCACTAAAACGACATGTATGGAAGCCAACTGGCCCTGTCAAGCGACAATCCTTACCTGAATAATCTGCCCTTCTCAGTTCATGCAAATATTTTCGAGTTACTCCCCCTGGACCACTAAAGGTGAGGGGTCAAAGCCCTTCTCCTTGGGTAATAATGAACTTTTCTTGCCAATTGAAACCTTCCGAGTACTTTTTGAAAGCTTAAATACCCAGAAAGTGATGAAATAATTGTAGGTAAATCAACTAAGGGTAAAAAAACAGGGTGAAAGTGCATGGACCAGTTGTATGGGGGTTCAGGCATGGATACGGTTGACATTTTTCAATAAAATTGTGTGGGGAGGGAGTTTTCCTCACCCGTGTCTACGCCGCTGTATATCCTTCCCATCTTTTCCACCTGATTAGCAACTTTCAAAAAACTTGTATTCCACAGTAATTAATGTCGCTGATTTATAATTTATTTTTCAGAACTTGCCGACTTCTTTTGCCAGTGAACAGTGTGTTCCAAAGAGACTTTATTTCTGTATAGACTTGTACATACATATTACCATTTTCGATCGACAGTCTTTTACTTCCTTCCTTGCACCTGCATACTCAAGCGACAGAAGTGTGGACAAGAATGAATCACGCAGCAGGCAGTTGTTGTAAAATGTTGAATTTTGAAACTAAAGTGTTTTTTGTCTTTAACTCTTTCAACACGAGAGGCCGCTTTTCCGGAACACGATACGTCATAATTTCGTTAAGTTGGATGACTAATAAGTGAAAGTGTTTGGTAGAACAATTAATATTTTCTACGTGTAGCCTTCGGGCTGCACGTTGAAACTATTAATTACTCTACCCCAAATAATGGATATGGACTCTTCCAATTTCTGCCATTTAACTGGTATGGAAGATACCACTAGTGTTGAAAGGGTTAAATTGTCTCGGGCAGTACCCAATGTTCAAACTGCTGTATTTATTCGAAAATTATTGGGCCTTCAGGGATACGCAGGGGTATAAACCCTTTTCCTAACACGCACCATATCAACATTTATTATTTTAAATATATTTTAAAATTTTTCTAAGAATTCAACAAAATCATATGTTATCCTTTATTGGAACGAGCTAATCGAGCTCGTCCAAATGAGAGGGTCACATGATATGGTTTTGTTAAAAAACAATTAAAAATATTATTTTTCAACTGCTTAGTTGTATATTACGCTGGTAGGTGCGGTTGATTCGTTAGAAAAGGGGTTAACCCTTTTAACACGAGGGGTCGCTTTTCCGGCCCAGGAACATGATACACCATAATTGCATTACGTTGGTTGGTTGCTTAGTGAATGTGTAGAATAGACTAATCAATATTCTCAATCGAAAATATTAATTGCTCTACCCCAAGATAATGAATATGGACTCTTCCAATTGCGGCCATTGAACTGACATGGAAGATACCACCAGTGTTCAAAGGGTTAAAGAACATATCTTTCGGTTTCCTAGGAACAAAAAAATAGCAGATCATTATAAAGAAAAAGTCAACATGTGTGTTACATGCATCGCGGAGTGTTGCTAAAATAGTCTCAAATCCAGAACAAGTAAATTGCTATAAACTTTCCCCCATAGAATGTGGAGTAGTATTAAACTGCCACGACAATTGGGCAGCTTGTAAGACTTTTGACCTTAGCAGCAACCACAAAACAAACAATGCATACAGATGTTTCTGAAATGATTTTAGAATAGTATTTCCTCTCCAGTGAGTGAATCATTTATGAACTCTCCCCGCAACAAGCTCGATGAGCTTTGTGAAAGAGATAATGTTGTGAAGCTATTAATGTTTGGTTTCTCGTCATGTGAATCGATGAACAAAATGATATTTTCCGAGTAACCGTTTACATTATGTAACGGTCAGATCTCGCCTGTGCTGTGCATAAAAAAACGGCCAATGAAAATAAATTTATTATAATTTCCACCCTAAAACACAGCTTTTGATTTCCTTGTTAGAACGAGCCTGAACGACGAGTTAGTTTCAACACTTTTACCCATTTGGCAACTGGGAATTGTGCCAATTCAACGCTTGTTTCACGGGGCGCAGTTAGGTCTGTCAGACAAGACTGAATTTGTTAACTTCGAAGTTGCATTATGGCAAAAAAATCAGTTAATCATATTGATATTTTGATATCAATGTGATGTGGGTTAATTATACAAGTTATGAATGATAGTCTTTTCACGTTTTCGAGTATCACTGTTTCAGATAACATCTGTGAGCAACTCGTTACCTCACAAGGTAGAACTCTACAGATGAAATGCAGCGTAACTCTATAAAACAGAACCACATGTGTTAACCCTTTGAACACGATGGGCCATTTTTCCGGCCAGGAGCATGATACTTCATAATGTCGTTCAGTGGGATAGCTGCATAGTGAATGTGTGGGGTAGACTAATTAATATTTTCATCGTGCAGCCTCAAGGCTGCACGATGAAAATATGAATTGGTCTGCCCCAAATAATGAATACAGACTCGTCCAATTGCGGTCATTGAACTGACGTGGGAGATACTACAAGGGTTCAAGGGGGCAAGAGTAATTAAGATTTGGAAAAAGTTCGCAGATTACATTTTTCTAAAGTTACTAACAGAAACTACGATGATCTTTCTTTGTCTCTAAAAAATATATTAACTAAACGTCGCGTTGGACGATTTACTTGTGAAAACTCTTGAGACTTCAAACTTGGAACACAGCTAATGGTCTTCTGAAGTCACCCCAGCTTTTCTGTGATAAATGCACGAAGGTACTTATGTTGTTGATAAACACCTGACTGTAAGTAACCTGAAGGCATTTGTATGTTATGGGCGGAAATCATTTGCCTGATAATAAATGTTTTTCATACATTAAAATATTTTAGTTATTTCTCACTGAAGTGGTACAAATAATTATTTATTAGATATTGTTTTATGTCCCAGAATTGCCTTTTATCATTCCCGGGAGATAACGTTTTAAACGCGACCGATAGGATCCAAGCTAGAGTTGCCCCCACCCCGATGCGTTACTAGGCGTAACCAATTTGTGTACATCAAAATCCTTCACAGCTGCCCATCGATCGCAATCAGGAAAATTTAGCATTATTGGACATGATGAAGTGGTTGGAAGCCGAGTTTTTGAATAACGAGGAATTAATGAAAGCAATAAGTAAGGGTTGGGTGGAAGGATAGAGGAGAGTGTTGCGCAGAAAATTCAGCGCAAAAGAAACTCGTAAGCTGAGGTTCTTTAAAGTGGAAGATGAGGAAACTTCGAACTGTGAATAGAATATGAAACACTAACATTTTCAGAAAAACTTCAACAGATCTCAGGAGATTTTGGAATTATTTGTTTTGGTTCTATAATGAGGTTATTACTTGGTTAGGTCCATATCGGCCGAGATATCAGCCCTCGGTAACTTTACATCAATCTTCGACCTTCGGTTTGAGACTGATATGAAGTTACCTCGGTCTGATATCTCGCCCAATATGAAAATAACCAAGTTAAGCCCCATTCACACTAGGGCTTACGAGTATATAGGATTACCTGCGATCTGGAAGGGTTCTTGATCAGACACAATAGTGGCGATTGCCTCTGATTTCAGCGCAAAAATTTTGTTGCGGTCACACTACACGATATGTCTTCACTGATTGTATGACAAGTGTGTGGTGATCACACGACTGTCATAAGACTATCGCACGATTGTAGAATGACTACCAATGTCCTGTGAGGATTACCTATGACGTATATGTCGTGCGATCAACAAAGACTTGTGCCGACTTGTCGTACGACCAGCGTAAGATAAAAGATTATCAACGATTAATGAAGATCAACTAAGATTATAGTAAGGCGACCGCACGACGATCGTAAGACCTTCTAAGATTTCTCTATGACCATCGCCGATGAGGTATATATATACGCCGCTCCGTGTCAGTGTTCCTTTGGCTGGTCGTAAGAGCTTACGATTGTTGAAGATTGCGTGAGATTGTTGTTCGACAATCGCGCGACAACCCCAGACCTAACTAAAATCACTCGCATGACTGCAAAAGATTATCCAAGACTTCCAGAGATTACTGAAGATTATCTATGATTTGATGATGCACGACTTGTTAAAGATTGTTCACGACTTTGTGGTCGGAGATAATCTTATCCTGTCTTATCCTATCGTAAGCCCAAGTATGACTGAGGCTAAAAACCAGCTAATTCTCGACCAACAGTTGTCCCTTCTCCACTTACCTCCCTTTACTCCATAAGATCTCTGTTTAAAGTTTAAACCATTTACTCAAAATCAACAATCAAACCTGGTCAGTGCTATTATGCCTTCTACTACCTACGGCCATTCGATCTGAAGTTCAATGCGTTACCCACTGACTACCGCACTCCATTTTTGTACCGGATGTAGCTGGAACATGAACGAAAATGAGTTTCGCCCGGAATTATCATCCAGTGTATCCCTAACTGTAAGATTAAATAATTACAATTTTCCTTATCAGTTTGTTTCTATTTTGTCGACGTCCAGATTTTCCTTTAAACCTTTACCTAACACGAAAAGCAGACGACACGTGGAAAAAAATTCTTAAATAATTAATTTTTTTTGTCTCAAAAACATTGGTTGTGGCCCCTCATTTGAACTTGCTCAACGAGCTTGTTCCAACGAGGGATCATAACCTAAGCTTCTGAGACAAAAAAGGGGAAAAAAATAATGAAAATTAATTGGCGATTTTTGAGAATTACTCTGGCTGGTTTTTGCTGTTACATCTGGGAAAGAATTAATTATCCCCGCTTTCGTCGGGGATATTGTCGTTATCTCCGTACGTCCGTCCGTCCGTCCGTCCGTACGTCCGTCCGGTGTTACATTCACTTGCATTAATGTTCAAGCTATGCTAATGTGTTCAGGTATCACCAGTACATGTGCATGAATGTTTCGGGATTTTGATTTGGTTCCAAGTGGTTCCAGTGGAACCATTTTAATCCTTAGAAAATCTTTGTCCGCTCAAAGGTTCTTAGGGTATTGAATTCGATACGTTTAAACCATGTTAACATGTTCAGATAGCATCTGTAGATGTGCATGAAGGTTTCGGAATTTTGATTTGGGTCCAAGTGGTTCCAGTGGAACCACTTTTATCCTTAGAAAATCTTTGTCCGCTCAAAGGCTCTTAGGGTATTGAATTCGAAACTTTTAAACCATGTTAACATGTTCAGATAGCATCTGTAGATGTGCATGAAGGTTTCGGAATTTTGATTTGGGTCCAAGTGGTTCCAGTGGAACCACTTTTACCCTCAGAAAATCTTTGTCCGCTCAAAGGCTCTTAGGGTATTGAATTCGAAACATTTAAACCATGTTAACATGTTCAGATAGCATCTGTAGATGTGCATGAAGGTTTCGGAATTTTGATTTTGTTCCAGGTTGTTTCAGTGGAACCACTTTTATCCTTAGAAAATCTTTGTCCGCTCAAAGGTTCTTAGGGTATTGAATTCGAAACGTTTAAACCATGTTAACATGTTCAGATAGCATCTGTAGATGTGCATGAAGGTTTCGGAATTTTGATTTGGGTCCAAGTGGTTCCAGTGGAACCACTTTTATCCTTACAAAATCTTTGTCCGCTCAAAGGCTCTTAGGGTATTGAATTCGAAATGTTTAAACCATGTTAACATGTTCAGATAGCATCTGTAGATGTGCATGAAGGTTTCGGAATTTGTATTTAGTTCCAGGTGGTTCCAGTGGAACCACTTTTATCCTTAGAAAATCTTTGTCCACACAAAGGCTCGTAGGGTATTGAATTTGAAACGTTTAAACCATGTTAACATGTTCAGATAGCATCTGTAGATGTGCATGAAGGTTTTGGAATTTTGATTTGGGTCCAAGTGGTTCCAGTGGAACCACTTTTATCCTTAGAAAGTCTTTGTCCGCTCAAAGGCTATTAGGGTATTGAATTCGAAACGTTTAAACCATGTTAACATGTTCAGAGAGCATCTGTAGATGTGCATGAAGGTTTCGGAATTTTGATTTGGTTCCAGGTGGTTCCAGTGGAACCACTTTTATCCTTAGAAAATCTTTGTCCGCTCAAAGGTTCTTAGGGTATTGAATTCGAAACGTTTAAACCATGTTAACATGTTCAGATAGCATCTGTAGATGTGCATGAAGGTTTCGGAATTTTGATTTGGGAACAAGTGGTTCCAGTGGAACCACTTTTATCCTTAGAAAATCTTTGTCCGCTCAAAGGCTCTTAGGGTATTAAATTCGAAACGTTTAAACCATGTTAACATGTTCAGATAGCATCTGTAGATGTGCATGAGGGTTTCACAATTTTGATTTGGGTCCAAGTGGTTCCAGTGGAACCACTTTTACCCTCCGAAAATCTTCGTCCGCTCAAAGGCTCTTAGGGTATTGAATTCGAAACGTTTAAACCATGTTAACATGTTCAGATAGCATCTGTAGATGTGCATGAAGGTTTTGGAATTTTGATTTGGGTCCAAGTGGTTCCAGTGGAAACACTTTTACCCTCAGAAAATCTTTGTCCGCTAAAAGGCTCGTAGGGTATTCAATTTGAAACATTTAAACCATGTTAACATGTTCAGATAGCATCTTAGGGTATTGCCGGGGATATTGTCGTTATCTCCGTCCGTCCGTACGTACGTACGTACGTAAGTACGTACGTACGTACGTACGTACGTCCGTACGTACGTCCGTCCGGTGTTACATTCACTTGCATTAATGTTTAAACTATGCTAATGTGTTCAGGTATCACCAGTACATGTGCATGAAGGTTTCGGGATTTTGATTTGGTTCCAAGTGGTTCCAGTGGAACCATTTTTATCCTTAGAAAATCTTTGTCCGCTCAAAGATTCTTAGGGTATTGAATTCGATACGTTTAAACCATGTTAACATGTTCAGATAGCATCTGTAGATGTGCATGAAGGTTTCGGAATTTTGATTTGGGTCCAAGTGGTTCCAGTGGAACCACTTTTATCCTTAGAAAATCTTTGTCCGCTCAAAGGCTCTTAGGGTATTGAATTCAAAACTTTTAAACCATGTTAACATGTTCAGATAGCATCTGTAGATGTGCATGAAGGTTTCGGAATTTTGATTTGGGTCCAAGTGGTTCCAGTGGAACCACTTTTACCCTCAGAAAATCTTAGTCCGCTCAAAGGCTCTTAGGGTATTGAATTCGAAACAGTTAAACCATGTTAACATGTTCAGATAGCATCTGTAGATGTGCATGAAGGTTTCGGAATTTTGATTTTGTTCCAGGTGGTTCCAGTGGAACCACTTTTATCCTTAGAAAATCTTTGTCCGCTCAAAGGTTCTTAGGGTATTGAATTCGAAACGTTTAAACCATGTTAACATGTTCAGATAGCATCTGTAGATGTGCATGAAGGTTTCGGAATTTTGATTTGGGTCCAAGTGGTTCCAGTGGAACCACTTTTATCCTTACAAAATCTTTGTCCGCTCAAAGGCTCTTAGGGTATTGAATTCGAAATGTTTAAACCATGTTAACATGTTCAGATAGCATCTGTAGATATGCATGAAGGTTTTGGAATTTTCATTTGGGTCCAAGTGGTTCCAGTGGAACCACTTTTACCCTCAGAAAATCTTTGTCCGCTCAAAGGCTCTTAGGGTATTGAATTCGAAACGTTTAAACCATGTTAACATGTTCAGATAGCATCTGTAGATGTGCATGAAGGTTTTGGAATTTTGATTTGGGTCCAAGTGGTTTTTCAATCATGTGACAATGATGTGATCAGAACACTACCCTTTATACATCATGTTGGGTGAAGTATCTTGTTTGAAATATTGAAGTACTTTCACATGTGAGTCTTCAGAAGGAAATTAAATACTGTTTTATCATTTTAAATCACACACATGCGTGAAGCCTTTTTATCCAAGTCTGTATCCTGCACTAACCAAAAAGGAAAGTGCAAATGCGGGGATATACTATGGTGTGCTTCGCACACAAATGGCACCATCTAGTTTTAACTTTTTATTGGTTTGTTGATTTTTGTAGCGTCTACTCGTTGAGCGCGAAAGTTTCGTTCACGTGAAAAATTTATTCGAACAGCATTTGAAAGATTTCCAACACGGAGTGACCCAGGATGTTGAAAGTGTAGTTAAGCCCCAGTAAATAAATAAATATAAATTTGAAAGATTAAGTTGCTTGGACCGTTTAAAATCTAAGTAGTAACGTTCTGGGACGATTTTGAGCGTCACTGGCCCAGTCACCAACACATAACAGCCCACATGCACCTCTTTTTATCCCCCACCCCACTACACATTGTCCGACGAATGCATTCAATTTGTGAGAACCGATAAAACCATTTTTTTCCAACCATCAGCACACTCATACCAAACCTTATCAAATGTGTTTACACTCAATTCGCTGAATCCTGCATTCAGCCATCTCTAAGCCGATCGTTAAGACTGTATTCTTCCCTCGAATGTGTCGAACCGATGCGGCGTATAAAGGTGTATACATACATCAACAAGAGTAGTATAGTGGGGCCCACTTAACTGGATATCTCTTAACTGAATAACCCTGTTAATTAAATATAATTTCCCAACATAAAACCATTTACCATACCTCCAGTACATATTTGACCTGTTAATTGAATATAGGTTTTAGAGTAAACTCCTGTTAATTGAGTAAACAATCTTGTAAACTGTTGTGAAATTACCCCGACTTTCCCCAGTTTTCCTTTGTTTATTGTCCTATTTGGCCTCAGTACATCCTATACAGGCATTTAATCCATTATATCTTGTTTGGAGCTCTATCAAACAAGATATAATAGAATAAATACTAAGTTTATCTCTAGAATACAGGAAATCGACATAATCTCTATTAATTGAATACTCCTGTTAATTGAATAATTTTCATCGGCAAAGTGGTTATTCAATTAACAGGGTTCCACTGTATAAGCAACATTTATTTCCAACTTTCAAGTAATACATCAACAATATACAGCTGTGTGTGGATCAGATTCCAACACTAAGAGTAGAATTACAGATGAAGTATTCGAGGCGACACCTGTTCAGCTGGTTTTGCCCAAAACGTCGATTTTAGTCTTCCATGCAGTACAGAGTGATTTAGCGCTCGGTCCCAAGCGGGCGGACACTTGGTGCTCCCCCTTAACTGCTTTTCCACAAGCAAGTTTGTTCCTTTGTTGGACGAAAACGGAAATCCACGCCAGCAAATACAAAAAAAAAAAAAAAATAAATAAACTGTGGGTGTTGTCCATTTTCCAGCTTTCAGTTTTGACTATAAGGGGTTTTGTCCCGACAGGTTTTGTTTAGTCTGTAGTGGGTTTTGTCCTACAACCTACGAGTTATATGTGGTAGCTATGTAGTTCTATGTATTTCTATGTCGTTACCTGCGGTATCCATGTGATTCTATGGTGCTCAATACAGTTTAACGCAAAATGGTTTCCAATATCGTTACGTGTAATTAGATGCGTTGAAAGAAATGACAGGTTCTTTTGGTTTTTTTTCAACTAATAGCACGTTGTGCGGTATCTTCATATATATATTCCTTACATTTATTTCACATTCTTCTGTTTCTCGTGAATTCAAAAAGTACATTGGAAATTCTTTCTCGGGCAATTCATTCAAAGCAGTTTAAAATGTGCTCATTGTAAACTGAAGAACCCATACCAAAAGATGGATAATCTGCAAAACTCTTGCAGATTGGGCAACCTTTCGCAATGGTGTATCCGATATATCGAACGCAGCGAGGGCAGACAACAATACTGCTTGGAGTTTGGGACGGAAATGCAGTTCATAGCAGATCAAGGGAGATTATGAGAGATTTGTAGAAGCAAATCAAGGGATGTAATCAGAGTCGAAGCGCAACTTAACTGGTTGAGGGCAAGGTTATTTTTGATGATCTAATTTTGTTATTCAAAATTTGTTTTTTTTACAAATTTTTGGAGAGTGCCCACTGGCGCTCTCCAATAATTTGTAATGGAAGAAACTTATATAAACAAAATATTGTTTGCATTTGACTGAATAGGAAACACGAGCAAGGAAAATATTGGCTTTTGCTCTGGTATCCTCATTTTTGAAAGCCGTGATTGTGCTTCTAGCACTCAACCAGTTAAACGGAATTCAAGTGTTCGCGCTTTTACCCATTCCACTCCTTCGACCCTCACGCATGGTAACCGTAACACCCACTGACACTTCCCATATGGAATACTCAACTCCCAGTAGCACCTCCCTCCTGGACTGAATTGAGTACACGTGTCAAGTTAGATGGTGATTCAATGGACGGTCCAGCATGAGGAAAGAAAGAGAGGATTTCTTACAAATGAAAACTTAAAATGAAATTATTAACGCAAGTTCACTAAAATCGACCCGAGACGAGGTTCAATGAGGTTCGGGCTGGTTTTATTGAATGAGGTTAAGAAATTCCATGTCAATTCATGACGAATGGGAGATTATCATGCAGTGTGTAAATTAACCCTCACCTAACGTAACAGCTAAAACTCGTAGGTACTGTACACAAAATTTGCCAACCATATTTCAATATTTTAAAAATTTGTGCCTCGAAAACAGAGTTCGTTTCACCAAGGGGTGATAAACTATGTTTTCGAGGCAAAAAATAAAGAGTATTAGTTATTAAAGAAATGTATTTTGGAAATGTCGTCTGCAATTCGTATTAGATGAACAGTTATCTGGTAGAGTGCCGAAAACTCATATTTGGACTTATTTTGAAGTGCAGGTACCACAACTTAAAGGATCATATTCTGTGGATGTGTTTTGAATTTTCTTTGAAGTGATATTATTACCACTTTTGCGGGCGTTCCTAGCACATTGACGATGTTTTACCGAGCATCGAATCCTCGTAATGCTCAACAAGTACAAGTCATGTGACGTGTTGGGCCATTATTGACTATAACGGCCCGACAAGACAATAACAGCCCGATACGTCTAAATATTGACGATGACGTCACATCTCTCTGTTTATCAAAAATATGTTTTCCTAGATTTCCATTTGGATCCAAATTTAATTCGGATGTTTAATTTGTAAACACATTTGTTTCAAGTGTTTCCCTTTGTGAAAAGGATTGATGATGTATCAAATATAGGAAGCGATACGCACACAAAGTAAGTAATGACATCGTTGACGAATAAACTCTTTGCCAAAAGTTCGCATTTCGAAGATAAATTTCATCATCTAGGTTTCCAAACTTCGCCGTAGACTGATCAAACGATAGTCATGTTACCAGGTTTGTTTGTCAACAAATTAGACGATAGTTTCGATGTTTTTATTTTAATTCGAAAAGGTCAAACTTCATTTATTTACCTTATTTCCCATATAATTTAAATGCAGTGTACCCGCTGCACAAAAGTGGCAATAATATAAATAATATGACTTTGTCGGGCATTATAGTGTATCAACGGCTCAACAGAAATGGTTAACAGCTCTTGAGCTTATTAGCGGACTTTGACTTCGTCCCGGGCCGCTAATAAACTCTTGGGCTGTTAACCATTTCTATAGAGCCCTTAATACCTGTAATGCCCTTCAAAATCATGTTATTGTTATATTATTTAGTTTTTAAGGGTTTCGCTTGTTACAGTTTATAGGAGAGTGCCCATTGGCACTCTCACAAAGATTGTAACAAAGCAAAGGAATGTGTACAAGATTTCGCTGTCAAAAATAATTTGGCACTCTACAGTTAATGAAATTTTAAATAGGATTAATTTAATTCTACTTCTGGATTTAACTCATCCACAATGTTACGACGTCGATGTTGACGTTGACTTCTGACGCCACACGTTTATTAGAGGTGTTGTAAACAATATTTCCGTAATGAACTATTTGATTGTGATTATGTAATGAACAAATGTTTCGCAAACTTTATGACGATTTGGGCAAGATTCGGCTATCAATAATCCTCACCGACGACTGTCGGGCCGAGGATAAAAATTATCGTCTTCCTTAGGGAGCGCGGTGGCCTAGTGGTTATGGCATCGAACTTCAAATCAAAAGTTTCGATTCCCGCCAGGGTTAACTGCGTTGTGTCCTTGGGCAAGGCACTTCATCCCGGTTGCCCACGTGGGGAACGTTGGCGATGTGTGCCGAGGCGTACTGCACGCCGATGGTGCACTTGTCTTCAACCAATGCTGACTCTGCTTAGTACGTTGGGGAGTCTGACAGTTACTCGGTGGTTCTCTCCGGGTACTTTGGCTTCCTCCCCCCGTAAAACTGTCCGACACGAGGTGATCCTGGCTGTCGAAAGTGTCGTTATACCCAATAAATAAATAAATAAATAAATAAATAAATAAATAAATAAATAAATAAATAAATAAATAAATAAATATCATCTCTCTCTGTCAATCTTGATCATTGTGTGTGTGGTTAAACGCGATAAACAAGAACAGTTGTAGTAGCAAACCCATACTTGGTACGCCTGTGGCCTTCGATTGTCATTCAAGTTCTTCACCTTGAGCTCAACACTTTTGATTCTCATGTATCTTCCATGCCAGTTCAAGGGCATCAGCTTGAAGAGAGAGTCTCAGCTTGAGGTCAACCAACTGATGTTTGCAACGGCACGTTGAATATATTGATTAATATACTACAAAAATTCGCTGAACAGATATTCACTTCATGAAACTCTGGCGCATCATGAGCTAAACCAGCTTTCGGTTTCAAAAGATTAAAAGTTTAAAGGTAAGGTCAAAGGTATATCCAACGAGGAAAGTGAGAGAGTGCAATTTTATCTTGGGTTTGATACAGATGACAATTCTCTATCATTATTAGCCATGAGGTGAAATTTGATAATTTTTCCCCCGGGAAGCATCAAATACAGAAGCAAAAAGCCAAAGTGGACACTTACTTTGTGTTGTTGAGTGTGATACTGATAGGTATTCTTAATGACGAATCATCTGTAAAGTAGTTGCTTCAAATTAGTTTGAAATAAAATCCAAGTTTCTTTTATAACTTTTAACAAACGAAAATAAAAACAGCCCCTAGAGCTGTCTGTTGTTTCATTTATTAAAAGTAACAAACGGAAACTTGGCTTAATCTTCTGCTGGCGCCATACGTTTTTCTCAACAATTACTTACTTCTTAATCGGACCTTCTTCGCTCGTCTAATAATTTCAAGGGAGATAACGTTAAAGAAGGTCGATTTTTACGACGATATCAGCCAGGGATGAGTGCTGTCAGCAATTCAATGCTTCGCCTTGTACCAACAGTTGGAGGTAACGATAATTGACGTCTTTAAATTTTTCAAAAAACTGAACAAACATCGGTAAGGAGTGGTCTGTATTAACCCTTTATCTAACATGAAAAGCAGACGACACTTACAAAAAATATTCTTTGAATAACTATTTTTTTTCATTTTTTATCTCAAAAACATAGGTTATGACCCCTCGTTGGACTCGTTCCAATGAGGGATCATAACCAATGTTTTTGAGACAAAAAATGAAAAAATAATTAAAATTAATTGGCCATTTCTGAGAATAGCGCTGGCTGGTTCTGGCCGTTAGGTTGAGTAAATGGTTAATCCTTTACCTAACATGAAAAGCAGACGACACTTGCAAAACAAAATTCTTGAATAACTGAATTTTTTTAATTTTTTGTCTCAAAAACATAGGTTATGACCCCTCGTTGGAACGAGCTCATCGAGCTCGTTCGAACGAGGGGTTATAACCTATGTTTTTGAGACAAAAAATGAAAAAATAATAAAAATTAATTTGCGATATTTGAGAATAGCGCTGGCCGGTTTTGACCGTTACGTTGGGTAAAGGGTTAAAAGATTAATCTCAAAGCTTTACATGGCGGAAGGATTGAATTATAACTTATTCTTCTGTCAATATACAACAGAAAAGCTGATTTACTGTAGCAAAGTTTCCATACAACGTCAGTCAGGACAAAGTTTAACATGGAAATCCTTTACCTTACCTAACGAAAAAAAAAAACGGCCAGTATTATTCACAAAATTCGTCATTAAAATTTAATTATTTTTTACATTTTTTACTGAAAAAACATTGTTTATGTCCCATTTCTGGAACGAACTCGTTGAGCTTGTTCTAATGAGAGTTCATAAGCTATGTTGTTTGAGACAAAAATGAAAATTTAGTTAGAAATTGTTTTGCAAGTATATTCTGCTTTTCCGTCTTGGGTAAATGGTTAACATATCCATAAAATTTAAACGTCGAAGATCAATTTGATAAATATTACAAAGTATTATTGAATAGAAAATTTTGTTGTGAAGGACCACTTTGTCAACTCTTATGAAATGATATATAGTGGAACGTGTTCATTGAATAGTCACTTTACCGGTGAAAATTATCCGCTATGTCAAACAAGATATAAATGATCAAATACCTACATTGTATATACTGAGGCCAAATTGCGGCCAGAAGTTGAGTGGCGCGCATCGCTAAAAGTGTTGGTGTTGTTGTCATTGGCTAAGGTTTTAAGTTGTCGTTAAAGATGAGGTTTCCGAAAATCGAGCATGTCGAAATGATTTCCTGGAGCAGTTGGGACATTATCTACCTAGCTGTTTTAGTAGAGCCGTGAATCACTGGTATGAACAATAAAAACTATTTTGAGTTTCGTATGGCGAGTTTTCAAACTCGTTAACAATCAGTAGCAAACAGCCATTCAGAATCACCCTTTTTGTTGTTAGCGCAGTGTAATGTGTCATCCCAAAATGAGATTATTTCTAGAGATCACAGGATAAATAAATAAATAAAACAAAAGATAAAATTAATGTTTATTACAATTTGCTGAAAATGTTTGACCGCAGCGAAGCATAACTGTCACACCGAAGCTGGTGAACGGTAGCTATGTGTGCCTAGATATGAGTACCGAGCATACATGTAACTTACTAGAGGTTCTATAGTGAGTATAAATAACTGGGGAATCCACTGCTGAACCAAAATCCTACCATAATATCTAATACTCAGTACTGGCTACAAGGGAACTTCATTTATGTTATGTATTTATTTGTTTATTAAGGTTTAACGACACTTTAACGGCCAAGGTCATTTCGTGTCGGTGACAGTTTTATGGGTGGAGGAAGCCTGAGTACCCAGAGAGAACCCTCGAGCAATGACGAGCAGCTGCCAGCTCCCCAACATCGTATATCTGCACTGCAGCACAGGCAGGGTTAGATTGGTTGAAGACATGCGCAACATCAACGTGGAGTACGTCTTGGTACATCGTGCTCCCATGTGGACAATCGGGGTGAAGTGCCTTGCCCAAGGACACAACGCGGGAGTCCGAATCGATCGCACAGACGGTCACGCATCCAAGGACTAACCGGGCTCGACGTTGGTTAACTTCGGTGATCTGACGAGAACCGGTTACCGCAACGCCACGCGCTCCCAGGGAACTACATAGTTAAACCCTGTGCATCTGACACCAGTGAAGTCGCTGTCGACGATGCTGCGCCGTCAAAATGACGCAACGAACTAACCGTCTAGCGCGTAAACCTGCCTCGTGTAGACGGTTGCGAACGGTCTGATCCGAAATCCTCCGCCGACCTGGTAGCGTTGACGCTGTGGTTGCTCTCTTCCGCAAATGACGTAACCGGACGTATCGATTTTGAGCTGTGGTGGTCACTCTGGGTCTCCGGGATCTTGAATGGTCCTGCGTGGTCCCCTGGATTTGGTAGCGGTTTCACAGGCGTGTGATGGTGCTCGGTGAGACATTGGACACTCTCGCTACATTCGAAGCTGATTCGCCTGTTTCCAAGCAGCCAATGACATTATTTCTCTGATCTTCGGTCAAACGCGGCATTTTGCTTGAGCAAGATCCCCTTAAAGCTGTGCGAATTCCGATCGATTTCCATGTCCATTTATACCCCCACACGCTCAGCTCGCATGCTCGGAGCGTGCGACTTCATGATCAGGTATTCACTCAGTGGGAACATTGTTTTGTTAATTATCAATACTGTTGGGGTCACGGTGGCCGAAATTATGCTCCGTTGTCTAAAATGTTACATAGACTTTAGACCACCACGATATGTCGTTAACCATATCTACAGCCACACTTTATCATAATATTGTCCAAAATTTGCCATACTATCGTGACTAGACCTCTTTTGCGTTTCTGTTTTTGAAGAGAATATATATATCAATACACTGTTATCACCTATCACCTAGCCCACATACTACTCCACAGCAGGGGCGTCGGAAGCAATTATTTATTGGTCAGGCGAAATTTCCTAGCAGGTTATGCCGAAGGCCATAGGCAAGAAGTGGGGAGGGTCTGGGAGGGGGCTCGGCCTTCCCTGGAAAAACTTGGAAAACACAACGCTTTGAGCGTGAATCTGAACCTTAATTAAGTGAGTTCTTGAATGCCATTTGCCACTGGTTTAGAGCATGTTCATCAGTCAAAAAATGGAAATGTTTGCGTACTTTCTTACCTCGAAAGACCCAACACGGTCCGACAACGACGATCCCATGAATAATTGACCATACATAACATGACGATTGTGATCTTTATTTCAACAAATAATCCTTTCGCAAGTACTTTGGAATACATGAATTTAACATTACTTTCATGCTATCTTTTAGATGGCCAAAAGTGATTGTTTGCGGAAAGAATGGTCTATTGAGAAATGAAAGACAAGACAATGATGAAAATATGCAGTATTTTAATGGCGCTAATTACACATATCTGTCACTAATGTTTTTGATGGAAAAATGTTCTCTCGACATGTATGGTACTGGAACGGTCCATGATGAAACAACGCCGGTAATAACTGACAAAAAATGTAACTTGTGATCTCCTGAACACAATAGCAGTGTCTGACGTCAGTAGCGAGTGTTTCCACCACGTGTCCGGATGACATCCTGAATGCTCCTAATGCTACCAGTGAGCCTTCCGAAACTGACCAGAGACAACTGCTGTCACTCCTCATGCAATGCAGCTTCCAAATCAGCCAACTTCCAAGAAAGTCCTATATGTGTTCTAAGGGATTCAAATCGAGACTCATTGCAGGCCAAGGTATTGTTGTAATAGGGTTGTTCTTCAGGACTGCTCTCACAGCATGGGAACGATGTGGTCCTGCATTGCTGTCCACGAATACAGGGCGAGTAGTCAACGGGTGGTTGTCACAACGAGGCACGACAACGGGATTGAGAATGTTCCGGATGTACTGATGACCACTGAGATTACCACGTACAGTCACCATATCAAGTTTACAATCATGGAAGAGGAATCCCCAGATCATTATTCATTCTCCACCATAAGGAACAGTAGGTCTGATGTTCCTGGGCACATAAGCAGTATATGCCTCCACACTCTCATGCGACCATCTGTGACGTGAAGCAGGAACCTACTCTCGTCTGACCAATAGACTCTCCTCCACGTCCCGAGATTCCAATGTTGTCGTGCCATACACCACTTCAAGCGTCGTCTTTAATGCTGACCCGAAAAGGCTGGACGCTTGATAACCCTTATGGACGTCATACCCTGTACTTTTAGGCGGTTTCGGACAGTTCTGTTGCACAAACGTCTGTTGGGAAGCCAAAGGCGTTTTAAAAACCCACTTGAAGCAAAGGGTTCATGCATAACGAGGCGTGCAGACTCCGATCGTGCCGAGGAGAGGTCTTTTGGGAGTTGTCAAGGCCTTGGTCGGTCCTTAACATCGTTGGTTTGTTGATGTTTTCGGACAAGTCTGCTGATGACAGAATGACTATAGCCAAGCTGCCTTCCAAGAGCTTTGAATGACATGCCTGGTGCGTGCATGCCAACGATTTGCCATCTTGGTGCCTCTGACAGTCTTCTCCTTGCCATGTCAACATTTATTGATAAAAGAAGTGACAATTTTTCTTGTTTTATACCCAGATATTACATGTGACTGATAGTGTTGTTGTGACATTCGTGGGAAGCATGCTTCACGTGGACGAGGGGATGTGTTTGGGCTACGTAACAGCAACTTCACTGTCCTGAAACATTTCAGGCGTTATTTAATTAAGTTCCAGGTGTATATATACACAACCGTTTGAACATAAAAAAAAAAAAAATTCAAGTTAACTTGCAAGAATCTTCCGAACATGCGATTTGTGGCCTGAACCATATGGGAACGCAGTATGCGTCACCGGTTCTGCTCTTTGAAGGTGGCTTATCATAAGCCACCTTCAAAGAGCAGAACCGGTGGCGCAAAAATATGACTGACATCGACAAAATCGTTTTGCCTCGTCGGGATAGATATATGGGTGCGTACGCCGATGATGACCAAACGTATTCACATGTCCTTTTTAGTACAAGTATCCACTAGGGAATGCAATAACACTATGTCAACTGTATAGAGATTGGGAATATCCTTTAATCACCGACACGTTTTATAATACTCTTCATAAACCCTCATAATTTGCTTCAAAATATCTGTAGCATTAATGTTCTCGGGAAGCAAAAGCTATAGCATGTAAAGCCTCTAACATTCCACTGCATTCCCATGAATGTTCACGAGTTCATCATCATCAGTACAACACAAGTGAAGACACTGGGAGGGCTATCTGAAAATCGATACAGCTTTGGGGCAGTACAAAATTCTCACGAACATAAAATCAAACGTTGTAAAACATAACAGATTATTGAGCAGCAGACTGACTGGTATAGGATGGGTGGGTATTTTTGAAGATATCTGAAAACGTTTTTGTTTTGATACCTCCGAATGTGCAATGGTTGACAAGAGCTTGCATAGCTTTTTTCTATGTTCACGGCACCAGTAGCATAAATGGTACAGTTTGACGTTACCACGCGAAATATTTTAAATGAAGCACACCCAATAATTCCACACAACAGAGAGTAAATGCTCTAAATGATCAGTGGATGCATACTACAAAATCTCAGCATCACTATAAACAATAATTGAATATCCTATTAAGTGTTCTTTAACCCTTTTGCCCAACGAATCGGCCGCAAACGCCCGCGTAATATGCAAATTCAGTAGTTGAAAAATATTATTTTTCAAAAAATTTCAACAAAACCATATCATGTGACCCCTCGTTGGAACGAGCTCGTCGAGCTCGTTCCAACGAGGGGACACTTGATATGGTTTTGTTGAAATTCTTTGAAAAATTTGAAAAAATGATATTTAAAACAATAAATTTTGATATCGTCTGCGTTGGGTAAAGGGTTAAATTACAAATCAGTTGACGATGTGAACTGAAGTAGAGTGACCTTGATCTTTATCCGATTCATTGATTATTTTTTGTTCAGTGACGTTATGGGGTACACGAGAGGTTTATTTACTAAACTTGTTACCGCTAAAAGTTGCCTTGTTCGTTTCATTATGTGGATTTTGTGCTTTTGGTTGGATCTTATTAGAATATATCCGTTTGCGGCTTGGAGCTTATATTCAACCGAGACGCGAAGCGTAGAAGTTGAACATGGGCCTCAGGCAGCAAATCTCAGATAATGTTACCGTCAATTTATCACAAGAACAAATATGGTGTAAAATTTCAGGTCAAATGGTCCTCATCAAAAGCCATTTTGGCGACAGTGAAATATTGGATATTTTTCATGAATTTTCCAGAAGTCCGATTACATCAAAGGCCTGTTACTCAGAAATGGTAAGAGATATTAGGAGTGTAATAAGATACATACCCCCAGTGCGCAATGCGTCATCGTTTATTCACTTTAAACCTTCAAGGGTTAGGAAATACCAGTAACAATAAATGTTTCATAAAGTTAACCACAAACGATCTAAACTAATATGTTCCCATAACACGCCCATGCACAAAACGAGTTTTGAGTTTCCGAGCTTCAACCGCATTCCCAGATGCACCAAATTCTAAATGGAAAAGGGCATCATAACAGCAGTAAAATTATGTGAACTGAAAACAGTCTTTTTCAAAATTGAGCAGAAACTACTAAAAGAGACAGAATGGTACACGTAGCGGATACATAATTAAAAGTGTGTTTAGAAAAAAGTGAAAGCAAAAAGAGCCTTTGAATTTAAAACACGCTGTTCTACAGGAGATAAATTTATAAGACCTCTCAGAATATCCATGGGGTATGGATCTAAGTCAGCTCTGGGGACCATAAAGCACGAGAGACGTTGTGTTGTGTAACTTCTGTGAGAACTCCCGTTCAAAGGATATGCCTGCCTCGCGGTAGACGTAGGCTCGGGGAGAGGTTTTATAAATATTTGAGAGAGAGAGAGAGCGAGAGGGGGGGGGGGGGGGAGGAGCGTCTGCAAAAGGGTTCTAAATAAATTCATTTCCTCAGCTTTGAAAAAATGTTTATTAAGTTATAAGTATTTAAGTTTGCAGTAACGGAAATGCAATAGGCTTATAGGCTGGCTTAGCGTTCTTTGTACATGACTCAGTGATATACAGTATCTTAAACTGATAGAACACAAGGTCCTGTAAATATCGGGTGTGGTGGGGGGGGGGGGGGGTCACGAAAGGTTTGATTTTAAGGCCCAAACTAAGTGGCCTGTATGTTGACACCCACAATTCTTTGAATCTTAGTTTCACAGACTAGTTACTTCTTGACAGGCAAATGAAACTACATATTTAATACGCGATGCCTTTAACTTGTAAATATTTTCAAACTGCAGCATGGCTGTAGACGTAAAATACTATATGATCAAAATAACAAACTGAATGACCTTCCTTTATAAAAATAATATAATGATTGCATTGGACAACAAATGCAGTTTTATTTTGTTTCAGAGGGGTCGATGGCAGGGAGTTTTGCGTTTCTGTTAAAGCTTTTAACCCTTTCAAAACGTATTCATATTTTTTGAGTGAAGAGAAATTTGACAGTGAACGAGCAGATGACACAAGAAACATTAAACAGATTGTGAGGGTCATGAAAAATTTAATCTGCGAGCTGTATGATTAAATTTTTACTGGACCTTGATATACGCTCAGAAAGAATTCGCTCTTTGGCCGTCGACAGTATTTATCTGTTTATTGGTGTTTAAGGTCACATACGTCTGAACAATGGCTAATCATGACTGCAACAAGTCAAGACCAGCCAACCGTTTATACCCATGTAAACAAGCCCTGCTTCACTTTCTGGGGTTCCTACGGGGACGCCGTAGATAGTGTTGTAAGGGTGACATCACCCAGCCCTCAGTGTTGAACTGGTTATGGTTTAATCAGATAACATAACTAAATTTCCACAATATCATATGTGCTTTTGTAGCATGCCTTTGCAAAGACGAGCGCAGGATAGAGTTTAACCCTTTACCTAACATGAAAAGCAGACGACACTTGCGAAAAAAATTCTTGAATAACTATTTTTTTTCATTTTTTGTCTCAAAAACATAGGTTATGACCCCTCATTGGAACGAGCTCGACGAGCTCGTTCCAATGTGGGGTCATAACCTATGTTTTTGAGACAAAAAATGACAAAAATAATTAAAATTAATAGGCGATTTTTGAGAATAACGCTGGCCGGTTTTGAACGTTACGTTGGGTAAAGGGTTAACCCTTTTACTGCCAGACCCACTTTAGCCATATACAGAGGGCATTTCCGTACGCCTGTAGGCGAGGAAGTTTAATAAAATTTATGACGTACTTGAAACTCTATCATCTGACTAACTGTTGGAATGGGCTCTCTGAGCCCTTTCCAACAATTAATCAAATGGTAGGTTTGATCTGCGCATACCAGAACGTACAGATAATCATCATAAAATAGGTGACAATAGTCGCCTTCTGCAACTCAAGTGTTAAAATGCAAAGTTGATATTTTGCATATTGTGAATTAGTATAAAATTCTTCAATCGGAAGGGCATCTATACACGTTTTTTCTTGCCCACTTCATAACAATCAAATAGCCTGTTCTGACTTGTCCAACATACACACGCCGATAGTCAATATTCAGGTCAGAAAACTGACTGGTTGTTGTCAATCCGGGTTAGGTGGAAAACAGGTAAAGACGAAGACGTTCAATTGTGGCAACGAACAGAAAACCATTATTGATTTTTATGCGTTCCTGTCAACCTATTTACAAATTCGTTTGACACACATGATTTTATACATGGATAAACTAAGTTCCAGGTGAATTTTGCTCTATACGGTATTGTGACAGCACAGATGACACTGATTATTATTAGCCAAACGAAAAAGGAATACGTTTTGATGTGTTGTGAATACAAGAATAACTGGATTAACAATTTCACCCCGATCTAGATTTACCTTTTTATCAGCGGATTTACACCTCTTCTGTTATAATTATGGTAAGAAATGATGTTAGATTTCTTTTTATGCCTCCGATAGGGAGGCATCTTAAATCCGGTTGTCTGTCCGTCCGCCCGCCCGCTTATCCGTCTGTCGTCCGTCCGATTAAATTTGTCCGTCCGGAGCCATAACTTTTTCATGCTTTGGTGGATTTTCATGAAACTTTACACAAGGGGAGATACAAATGGAAGGTCACCCATGCTCAAGTGACAAAGGCCAAGGTCACAGGAATGGGAAAACTTAATTCATTCACAGGCTGCATCTGTCCGTCCGCCGGGAGTCATAATTCTATAAGGTTGGCTGACAAAGGTGTCGCAGGGCTTACAGATTTTCGTCATTTACAATCCCCGTGTGCAGGGTTTTATTGTTCATATATCAGTTAACCCTTCATCCATTAAGTGTTTTATTTTTCAATACAATAAATTTAATTCCACATGGGAAAAATTATCTGTTTTCCAATAGTGTTTATTTATTTGTGTTTAAGGCCACATATTTATGCACAGTGGCTAATCGTGACCTTGACAGTTTTACGGGTGGGGGACGTCGGAGTACCCGGAGAGAACCACCGAGCATCGTCGAGCAGCTGTCAGCTCCTCACCATTCTAACGCTGTTCAAGCTCCACTCACGCAGGGTCACAGCGGTTGAAGACATGTGCACCATCGACGTGCAATACGTCCCAGTACACGGCATCATCGTGCTCCCATGTAGGCAACCAGGATAAAGTACCCTGCCCAAGGACACAACGCGGGTCGTCCCGAACGGGGATCGAACTCGGGACCACTAGATGAGAAATACAACAGTCTACCACTGAGCCACCGCGCCCCCCTCTGTTTTCCAATACAATCATTCAGATATCGCTGTCAAAAGAACTTACACATTACATTACAAGTCAAGTCGAAATAAGTTGTAACATAACTGCAAAAAACTAAGTATACTGCTGCTTGTGCACTGATAAGACCAGGATCTTATATCATTTTCTGATCTTATCAGTGATGGAAGAGAAAGATAATAGTTTATAGCGGTTATCCTGCAACTTCATCTTGACTTTTTGATTTCAAAATGTTTGATTTCACTGTTGATTAAGTTTATTACATTATTGTTTATTACATTATTATTTAGTTAATATTACATAACAGATTGATTATTACACTCCTGGGTAAAATCTATTACATCGCTTGATACTAATGTACTACCGGTGCGTATTACACAACTGGTTCTCACATGGTTCACGAAATTTGTTCACAAATGTTTGCTTTGGGCCAAGAAAATTAACAGGCGTCTTTCCCGTCACATGCTCGAAAATAATAAGATTTGTAAGTTCGGCAATTTCCCTTACTTTCCAGCACAAATTTGTGTTCACGGTAGACTATAAGCCCCCCATCCACAACAATCCTGAATATTTGAATGCGAACGAAATAAAAACAAAATGAAATTGTTATGAAGGCATAAAAGTATGCAAAAGCTAATACCTACAAGTGTTGAAAATCAAAAGTTAAGATCGGGCTCTAAAAATAGGATAGGTAGGCCGACGGAAAATACTTTTTTTAGCCTTGTTCCAATGTATGGGAAATGCTTACAGACAATCTTACATAAATTATGGCAAGGCAAATCCATACAGACGAAATAATTCCATTTCAAAGATAAGATGGAGCGCATCCACGGAATATATAGCATTTAAGATGCAGTATCAGCACTTCAGAATGGAGCCTAAACATGGGTTTCCAGCGCTCCATCTGTTAACCATTTACCTAACAAATCGGATGCAGCTACCCGCGTAATTTACACATTTAGCTGTTGAAAAAAATTCAAATGAGTTCAACAAAGCCATATCATGTGACCCCTCATTGGAACGAGCTCGGAGAGCTCGTTCCAATGAGAGGTCACATGATATGGCTTTTTAAAAATATTTTGAAAGATTTGAAAAAAAATAATAAATAAAATGTTTTAAAAGATTTGAAAAAATAATAGTCGCTTGTCATAAGGGCAGAAGTGAAATACCTGGAAAATTGACTAAACCAGGTGAATTTATCGATAATAGCTCATACTAAAGTACTACTTTGTCCAACCCTTTTTCAAATACTTGTGAGTATTTTTTATTTTACGTCGAGCGTATACAATATCAGATCATGAATATGGCTGCCATGTTTGAGTACACACAGGTGTAAATCACTACCACATGCTTATCTTACGTGTGGAGACCTGATCTGATCAATAGCGTAAATTTGCTTACATGTATTGAAGGTATACACTGACAAATTCCATACAATTTGACCCTCCAGTTTTGTATTCATCGTTGAAGGATAATATTACAAATCCATTGTGTGCTTGTGGGAGAACACAACCGCATAATTATACAGCTCACACGGTATTATTCAATGACGCAGCATCGTACAACAAAAAGCCACAATCTGCAATAAGAAGCCGCACAGTGCAATAAAATCCATCGAAGCATTTTGCAATAAAATTGACGCATGCACTATGCCATTAAAATCATAACGCAATATTCGATAATCGAAAAGATTTGAATGTCTGCCTCTCTAACCATTGGAAAGATTTCCGGAAACTTGGACCAAACCTTGATATTTCTGTCAAATATTTCTTGGATCCCACAGTACTATTTTCATTCCCAGCTACAGTTAGTAAAGTGACCTCTTATTTGCAAGCGAAATATTCAGTTAATTCAGATTAATCCTTTTACACAACCCGAAAATGCAGATGACCCTTTCACAAAATGTTGTGATAAATATTTATTTTCATTTTTGCCACAGATACATAGCTTATGACTGCCCATTGAAACGAGCTCAGTGAGCTCGTTCCAACGAGGTGTCATAAGATATGTTTTGAGACAAAAATGAAAGAATAATAAAATTTGAATGAGGTTCTTTGCTAATTGTGCTGACCCTCTTTCCCCGTAACGCTGGGCAAAACGTTATGGATTATGTTCATGTAACATTATTTCATGCAATCTTGAACTATTTCAGTCGGACATATCGCAGTCACCAACAGAAGTTGTAAGTTGCAAGTTGAAGTGTAGTTGTGTCGCTTTCTCATCCATTCACGGAATACAAAAAAAAACGTTTTTTTCCAGTCTTTAGAGCTATGGTTTGCGTTTTGTTTTTTATTGTATATGTGCTCTGAAGAAAGGCTTGTAAAGAAAATGCGTTGTAGTTTCTTTTACACTTGATGTTTAATGGTGTGCAGTGCTAACGTTTGTTCATGAGGTTCGATGATAAGACCTCAAGAGTTTATCACGATGAAAAACCATGAAGTGTAGTTTTCACCCATACAATAGCTAGCAAATCTAGAAGGAAAAGAAAAGGAATAAACAACACATGCAATATTCCAGCCAATGGGCAGCTGGTTAAACTCGGAGGTCAATTAACTGAAACTTTGCTTGTGCATTTTTATACCTTTTAAAAGCTTATTAGTTATTTCCTCGTTGGACAACGCAATCCACCCCACGAGCGTTTTTTGTGGTAATCCACCATTCGCGTACTATATAAATCTCATATATAAGATCAAAGCACCGTGTGGCACTATATTTTATCAGCAAGCTTCTTTAACCAATCACTTTGCAGTATTAGTCACTCAAGTCTGAGCCATATACTGCCACCTCACAGTTGACGTCACCCCATATGGATCCATACGGGGTAGGTACACGCCAATTTGGATTCCCAATAAATATAATCTCCTCGCCTCCAGTAAACACAACCTGCCAGGAGTGCAACGCCAAAATATCTCACCGCTTAACCCTTTACCTAACATGAAAAGCAGACGACACTTGCAAAAAAAATTCTTGAATAACTAATTTTTTTCATTTTTTGTCTCAAAAACATAGGTTATGACCCCTCGTTGGAACGAGCTCGACGAGCTCGTTCCAACGAGGGGTCATAACCTATGTTTTTGAGACAAAAAATGAAAATATTTTGAAAATTAATTGGCGATTTTTGAGAATAGCGCTGGCCGGTTTTGGCCGTTACGTTGGGTAAAGGGTTAATGCAGTTTTGAGGTATTTATAAACCGATCAGTTATGTATAACTCAAGCGGAAAGTGAGTTAGAGCCCCTGCATCACCCGAAGCAGACATTTTGTTTATAAACAAAACCACAATATTGATCAGTTGTGCCATGAACCGTTTCTAAAATTCGTCAGAACCGTTTCTACAATTCGTCAGAACAAGATGGAACAAGGGAAAAGGGGAATGTGCACTAACAGTGAATCGGACGGCTGGTAAAATAAGTACGTCATGGCATGCTTAGTTGGCGGATATGGTGTCATATGAGGTTCAGCAAAAACAACATTGGGCGCGGCTTGTCACTTCGGCCAATATTTTTTTTGCTTCGCCCCACATGACTCTATATCCCCCAATGAAGCCCGCCATAGGTGATAATCGTTTTCAGTCCCCATGAGAACTTGGAACCTCGACCACGAGAATACCATCTCATAACAGGTTTTCTATTATATAAGACTTGGAATGAATTATATGTCATTTTGTGGGAGTTTGAATGTGCGGTGGCAGTGTTAAGTTTTGTATAAAGTGCTACGCCCTTCACACTTCAAACTCCAATAAAGCTACAGATAATTCATTTCAATTGTCATAATTTAATTTAGAGTGTTTACTTGTAATATAATATAATAAACCCTTATACAACTAAAGTCTCTGTCATTAAAATCACTGCCGTTCCATCAACTTTTGCACACACCCGAGTTTTATTATTTTCAACATTATTTTCAACATTGCTGACACACGTGATTTTGAATAAAGAAAATAAAAACAACTCGAGTGAATCCCTACAAAAGCCATCATGAAGAAACTACCTTTTTATAGCACCAATGAGCTCGCCCATATTTTTTTTGACAAAATGGGCGGACAAAACAAAAATGATAGGAGATTTATTCATCGAGGTTGAAAGACTCACCTCGACTCACCATATACAGTGGAACCCTGTTAATTGAATAGCCACTTTATTCAATTAACAGGAGTATTCATTTAACAGGGATTGTGTCACTTTCCTGTATTCTAGAGATAAACTTAGCATTTATTCTATTATATCTTGTTTGACAGAGCTCCATGAGCACTGTCAAACAAGATATAATAGATTAAATGCCTGTATTGGATGTACTGAGGCCAAATAGGACTGTAAACAAAGAAAAACCGGGGAGAGTCGGTTATTTCCTGACAGGTTTCAAGATTTTTTATTCAATTAACAGGAGTTTGCTTTCAACCTGTATTCAATTAACAGGTCAAATTTGTACAGGAGGTATGGTAAATGGGTTTGTGTTGGAAAATTATATTCAATTAACAGGGTAATTCAGTTAAGAGATATCCAATTAAGTGGGCTCCATTGTACCAGCAATTCGAATATTATAAAAGCAAATTAAAGTATGAAAAATTCATTACATACACAATGGCGTACATGTAATTATACACGTCGATGCGCCCTGGCTGTGATGCGAGCAATGCTAACGACGAAGGCACAGTTGGGTTCCACAAATAAGGTTTCACTTTTAGGACGCAGTTTGGATGGGGTATGAAATCTGTATTTTAGGCTATGGTGTTTTTGTCTTGGAAAAACCATGAGTTCTGTATAATCTGAGACACATGTAGAAAATGGAATTTAACCCTTTGGACCCCAGAGGCCGTTTTTCCGACCGGGTCAAAAGCTGCGTCATAATGTGATTAAGTGGAATGGCTACGAGGTAAATGTGTGTTGTGACACAATTAATAGTTTCAACGTGCAGCCCTAAGGCTGCACGTTGAAAATAATAATTAGTCTTACTCCAAATAATGAATATGGACTCTTCCAAATTGCTGCCATTGAACTGACATGGAAGATACCACTAGAGTTCAAAGGGTTAATACACAGATAAGGCCGCCCATAATTCGTTTCACTTCTTATATGCTGCAGCATCTGGCGATGGGCTTCCATTGAACTTGCAAGACACCATTAGTGTTCAAATGGTTAAGTTTCTGCTGGTAGAATCTCAAATTCTACTAGTTGGAACCAAAATGCCAGTTTCTTTTGGTGAAGTCTGAGATACAAATTTATTTATTTATTTATTTATTGATGTTTTAAGGTCACATATTTATGCACAATGGCTTATCATGACCTTGACAGTTTTACGGGTGGAGGAAGCCGGAGTACCCGGAGAGAACCACCGAGCAAAGACGAGCAGCTGTCAGCTCCCCAACATCGTAACTCCGCACTGCAGCACCGGCAGGGTTAGATTGGTTGAAGACATGTGTACCATCGACGTGCAGTACGCCTTAGTACACGGCGTCATCGTGCCCCCACGCGGGCAATGGAGATGAAGTGTCTTGCCCAAGGACACAACGTGGTTGCCGCAGGTGGGATTCGAACCGAGGGCCTCTCGGCTTGCAGCCTGCACCTCTACCAACTGAGCCACCGCGCTCCCACAAATTCATTTTAAAAGAAATGAAATTATTATTTTATTTTCTCAATTAAATTCATAAACTATGGTCCGCGTGCAGTCAAAAATGCTATCACAGTAAAAAATTTAACATAAAAATATTATAATTTACCGTGTGTGTTTTTTACACTCCAATTTACCTTTTGTGCTGTTTTACACTCTAAAATCAATTGGGTGAAAAAAATCAAATCAACTCAACTGAATTGAGTGAACGAGAACCCTTTTTGGGTTCATATTCACTCTACCCAGTTTGATTTGGGTTGACGTTTAATCCAACTAGTTCTAGAGTGTATATTCTAATTTATGACGTTGACATGACTGACACATTTGATTCGAAGTATCTCGACAGTTTTATTACTACCATCGCATTGAATTAGTTGTTAAAACATATTTTCACCTGGTTCTTAATTAAGCAGCCCCTGTTGTTTTCGCACTGGTGTTAATAGAAACTATCATTATTTATTTATTTATTGGTGTTTAAGGTCACATACTTATGCTCAATGGCTAATCACGACCGTGACAGTTTTACGGGTGGAGGTAGCCGGAGTACCCGGAGAGAACCACCGAGCAACAGCGAGCAGCTGTCAGCTCCCCAACATCGTAACTCCGCACAGCAGCACATGCAGGGTTAGACCGGTTGACGACTTGCGCACCATCGACGTTCAATACGCCGTAGTACACGGCAGCATCGTGCCTCCTGTGGACAATCGGGGTTAAGTGACTTGCCCAAGGTCACAACGCGGGAGTCCGAATCGATCGCCCAGACGGTCACCCATCCGAGGACTAACCGGGCTCGACGTTGCTTAACTTCGGTGATCTGACGAGAACCGGTTATCGCAAAGCCACCGCGTCCCCATAAACTATCATTACTTTCGTGCTATCTTTCAGATGGCCAAAAGTGATTGTTTGCGGAAAGAATGTCTATTGACAAATGAAAGACAACACAATGATGAAATTATGCAGTATTTTAATGGCGCTAATTACACATATCTGTCATTAATGTGTTTGATGGAAAACTGTTCTCTCGACAAGTGTGGTGCTGGGACGGACCATGATGAAACAACGCCGGTAATTACTGACAAAAAAAAATGTAACTTGTGATCTCCTGAACACAATAGCAGTGTCTGACGTCAGTAGCGAGTGTATCCACCACGTGCCCGGATGACAGCATGAACGTTCCTCCTAATGCTGCCTGAGAGCCTTCTGATAAGGTCCAGAGGCATCTGCTGCCACGCCTCATGCAATGCAGCTTCCAAATCGGCCAAATTATATACAGGCGGATCCCTTGCTTGCACACGACGTCCACTAAAGTCCCAGATGTGTTCTAAGAGATTCAAATCGGGGCTAATTGAAGGCCAAGATAGTGTTGTAATAACGTTGTTCTGACGAAATGCTCTCACAACATGGGAAGGATGTGGCCTTGCATTGTTGTCCATGAATACAGGACGAGTAGCCAGTGGGTGGTTGTCACGACAACGGGATTGAGAATGTTCCGGATGTACTGATGATCATTAAGATTTCATACCCAGTACTTTGAGAGGTTTTGGACAGTTCTGTTGTATAAACGCCTGTTGGGGAGCCAAAAGCGTTTCAAAACCGCACCTGATTTAAAGGATTCACGCCTAATGGGGCCCGCAGAATCAGATCTTCTCGAGGAGAGGTCCTTTGGGGTTGTACTGGTCCTGGTCGGTCCTCAACATCGTTGGTTTGTTGATGTTTTCGAACAAGTCTGCTGATGACAGAATGACTATAATCAAGTTGCCTTCCAATAGCTTTGAATGACATGCCATCTTAGTGCCTCTAACAGCCTATACTTTGCTATGTCAACATTTATTGATAAAAGAAGTGACAAATTTTCTTGTTTTATATCCAGATATTGCAGGTGGATAATAATGTTTTTGTGACATTCGTGGGAAGTATGCTTCACGTGGACGAGGGGTTATCTTTGGGGTACGTTATCAACCAGAAACGTCATGTTTCACTTATATGAATTGTACTGCAAGACAGAGCATTCACTAAACACGCAATAATTATTAACAGCAACTTCACTGTTATGAAACATTTCAGAGGGTGCTTAATTAAGTTCCAGATGTAGATTAATAAAGAGGTTCTAACAAAGCACAACCCTAATCTCTGTTGGAATAAAAGCCGTTCTTTCAGAAAAGTTTTGTTGGCCCAAACTGGTGTTTGTCTACTTTCCACAACGCATTGGACATGTGAATTCAAAGGTGCCAGAACCACAATCACGAAGCCATGTCCTTGGCGTAAAGTACACACTGTTCATGGATAACATGATAAAAGTGATGGTTCGAGGTGTATATTGTGGATTGTCTCCCTGAGGAACACATTGCCAATAGAGACAATAGTTTCACGGGAATACTATATGCATCCACCTCGAGCTTGGTCTACATTATTTGTATCATACCAAATGAGTTGTGTTTATAATGGTAACCCAAATATAATCCTTTCAGCGGGATATTAAAATAAATTCAGTTTCACTTTTCGTTTGGTAACAATGTTAATGATTAACATAGTGCCTTAGAATGAGGCATAACAAAACACCTTATTTTTGATATCTTTTGTTCATAGACGTCCATTGATTATCATCGACGGCTAAGGGTTCTGGCGTCATGGTCTCAGCGATCAATGGCTTATCCCTCAAACAGTGCAACCACTAAAGCTTCAATTGCATAGATTTTCTAATACGAACTTTTGCATACTGAGTTTTATTTTGTGTGTGGATGATTGGCCTATTGCTACGCTTTAATGCCATTACTAACAAACGTAACAAACTTTTCAACCCCATTACCCTAAATGGTATGTTTCTTTACAAACACTGGTTGCGGCAAAAATGAACGAATCCTATTGCTATTGGTGGGAGTGGAGTGGCTCCACAATAATTGAATCCCACAATGCTACAACACCGTGAGATCAAATTACTAACGGCCGCGTAACCCGTTTGGTGTTGCGTTGTCGTCCACACATATACTGCCCACCATTGTTATCCAAAAGGAGAATAACTCTGTAAAAATAGACTATTGGATTTATTCTGTGATCGAGCTCAGGTATCCTTGCATATGTTTAAAACGGGCGTTGGAAGCAAACAGAGATTGGTCCGGCAACGTCAGATTGGAATGGTGGCTATGAGGTTGATGACATGTTCTTCAGATAGTATTGGGAACAGACCAAGTTCTAAGGCTACCAGTCTAATTTTGAAAGGAATCTGACACTATTATGGACTGTTTGTGATCAGACTATCGCTAATGAAAAATAATGTGTTTTTACTCACAGAGATATAGACATTCTTCCGTGCTCTAGTTGAAGATATTTCACTTAATAAGTTCAGTTGGAGCTAGGTGTCCTGTCCCATTATTGTGCACTATTTTGAAGTAATAGCGCACCATATAAGCGCACTTTTTGTCCCTATAAAACTCAAACTGCCTCATTAGCGCAACTCAATTCCAGTGGAAAAATTCATGTCAAACGATCTATATAAGTAAACAGAGATTATTAACATCATTCCTAACCTCTACTGGGTTGCATGTACGTGTAAAGGCGTAAATAGATATTATTACCACTTTTGCGGGCGTTCCTAGCACATTAACGATGTTCTGTCGGGCGTTGAAACCTCGTAATGCTCAACGAGTACAAGTCATTTGACGTGTTGGTCCGTTATTCACTATAACAGCCCAACACGTCAATAACAGCCCGACAGTCTAAATATAGACAATGGCGTCACATCTCTCATCCGATCAACAATATATTTCCCAGATTTCGGTTGGATCGAAATTCAATTCGGATTTTTTTAATTTATAAACACAATTAACACATTTGTTTTAAGTGTTTCCCTTTGTGTCACGGCAATATATCGAGCGAATAAGGAGTGAAACTCGCCACCACAATTCGCAATTTCAAGAATATTGGCCCGGTACTTATTCGGTCTGCTGCACTATTTCCGACGCCCTGTGGGGGGGGGGGGGGGGGGGGGCAATTGCTAATTATATTTGTAATAGGAACTATAACTTGTGAATACATAGACACAATTGAAGCAAGAAGGGTTATAAACATAAGTTGGGAGTACCTTGACATGAAGCGTTTGCCGGTTCTTTATCTTTTAAATATTAAAGCTTTCGGGCGCAGGTTCCGGAATGAGACAGCCAGAGAAGAAAAAGACATCGTTCTCAAAGGTTATGAGTTTTTGGACCCCTGCCTGATACTTTGAGGTGAGGTGGTGAAGGAATTTATTTATTTATTGATGTTTAAGGTCACATATTTATGCACAATGGCTAATCATGACCGTGACAGTTTTACCGGTGGAGGAAGCCGGAGTACCCGGAGAGAACCACCGAGCAACGACGAGCAGCTTCCAGCTCCCCAACATCGTAACTCCGCACTGCAGCACAGGCAGGGTTAGATTGGTTGAAGACATGCGTACCATCGACGTGCAGTACGCCTTAGTACACGGCGTCATCGTGCCCCCACGCGGGCAACGGAGATGAAGTGTCTTGCCCAAGTACACAACGCGGTTGCCGCAGGTGGGATTCGAACCGAGGACCTCTCGGCTTGCAGCCTGCACCTCTACCAACTGAGCCACCGCGCTCCCGGTGGTGAAGGAATATAAGATGAAGTAAATAAACTGAGCTTAGAAAAGGATTACAAAAAGAGCGGACAGGCATGGAACACATTTGCTGAGGATTTGGATTAAGGTGTGCATGAACGCAATGGCTAGATACAGTACAGTAGCCGTGAACTGGTCGTAATCCACGCATGGGCAGGGATGTCTATGCATGCATTTACCAGGTAATAAAATCATTATCACCAAAATTTTAATTAATAAAGCACCGGGTTTACACGGTGTTTCATTAATTATTTTTGTTTTGATTATTCCAATAATTAGTGTTTGGAATCTAATATCATTGCGCCCGTGGAAATATTGCCCACCGTGGAAAGTGACAAGTTCACGGCGGCCGTACTACAAAACCTTACCTGAAAAACTAGTTTGTAATAGTTTGTCCAACCGGTATGCATACATATTTGCGCAAAGGAAAATGTACCCTTCAAATGGGAAAAAATACTAAATAGTAAATTTGAAACAAAAAGATAGAAACGAAACAAAAATTTGAAAGGACCTCGTAATAATTTATCTGCCAAATCCTAAAGTGATATATAGATATTTTTTTTATATATAATGGTATCTTGTGGTGCCAAATTGGTGTACGGAAAACCTCAAGGTAAATACAATTCTGTTGTGATTATATTTTATCTTCTGCATATAAGCATCAGTCTTAAACAAGCGCTTATATGGCCACGCCCATGTCTCCGTTGCTCAAAGTGTTTTACCCTTATTCGTGGCACGGCTGTTGTGGACTCTAAAATTATCGAACGTTCGTCATACTCCGGCGATAGTCAGCCGTAGTACAGGGATCAATACTGTATAACTTTTACAATTTTCTAGAATTGTATTTTCTACTTATTGATATAACCGACTAAAATGAATCATAAGTATTTTAAAAAATGGTTTAATTTGCCAGCTGGCAGATTGCCACGTCTTTAAAAATGCTAATGAGGCATTTCAATCCATTTAACCCCCTACACACTGATGTCAAGATATCTAAATTTCAGGCAGAAAAACTTTCCCATAATGCAACTATAAATTTAACCAATTCAATCTCGTTTGACAGAGCTCATTGAGCTCTGTCAAACGAGATTTAATTGGTTAAATTTCTAGATGCATTATGGGGAAAATAGTTTCCTGAAAGTTTGGTATTTTGACATCAGAGTGAAGGGGGTTAAAGTCGTAACTAGTAAATACAATTCTAGAAAATACAATTGTAAATGTTTCATAGTACTGGGCCCAATAGAACCCATTTATTTGGATATATCTAAATTGAATAACCTCGATAACTGAATATTACTCATCAACACAAAACCAATCACCGTACCTTCAGTACAAAGTTGACCTGCCAGTTGCATGTAGGCTATAGAGTAAACTCCTATTAATTGAATAAAACATCTTGTGATATGTCAAGAATTACCCTGACAATCACCAACTTCCCCTTGTTTATGGGCCTATTAGGTCTCAGTATCTCCAATACGGGAATTTTAGATGTTATATCTTTTCTATGAGCTCTCTCAAACAAGATACATTAAAATAAATGCTCAGTTTATTTATTGGTGTTCAAGACCCATATTTGTGCTTAATGACGAAATAACACCAAAATATGATTGTTGTAATGGGCTACACTACACATTTATCAAAGTCCTTTAAAAATTAGTACAGTACAGTGTAGCCAAAATCATAGCTGATAACATTATTATGCTTGAACAAATTTTAATTATGCTTGAACAAATTTTACTTTAATTACATCTATATACAAAGGACATCCCTCCCTTGACATGTCATCTATGGGCGGATATAAAGCGCCAGCGCCAAGCGCCCCAGGAAACAAGGAGGAAGGAGGGGTGGTGGAGGCAAGATATACAAGATGGCTGTCCAGATGAAAATAATTCAAGAATGTCTTCTTTGCCGATCACGCTGAATATTACATGACCGAATCACTCATTAATTATGCGCGTGTTGACCAATGTCCATTGGCGGATACAAAAACAAAAGCACTATATCGATAACAGCTAATTACTTCAGCGTAATCATCCGCGGAACACCTGCATCGTTTCACGGTTTCAGTACAGCTGTGATCAGGAATAAGCGAGGGCATTTGATCCACAAAGGAGATCAAAGCACCACGCCACGGGAACCGTTAGGCACAAAGAAATTGGCTTCCGTCATCAGCACAAATCAGTATGGCATGGGATGCCATACTGTTATTTGTGCTTAATGACGAAATAACACCAAAATATGATTGTTGTAATGGGCTACACTACACATTTATTAAAGTCCTTTAAAAATTAGTACAGTACAGTGTAGCCAAAATCATAGCTGATAACATTATTATGCTTGAACAAATTTTAATTATGCTTGAACAAATTTTACTTTAATTACATCTATATACAAAGGACATCCCTCCCTTGACATGTCATCTATGGGCGGATATAAAGCGCCAAAGATGAATGCCACCATAGGTGGAATTCATCCCGCCAAGAGAAGACATGGAAGGAAAGAAGGGAACGCCAGTTAGCTCTGAGGGAGGGAAAGCAAAGTGGGGGTATCGAAGAGGTTCACCATTAGCCATTCCCACCCTTTATATACATATATGCACACCAAAGAAAAGGAGATCTGCCTTGCCTTCAACTCGTCTAGCAAACAAAATACTGTCCCACCAGTTGCATCGAACTTTGATAAACCTACATGTGGCAGCGAAAATAATGGCGATGACTCATACGAAAGTTACGGACTCACTAGCGTGATAGCCCTACCACAAATTACAGTCACGAGCAGGCAACGCGAGCTGACCCGTCCCCGGTTACAAGAATAAGAGAGTCCTATCCCCGACACCCAGAACAGATGGAGATCTCTCTCACGCACACATGCGACGTAGGTAAGATCACCACAAGACCGACGAAGTTGTACGGTATAGTACCATAGCGAACAACACCCACACGCACAGGCGACGTAGGCGTCCTAAATGTTGCATAATCAAGCGACAAGGGTGGCCCCCAGCAGTAAAGGAGGTACCTACGCACACAGGCGACGCAGACAAACCCCGCACCCTGGCTAAACTAAGTCACCCCGATACCAACGAAGTTGCGAGGGACAGTACCGACGCGAACCACACCCACACGCACAGGCGATGCAGGCAGTCCCCATTTAGCATAATCAAGTGACACGGGTGTTCCCCAGTAGTAAAGGAGGTACGGGATAGTACCATAGCGAACAACACCCACACGCACAGGCGACGCAGGCATCCTAAATGTTGCATAATCAAGCGACAAGGGTGGTCCCCAGCAGTAAAGGAGGTACCTACGCACACAGGCGACGTAGGCAAAAACTATACCCTGACTAGAAAATCAAACCACTACCGCAAAGCAGGACTTCGAATATAGTGTAAAAAGGCATCGGAACGCCATCTACCCATAGCCCGAATTTGAGTATCTGTAAACCCTCTAGACGCAGCCCAGGTGGCTGCCCCAATTCGAAAGCTATGGCCCTTGAAGACCGAGGAATCAAGGCCACAGAAGGACAAACATGTATTAAAAATTCGGGTAAAAAGCGGCCTGGAGATGGGAGAGCCATCGGGATACGCAAAAAGAGGTCCCGGCCTTGAGCCCCTAGACAGGAGGTAGTGTTTCAGAAGGGCGATTGGACAAAAAACGGACTGAGGAAAAGGATCCACAGAAATTGAGTGTGGGCGGCCCTCACGATTATGCTTAAAAATATGAAACGTTATAAGCGCCGATTCAGACCCCTGACCTGAGGCAGTCCAAGCCAGATGGTCCAACTGCAAAACCTTGACAGCGAGAGCATGGTGACTGGGACACAACTCCCCAATACGTGCAAAGGCATAGAAGGCGACCACAAAGAGGGCCTGGAAAGTTGTCACCGCAACATGGATATAAAGTCAAGTCCAGTCAATTATTTGCCCGTTTTGGAGACCTTCCATCCCGTGCATTGGTAACTAGGTCCCATTGTACCAGTAAACCACAGCACGTTTCCACAGTAAACAAGCGTTGCTTCGATTCCCCGGGGTTCCCGCGGGTAAGTTTATGTCTTAAATGTAGGAAAGTGACAAAATCTCTGGTAACTGAATACTACTGTTATTTGAATACTCTTCACTGATATTTTTTATTATTTATTATGGGTTAATACCCTTTAACTGAGGCACAGGATGAGATTGAAAGTTAAAGGTCACTCCTTCCCCCCACCCCTCAAAAGAAAAACACTTAAAATTGGCATCACTCGGATTGGGGTTAAAATTTCAATTTCCAAAAGGGAAGTGCATAATTTCAAAGGACCAGAGAACTGTGTAGTTTCATAACGGTGAAATTTATATATATATATTTTTTTATTTATTTAATCTTATTTGTTTTACTAGGATTGGCGAACAAGTTTTGCAACTTATATTAACGCCTCTCCTTGGCCTAAGGAGCTACTAGGATCACAAAAGTAGCGTTTGTAATGAAATATGTCAAAACAGTCTAAACTTTGAAGTGATCGTAAAAATGCCAACAATGGCGATAAATTGAAAACTAAAAGGAAATGTCTTTTAATTTTGTGAGATGTGTAAAATGCTAAGGTCTCGTTTCCTATTAAAAGGTCATTTCCGAGGTTGTTGGATATCCTCAGCCAAATGGCTATTTTGAGCTATAGTTTTAGTTTATGGTGGTGTGGATTTAGTAAATAATTCTCATTAATGGTGATATGGCCAAAATAATCTGTTGATGGTCTTGATTCAAACTGTGTATTGTCAAGTGTATTTCAACTGGGAGTCAAGGTCACATGGAAGTGTTAAATGACTAACCCAGACCTGTTTGGGACCTGACAATTTGCAGTTTACAAATGGGACAATTTTGTGTAATTTGCTTTCTGAAAAATGAATAAGAAACCCATATGTTTTTTATTTGTCAGAATGATCATGTTATGCTGTAAAATCCTCAGTGGAGGAATGAGGAATTCCTATAACACAGTTTTATCACTATCGATGCACGAAACTTGGAGACTCATCCCCAAAATGGGAAAACTTTGACCATTTTGAGCAATTTTTAGCCATCAACTGTGTCATTCAGCTGAGTGTATTTGAGTGATATTTTAAGATTTTTGATGTGTACAGTTGTCTCCGGAAAGGGCATATTCAGAGCTTCCAGAAACTGTATGCATTGTGAGTTATGTGAATTGGGAAGGTAATTTAAATGCGAAATATCCTCGGTCGTGTTAATCAGAAGCTGCACATTTCTTGAAAAGCCGACATTTTCACCTGAATAACTCTAACGAGACCTAAAGCTTCATCATAATCGGCCGGCATTTAATTTTTTTGTGACGTCGACGTGAGTAACGTCACAGAAATATTCGGCATAATCGTTGAGAATTTCGCAGGTCGGAACCTCATTTTTAGATATGCTTTTTAGTTGGAGATGATATATTCAAAATGTGGGAAAGGGAGGCTTAACACTTTACCCAAACGTAACGGCCAAAACCGGCCAGCGCCATTCTCAAAAGTCGCCAATTAATTTTCATTATTTTTCGCATTTTTTGTATCAAAAACATAGGTTATGACCCCTCGTTGGTACGAGCTCGTTCCAACGAAGGGTCATACCCTATGTTTCTGAGAAAAAAAATGAAAAAAAAAAGTTATTCAAGAATTTTGTTCACAAGTGTTGTCTGTTTTCCATGTTAGGTAAAGGGTTAATACAGGAGTTGCTATTAAATAAAGAAAAAAAGACGTAAGTTGGACATTATTGTGGATAAAGGTGGAAATTGAAAACGCATGTCCAGATTGTTTAATTCCAGATGACTGTTAACAATTGTGCCAAATTCAGTAAGTATGCATTTAGAAATGTGGCCAGTTAAAAGAAAAAGAAAAACAGACTAACGAATACAGTAAGTCACTTCAACTTCTTTGAGGGACTCAATTAACAGGGTTCCACTGTACTAACGTCACATTATTGTCAGCACTTCAAAGATGCGATGGCGGATAGAGTATTTTGTTTGCCAACTTTTACTACGAGTTGGAGCCGGCTGTCGCTTCGATGTACACAAGTAGGCCATTTCGTCGAAATTTCAACATGCATCTACGGTCCGACCGCATTTACTCTAACAGTAGGGTACGGTGGCTGATTTAGGCCACCCTCAATACTTTTTTTATCTCGAGATGTCGAGATAATATCTCAAGATAACTATCTCGAGATCTCGAGATAATTATCTCAAGATCTCAAGATAATATCTCGAGATCTGGAGATAATATCTCAAGATCTCGAGAAACTATCTCAAGATCTCGAGATAATGTCTCAAGATCTCGAGATAATATCTCAAGATCTCGAAATAATATTATATATGCTTATCTCGAGATCTCGAGATATTATCTCGAGATCTCGACATAGTTTCTCAAGATCTCGAGATAATATCTCGAGATCTCGAGATAAGCATATATAATCGGTGTCACCCTTTGATCATTTGCATGAATTCACTCCTGTCACACAAACTGTTTATTAACTTGTCGCATCTTTTTCGACTGCAACATATTCATGCCTCCCATGACAATTACACGAATCCACTCCTGTCACTCAGAAAAGTGAATAACTTATCAACCAACCACTTTGTTGCGTATTAGTTATGAGAGCCCACCAAATCTCAGTCCAGCACTAATATAAACCGAGTCCCGTCATCCGAGCTTGCACTTGCTGGTGTCTTGTTCCCACTCCAATCCCAAAGTGTTTACCCAGCACCCTGTACCTCCCAGTACCTACTGTAGCGCCTTTACCCTAACACTCAACGTTTTCTCACTACTTTACAAGATGAAAAGTTTGTGTCTGTCTTACACTCCAAATCCAAAGTGCTGATCCAGTACCCGGTACTTCCTAGTGCATACTGTAGTGTTTTTTTCCCTAAAACTCAATGTTTTCTCACTTCTTTTCCTCTCAGTTCCACGCTTATTGTAGTGATTTTTACCCTAAAACACAAAGTTTATTCACTACTTTGCAAGACACACACCCCTAAATACCAAATATTTCCTTCCAGCTCCACATTGAATGGAGTGATTTTTACCACAACTCACAAAGTGTACTCACTACTTTGCAAGATACAGACCCGTAAATACCAAACTGCTCCACCAGCTCCACGCTGAAAGGTTTCACCCCCCCCCCCCCCCACAGTGAAACCAATCACCCACTCCCTTAGTGGATTTTTCACCTACTTTCCATTTTGGTGACTGAGACACATCGTCTCTTGACACTCTGTTATTCCACGGACCCGTCATACAGCATAACTTTAACCCATCCCGCGTCCATTTTGACCGAGCAAATCGACGATGCTACTCGGTGTATAATAACCTTACACCAGCGATAGCTATAAACATACCGTCGGTTTCCTTTCCTCTCGTTGGTTTGAAAATCTGGATTAAGCGTAACTAGTTGCCCCCTGCGGATAATGCTTCCGGACGAGTGATTAAGCCCCCTCACGTATTACCAACGTCAGTGTTAGAAAAGGGTATGCCCAGTACAAGGCTGCAGAAGCCAGACAAAACCGCGAATTTATGGTCAATACCCAGCAATCTCCTGACCCCCAGGACAAAATTGAAACACATAACCCTGAGCCCAAGAGGCGAATGGAATCACCCCCCCCCCCCCCCCCCCCCACACACACACACACACTCCCCGGTGAATCCCAAACGTGGCAGGATGGGCATGACTAACATTGTTTCCACACAAAACCCAATTACATGTAGTAATGAAAAGATTGACCTGTCGCCCGACAAGTCTCAACGGTCCATACACCTTTCACACTCCTCCAGAGACATACATGAAAGTGACAACTCCAATGGTGATGTATACAGTCCCGCGCATATATAGAAGGACAACTTGAACCCGATTCCCAGTATCTCCGAACAAGATGAAGCCCCTTCAACGTCGTTTACTGCTACCCTTAACCAGCTACAACATGGCACCCCAATTAACAATACGATCCTCCTTGATCCCATACTCACACCCGGCCACAGGAGAGCCCCCCCCCCCCCCCCAGTACGTGTGACCCCCATCTTCAATGTCAACTCATGAACCGACAGTAATACAGGACATCCCGCATCACAAGATTGATTGGTCCTGAGGGCGCTGTGGCTCAGTAGGTATACGTGCAAGCTACAAGCCGAGAGGTCCTTGGTTCGGCAACCGCGTTGTGTCCTTAGGAAAGACACTTCACCCCCCATTGCCTACGCGGGGCTCGGTGGCGCTGTGTACTAAGGCGTACTGCATGTCGATGGTGCACCTGTCTTCAACCAATGCCGACCCTGCTTGTGTGGAGTTAGTATGTTGGGGAGTTGACAGTTGCTCGCCGTTGCTCGGTGGTTCTTTTCGGGTACTCCGGCTTCCTCCACCCGTAAAACTGTCAAGGTCCTGATTAGCCATTGCGCAGAAATATGTGACCTTAAACAACAATAAATAAATAAATAAATAAATAAATAAATAAATAAATAAATAAATAAATAAATAAATAAATTGATTGGTCCCCTATGTTCTCACCGACTGAAACCCATTCCAGCCTGGGAAACCTTAATTTCGCCATCCATGAGAGCATAGTTCCACCAGGACCACGTGCCACAGACCACCCCCCCCCCTTAACGCACAAGGTGACACAGACACACACCCAATTTATGAGAGCAACATTTTGCCCACCCAAACCCAACAGCGCATCACACCATTAATTTGTCCTCCGACAATATCTAACTATGAATACGCTTTTCTTACTCTTCCAGTGGGACTCCCAACTATACCCCTCAAAACGACACCACTGCGAACCACTCTGCAATGATAGTTGAAACTCAAACCCGTGAACACACTGCCCGGTTTGACCTATCGCTGCTACAGCCCCCAAAACAATGTTTGACCCAATTGGCGGTCCTCCCAAATAAGCGAAAATGCCCCTCCCGCCAAACAGTAAACAAATCTGTATATGTTTTGACTTTCAAAAGTAATCCAGCACGCAACGAGTTAATATAAACGCACACACACACACATACACGTTACTGGTGCAAAATGACCCAGCTTGGACCACAAAATAGATCTTGCTTCTCAGGCCATTTTTGTAAAATTGCATGTGGCGGAAGGTTTTTTCATTTTATTTTTCATTTTTGTAATTATTTCTTTGCCATCAAAAGTTCCTGCTCCTGGTTTGTTTTAGGCTTCATAATCTACAGAATAGCATGGGTTGTGGTGTATTTTGTTCCTTGAGCGCAAGAAGACTTTGCAATGCAAAAGCAAAAGGTTGCACTCAAGGGACAAATTTAGCAATTTTATTAACTCGAGTAAAATATCAGACATCAACCAATTAATTTCAATTAATTTTTATTTTTTCAAGTTTGTATTAGTTATGAAGAGTGAGCTTGTGGCATCTAGAAGGACCATGTGGGAGAGCCCGAGAAACAGATTGTTAACTTTTCTTAGTCCTCACCAATTGAGATGGAAAATGTCAATTGTTACTTTATAGCATAGCATAGCATGCAACACCGCAAACTGTGTGTAGAGGCTTTGCCCACCCCCCCCCCCCACCCTCCAAAAAAATAAAATAAAATAAAATAAAATAAAAAGGGAAAAACTATCTCTCAGGCTACCAGACAAATGTTTAAAGAAATTCGACGCTTGTATTATTTATTTATCCACTTTTTGTGAAGTTTGTGCGCCGACTACCGTTGATCCAATGTGGTGTCCCTTTGATCACAGAGATATACAGACATTCTTTCGCGCTCCTGTTATATATATTTCAGTCAACAAGTGTCCACCTTAAAACATTAAGGTATTAAAACAATTAGTAAACTACGCAGCATAATCATAAAACTACAACTGTGATGTGTCTTCACTCATAATGATAATATCATCAAAGATTTAATCGAACCAAGTCTCATTGAGAAATATTTCTTGTATTGATTCATAGAAAATTAATGTTTGTGGTATTTGTAAACTCAATCACATGGAACATTTCGCTTGGTCGGAAAAAGCGAACCGCTTAGGTCCACTTTTCTGACTAACTGAAATATTCCATACGATTCCATACGATTAAATCTAAAAATAGCTGATGGACTATTTAACGACTAAACTGGTTCAAGGCCATTAAGATATCAGCTTCGTTTAAACAATTGATTGGTGACTTGAAAGCTCGGGAATTAGAATAGCTAAACCCAAAGTGGCCCATTTTAGGGTTTTGTTTATATTTTCGAGGCAACAAATGCCAAAAAATTGATTGGCTATTTTGGGCGAATTGCACTGACCGGATATGACTATTACGTCATATAAATAATTTATCCATTAATATATCGTGGTGCGGCATGATGTTGGAAAGGGTGTAGAGCATTCCTTCCATTTGTGTATCACATCACAACATTTCACTACCAAAGCAATTAGTTTTATTAAGGGCGTGCCCAAGCCAGGCCAAATGAAGTCAGGGGACAAAATATTTTTTCACCCACTTCCTTTAACCTTGTTGTAGGTTAAAATTGTGTATTCACCATAGATGAAGTTCTAGGATCTTTTCTAGGGACAACAATTAATTTCTCATACCAACTGGAGAATTGGGTATTTTTTGAAGGCTAAAGTATCCGGAAATTGGAGAATAACAACACCAAAATGACCCCAAAACATCATGGTAAAAGTACATGCACAGGTTTTAGGGATTTCAGGCACGAAAATGTATATAAAATTGACATTTCGCCCCACGAGTTCCAATGTGTTCTATGTGCCTACTGGCAGATAGAACACATTGGAACTCGGGGGATGATTTCTCAGGAAAAGTGCGGGGGACTAATCCACCCCCGGCAACACCATTGAGTTTTCTCTTTTATTATAAAGTAAATCACTTGGAATTCTGGAAGAGTTCGTCTCAATTGTACAGGCTTGTTAACTTGCTAGTTATCTACTTAGAGCCCGCTCAGTAGTTTCTTGTTTTTTATCACACACCTATTAATGTGAAACCCGGGGTGTCCATTGTTCTACCTGTACGAGAAAAATAAAGTTTTTTCGTACATGTGGTGATGCAAAGCACGTTTGATTTTTAAATAAATAACGCCAATCATTGGTCGAATGCACTGGAGTCGAGATCGCTTGGAAATTCCAAGTTCCTCATTTAGATTTGTTTACCCGGGATATTTAAACAATCAGATTCGAATCAAAAATTTACAAAATAAAAATAACATTCTGACTGCTTGTTTCTTGACAAAGACTTTCCACAACTGATCAAATAATGATGAAGTGTGCAAAACTTATTAGCGATTTAAAAACGTTTTGTTGTGTTATTCTCCGCAGTTTTGTGAACATCTGAAGTTCAATCATCGTGACCGTGACACTAATGATATGATTTATTGTCTAACTTATTTCCATTTTCATGGAGTCAAGTTACAATGGTACGAAGAACAAACAGTTATATATTGTACAACACATGTCCGTGACAAAATAGCACGATAAATAATTATTCCACACTAATCGGTATCTATTGGTTTCGACCAATTGGATGCCGTAAAAAATTAAAAATCAAAATAGGGTTGATATCCGGCCAACTAACAGTGATGTCTCGTAGGCAACGAAGAAAACGCAACAGTTATCCAGATGAAGTGTGCTTTTAGTTCAATTTTCGTGTAGACTGGTTGTTACATGGAAGGTGTGTGATAAATACAGAACCGCACATACGTTTGGATGGGTTAAGAATGATCGCATTCGATTGCTTTGGCCCAGGATATCACGCGAGCCTTTCTGGTTTGACAGATGACTGGGAAGCGCATCAATTCGGAAAATATGATCTTGTGTTTACTGTCTGGTATAAACATCTATCAGACAAGTCTTGACTTTTGTTCCTTTGATGTCTAAAATTCTGGGTAATCTGATTACTTTTCCCATACCTTAACCGTTTATCTGTGAAACAATTAGCTGATGGGTTGTGATAGTCGATAAGGGGAGATAACCGTCCACTGGAAGCAGTCAGCTTGCATTGCCGCGAAAAATATACACATCGTTAACATGATTATTTTTTCACAGACTTCAAAGTAGTCTCCCAGAAACGACAGTCATGAGTGTGGAAGCGTTCCGTCTCTTTATTTCCTTTTAGACGGCATTGTACATCGATACTTTTTCGGCCCTGTTGACCTTGTCTTAAACGTAAACAAGTAAAAAATAAAACAATTCAGAGATTTGGGGAATTTACCCCGATTGAATTCGCCATTGGAAATGATATTTATTTATTTATTTATTTATTTATTTATTTATTTATTTATTTATTTATTGGGATTTAACGACACATTCGACAGCCAGGATCAACTCATGACGGACAGCTTTACGGGTGGAGGAAGCCTTAGTATCCGGAGCAGGCTCCCCAATATACTAACTCCACACAAGCAGGGTTAACATTGGCTGAAAACAATTGTTTTACAAGGATTGACGAGCAAGTTATGGACTTATATTAACGCCTCTCCCTGGCCCAATGGCGCCGGTTTGTGGGATAACCTTCGCTCTTCTCGAATACTACAAAGTATCTTTAGCCAACACGGGGTGTGTCTCTCCACATAGAGACGAACGTTAGCGAAATAATCGGTTGAACCAATGGAAGAAACCGTCGCTTGTTCAGAGCTCTGACCCAACTGGAACTGCCTTGTCCTTTTTACAAAACCCGTAGCTACAAGCCTTACGTTAATATCTGGTTTGCATGACGTTGCATTTCATTATGGGAAACGTTTGATAGTTCTCTATACCATAGATATAATCAATTCCCGGCTCATTAATATCTGCCTTGTACATTATGTACGGGTTTATGGATTTGAACGCAGTCCGTACAGACACTGTATTGTCTGAGAATTTAAACGAGAAATGAGCTGATCGATAGGTACATGTAAATATAAGCTGTTGGTAAACCTATCGAATAGATTTGAACAATCAAAAGGAGAGCACAGTGGACTATGGCACACCTCTCTCTACATATGTTTCTTGAATAAGTTGACAATGTAATGAGAAATCCCCATCCTTAACCACGAATGATAATAAAGAAGCATCATTGAAACCAGGAGTCTTAAGTATAGGGTTAAGAAGAATGGGATCAACATAAATACACAAAATCTGGAGATGCCGCTGAGATTCATTAAATCATCAGCATTGTCAGACTGTTTTAGGGTCAAGGCTGTTCAAAAATGGACCGAGAACACCTTCAAATGAAAACAAATGGAAGACGACACTTGATCGATCCTTTACCAAACGCAGACGATATCAAAACTTATTTTAAATATTATTTTTTTTTCAAACAATTTCAACAAAACCATATCATATGACCCCTAATTGGAACGAGTTCGATGAGCTCGTTCCAATGAGGGGTTGCATGATATAGTTTTGCTGAAATTCTTTTTAAAACATTTTGTTCAGCTTATAAATTATGCGGGCAGATGTGCCCTATTCTCTAAAACATAGTTTAGGACTTCCCATTGGAAGGAACACAACAACATCGATTCAATGAGGGGGTCATAAACTATGTTTTTGAGGCAATAAATGGTAGAAATAATTTTTAAAATGTAATGTGAGTTTTTGTGAAATGCACTAGCAGTTTATGGCTGTTACTTTAGAGGAGGGCTATAGTATGATAATAAGCTGTTATGTGATACGCTGTTGCAGGATAAGGAATGCAAGCCACCATCCTGGATTTGTACACAATCAAAATGGACAATGTTTTGTACCAATTCAGACTAATCTTGCGTTTACTAAAGCCCGTTTGTAATAATCCACGCACATTATATAACTCACTTAAATATTAGCCACTTTTCAATGCATGTGTGATGGTATGAGGGTTGTGTGTCTGACTATGGGAGGGGGAGGGTGTGTATGAAGGTGGGTGTGTGTGTGATGGGTGGGGGGGGGGGGGAAGGGCTATCTTATCAATAAAATACAATATTCTGAAAGGTTTCATAACATCTACGTTTATTATTTTCAAGTTTTGCAATATTTTTTCTAACATATCACCGAATCTTTTTGAACGCATTCGAACTAATTAAGGTCATCTATCAATTGAGGGTGACAAGAAATTGAAAAATATTACGTAGATGTTTGGTTCAGGAAATACTAGGGGACGTCTGCCATTTTGGGGTGAGGTTATAGGTACACCAAGTGTAAATTGTGTTGTTGTTATAACTTCAGGACGACTCTGCAGCTGTCAACGAGAAACATTTCAATGTAATTCATTACAGAGCAAGTTTATGAATTTGGTTCCCTGTATAATTATTCACAGTCCATAGAGGATATCTAGTGTTTTTGAGTGGATACAGAAAATTATCTCATGAGTGACCCAGACAAATGTTTATTTTTCGTGAGCGCATGCGCGAGCGAAAATAAGCATTTGTCTCAGCCACAAGTAAGATAATTTTTGGTATCCACTCAAAAGCACTAGACTTTCTTTTTATTATACGCTTTTTATAAGAATCTGATAATTCCACTCGTTCCAATATTGAATGATGCATGAAAGTAAACAGCGCTTTGAATCATTGAAACAAGGAAGTGATTTGATTGATGCTTGGAACAGACAGCGTCTTGCAATCTAATTCAGCTGGCGGGTTTCTAGTCCAAACATGTCCTGAAAGTCCGTAATATAAGTTTTTGGTTTGGTACGTCCTTTGAAAGGACGTACCAAACCAAAAACTTATATTACGGACTTTCAGGCCAGGTTTGGACTAGCGGGTTTCATTCATAACTTCAATGTGAATACGTGGTGAATTTTTGCTGGAAATGATCGGTATCCACTCAAAATACTAGATTTACTTTTCATTATACGTTTTTAGAACAAATTGATCATTTCCAGTGATAATTTGACTCGTATTCACCTTGAAGTGATGCTTTGAAAGCCGCCATTTTGATTGATACTGTGAAAGTGAAGATTTCTATATCTTCACAGTGGGGGATACGATTTCTATCTTTCCGCAATTTCTTCGATAATCTATCGTTTAGCGTATAATAAATTTATTTATTTAAGCTTACGATGGTGTTCTGCCGTCGAGACTATTTCAGTTAGTTTGTTTTATTTATCATTGTCTGCTGCAGAAGACTTGAACCACTTTGCATTGGCATTCGGTTCATAAAATATGCCCACATATATATAAACCGACCGTCATCTGCTTTTCGTGTTCTTGACTATTTTTTATTGGCTATTTTACCTTGTGTTGGATCAACGGAGGTACTTCGATATGACATAGTCATTTAAAAGACTGTTTTGGTTTCAAAACCAGATAAGGGAGCTGCACGTGGCTCTCAACTCAGCCCTTCCATCTCGTACACCATAAAAAAACTGTTTTAGTGTATTCAAGATAAAAGCGCCTCCCCACAAAAAAAAATGCAGTTAAATATTTAATGATGTTCCATTAAGACTTAAATCCTCGACCTCGGATTGGATGAGAGCTCGCGTAGTTGCTTCTATGTTTACGGCTCCAGTAGCATATGTTACTGTTTGACGTCACAACGCGAAATATTTGCAATGAGGTTGCCCGTTTCGCAATTATTTCATCAACGGAGTGACTTGCAGACCGCTTCATTTACTTAGATTTTCCACCCATTCAGCAGGCGATGCCCGAGTGAAATGTCTTTTAAATTATAAACCATCTTACGCTTAGAACGCGATCTCGACCTTTAGGTTTTCCTCTACAGTTTTCACTATTGCACAAAAGTCTAAAGGGTAATACCATGTAAACTGGAGATATATTTTCAGTATTAGATATATGATTACATTAGGCTATTTGTTGGACAAGAGAAGTTGATGTTGGAGTTGGAGTCCCATGCACATAGGTAATTTATCAGAGGAGTTGTGGGAAACAGTGGCTTCGAAAATTGACTAGTTTTAAAATGTCATTTTTTTACATGGGTTTGTTACCAGGCATGTAACTAAAAATGAGACCGAAACAAAACTGTTTTTCAAATTTTAGAAAGAAACAGGGGGTTATATGCTTCAGGATTAAGTGAGTAGAGATAGTGGGGTTCTGCTTTTGAGGTTGTTGGGTGGCTGAAAATCACTGGCATCGGCATTATTTCATACAATTTTTCAGGCTGAAGCCGCAGATTTGACAATGAATTATTTCATCCACATTAGGACTGTTTAGTTCAACCTTGCCAGAACGTGTTATATGTTGTTAATGGATTTGGAAACTGTAATACATTCGCATTTGAAGCGAATGTATGGCATGTCATGTTTGGAAATGCCTGGAAAACTGTGGAGCGGAAAGAGGTGATTCAGGTTTATTTACTAAACTCTTTATCGTTAAAAGTTGCCTTGCTCGTTTGCGGATGTGGATATTGGGCTACGTGAATGTTCTTATTGGAACATATACGTTTTTGTGATGAACTGACGGTAACATGGTCGGAGGTTCGTGTCTCGGCGCGTATGTTCAATCGAGACGCAAAGCGTCTCCATTGAACACAAGCTTCGAGCCGCAAACCTCAGACTCCGTTACCGTCAATTAATCAGAATAACTTATAATGTTTACAAGATAAAACACGGAATATACATGTAGTTAATACTGTTTATAATTGATCCTTTCTATTTGATAGCCATCAAAAAAAGCGTCAAGAAAGGAAAAGGAAGATGGTGAGTATTTTCTTTGAAACATTTTATTCTGTGACAATGAGACGAATAAGATTTATCTCACACGGATGCGGGCTTGACGAGGGTGCGGTGGCTTAGTAGGCAGAGGTGCAGGCTGCAAACCGAGAGGTCATCGGTTTCGAATCCCACATGCGGCAACCGCGTTGTGTCTTTAGACAAGACACTTCATCCCAATGCACGGTGGCGTTGTGTACTAAGGCATACTGCACGTCGATGGTGCCAACCAATGCTAACCCTGCTTGTGTGGAGTTAGTATGTTGGGGAGATGACAGTTGCTCGCCGTTGCTCGATCGTTCTCACCGGGTACTCCGGCTTCCTCCACCCGTAAAGCTGTAGTGGTCATGCTTAGCCATTCTGCAGAAATGTGTGACCTTAAAAAAAAACACCGATAAATAAATAAAACCGGGCTTGACCCAGTCAAACCTTGTGGAGACGGTCAAACCTCGTGCTTAAACGTTAGAGTAGTGGAAAAATCACCAACAGATGAGTAGATTTAACAGTTGACAACAAATTTGTTGGGAGGGTCAGTAATAAGACAGAACACAACAAGGAAGGAATACGGTGGACTGAAATCAATGACCCGAGGTGGAGTTTTTCCTGTTTTTCACGAGTGCCAAATGCCCAGGAGAAACAGGAAAACAACCTTTTTAACGATACCGGAAATCCAGGCAGTTTTAGCATCATGGATAGTAGAGTTTATAAATAAAAAATATGCGACTTTAATCCTTTTTGGTGTTAACTGTCCATTAATGGAGAATGCGATGGTAACTAGTTCAGTGCTGGGTGCCACTATCATTCTGCATAGAAACGTGTTGAAAGACACGTTGGTGGCTGCAGACTGCAGTTGTTGGCTTGCTGTTCGTTTAGCAGTAAAAAGTAAATATTTATGTAAAATTGTTTTGTTACAATTTATCGGACAGTGCCACAAGGTACTCGCCAAAAAATTGTAACAGAACAATTACTCGTAAAAAATGTTTTTTCTCCCTGCTGGTAAATGGAATCTAGGAAAAATGCCCATGTTTCAAATCTACTTTGAAAAATAATTTGCCACTCTGCCCATTAAACCCTTCCAAAAACTTCCTTAAGTGAGCGATTAAGGACTCATCGTGCCTCTTTTAATACTTCACTAAAAACATCAGAATCCTCGACAAGAGATGGGTTTTTGTCATCTCAACATCGATAGCCACGATAGCCACCCCCCCCCCCCCACCCTCAAAAAAGTTTAGTCCGGAAAAGCTATTATTTTCGTTCGGTATTCCCCAGCTCTACATTTCTATTTATTTATTTATTTATTTATTTATTTATTTATTTATTTATTTATTAGTTAGTGTTTAAGGAAAAGTTCATCATCTATGGCTAATCACGTCCCCACCAAATATATGAAGTCAAGTTTAGCCAATCGTTTATACCTATGCTGCCCACTTTAAAGGACTACCAACCCAGGTGTTGGTTTCAGGTCCTATTTTACGAGTACAGCAGAACTTGTTTATCATAGTTAACAAACGAGTTCGTTCCAATGTTGATCACATGATATGGTGTTGTTGAATTGTTTTGTAAAGTATAGAATATATTTATATATTATAATATATGAAAAAATTAAAAATATCAGTTTCAAACAATTCTTTATATGTCTGTATAATTCACTGTAATCCACATTTACATTGCATACAAAAGGTTTTTGTCATTTTTACACTGTACACAAAATATTCGGTTAGTATTAACTTCTCATCAGACCGACCTTTTAAAATGAAATATACCAGGGCGGGGGGGGGGGGGGGGGGGGGGGGTTAAGTGAATATATACTACTCAAAGTTTGCTAAGCACCAAGTATATCCAGCTACCTGTTTTATGTTTTAGTTGAAATATTGTAATGAAAAGTGTATATATATATATTTTATTTAATTATATCTTTAATGATTTAAGTGCAGAAATTAAGATTTTATTTGTGTTTGACATTATTTTTTAGCTTTTGAATACGATAACCATGAAAAATGGATATTATTGGTAAAAGAAGAAATTTTTCAATTTTCCAAAAAGTTGACGGAGCGAAGTTGTATGGGTTCAGTATCGAGTATGAAACCCATCACTGTAGAGTACAGTGTGACAACGCTTCTCGTACTCCCAATCAGGTTCCTGATGGTCCTGTGTGGGATGTTGTTCCATTCTTGGACCAGCATGGCACCAAGCTCCTGAACACTTCTTTGCTGGACTGGACGGGCTGAAATTGCAAGCTGCAACTCATTCCAGACATGTTCGATTGGACTGAGGTAAGGGAATCTTGCAGGCCAGTCCATACGCCCACCCCCCCCCCCTCTCTGTCGGTACTCCCCGATAGCATGAGCAACATGAGTGAGAACGGGCATTATCGTCCATCAGAATGAATCACCCACTGCACCTACATACAATTTGACGTGGTCATCCAGGATATCATCAATATACCGTTGTGCAGTCAATGTACCACGGTCAAGAACACAGAGCTCTGTACGTCCATCCCAGCTGATGCCGCCCTAGACCATGATTGACCCCCACCATAGCGGTCATACTCAGCAATGTTGGCTGCATGGAATCGCCCTCCTTGTCTTCTCCATACCCTAGAACGCCTATCCGTGTGGTCTAGACAGTACCTTAACTCATCTGTTAAAAGGACAGGTCGGCAATATTCTCTGGTCCATCCAACGTGGTCCATGACACATTCATATCGTGTCTGACGGTGGTTCTGGGACAGCAGAATGCGAAGAGATGGTCTTCTCAATCGGAGACCACCTTCGTGCAACCTTGCCTGGATAGTCTGCGTCGAAACATTTACCCCGGATGCATTCTGAAGGTCATTGCGAAGCTGGGTTCCTGTGGCAAAGAGGTTCCTGCGGGCCTGAATGATCAAAAACCGGTCTTCAGCTGCAGATGTTGCCCTGTCTCTGCCACCACCATACACTCTTACTGGTATGCCATACCGCTGAAATCTTGCCCAAGTTCACACCAAGGGCTTCACCAACCTGACGATGGGTAGCCCCTTGCTCCACCATCCCTACAGCCTGCCACATTTCTGCTGTAGACAAATGTCTTCTTACATTTGCATTTGCCATATTCAATCATTAAATCCCAAGGGTTTTTGTTGAAATGAAGATTGAATACCCTGCACATGTCATGTACATGTAGACAGTACACGAAAACATCATGAAAATCAAGGGGTACATGCTTTCCCTGACGGTCACCGAAAGTCTACCTGTCAAGAGAGCTAATGTAAACACTGGCATTCCACAATCATATCCACCAAAAATATCGCAAATATGTCACAAAAAAATTTCACAATAATGTGTCAAATAAGTGGTGCTTAGCATACTTTGAGTAGAATATAATAGAGCCGTAATCTAGATATTTCCTTAACCTCCTGCACACTATGTCAAAATGTCGAGATTTGAAGTAGCCATTATTATGCAACTGGGACTTTAACCAACTGCAACTTTAACCAATTCAATCTTGTTTGACAGAGCTCATTGAGCTCTGTCAAACAAGACTGAATTGGTTAAATTTCTAGTTTCATTATGGGAAATATTTGCACCCTGAACTTTAGATATTTCGACATCAGTGTGCAGGGGGTTAAGAGAAATGATTGATGGGTCCCAAATGTTTTCTCAGACCGAATAACCTATTACAAGAGAAAAACTTCTTACTTTCAATTAAGGTACGAGTAATTTCTGATTTCGAATGCTTTAGATACTGTTGAAAATAATGTCTGCAAAGACGGCATTTTATAGAAGATATCTATACCCGCCCCCCCCCCCCCCCCCAAAAAAAAAAAAGAAAAAAAAAGAAAGAAAACAAACAAAAAACCTTATCTTGGGCACCCCTTATAAAAGAAATAGCGCATGACATTATTCAATTTCAATTTGGGTCATAAACCGTGTGACAGTTTCCACGTTTGGGGATGACAGGCGCAAAAATGTTGGTACCAGTCACAATGACAGGCACCCAAAATAAAATTATTATTTTGAGGCTTGGAACAGTAGTATAGAAATTTTATTGGAGTTAATTGATATATCCACCAGACAATGAAATGCGAAAATCTTCAATAAAGAAGTATAACTATTTATCAATGTCTGTATCATTACTGCAACACCATTAATCTCTATTTTACTGGATTGCTGCGACGTTCATTGGCCGCATACAGAAAAGTGTCCACACCATCGCTATCTTGGGGGAGGAAGTTGCTATAAATAAGCAATGCTCAACAAACAAACAGAAAAAAATCTCAAAACTTTTCAATTTTCACTCCTAAAATGTTGATGCCAGATGTTCCTGTCCAGGTCAGGAAGTCTCTTGTCACTAAAGAAATTTCTGAGCATATTTAACCAAAATGCTCCCCTGCAAACTGCACTTACTTTTTAAACAATGATGTTTCGAGTGAACTGTTCATGATTTTTTTCATCCAATCCAGTCATCGGTGCTTTAAAGCAGCCATGACTAGATATGAATATATAAATAACATGACTTCAAAGATAATTTGAATTACAGCCACTGAATATGAAGCCATTAAGTTTTGGTCACGTGATGATGGATGATTTGCTCATGCGCATGACATCATAATCACGTGATGAGCGGCGGCTAATTTTTGGATGTTGGGCGCATGCGAGGCGGCCATTTTGGATGCTATGCGCATGCTTTGGCCCCATCTTGGACGTAGAAAAAAAAAGAAATGGAAATCAAATATAAAAATGACAGGGAAATAACTCCACTTGGTCACGACCGAACGAATGACTCTTTATATACCACAATGCATTGCGTTACAAACAAAAATAGTTATGTGCGCATTTTACGTCGTCCAAAATGGCTGCTATACACAACGACCAACATGGCCGCCATTCAAGATAGCCACCAAATGCGTGAGCATCTCATCCAAAATGGCGGCGATGTATGCGCACTGTGTCCAACATCCAAAAATGGCGCCACACATACGCATCAAGTGATTATTACGTCATGCGCATGCGCACAACATTCAAGATGGTCACCACGCATCACGTGACTATGACGTCACGCGCATGCACAGAAGGGGGTCCGGCGGAGGAGGGTCCGGCTAGATATGTGTGAAATCAACATATACTGAGTCAAAAAAGAAAGTACTATAAACTTTGAGCAGCAATTGTTTTAGTATTATCGACTCTAATCCCAAACAAATTATTGTAAATTCATATTTCGAGTCTAGCTCTATGAATATGCATAATTTCGTGTTCTTACTGTTGTCAGCGTCACGTCAGTACGTGGCATTTCAGTGAAATGAAAAGTCCACACATACAGTCAATAGCGTGTATGTCCACAGTTTGCCTCTTGGATGGCAAGACATCGACGGCGCATGTACCTGACAAGTCTCTGGATGTCTCCGTGTGGTATTGCGTTCCACTCCTGCCTAAGAACATTACGTAAATCGCCTAACGTCTGAAGGTGATGAAGTCGTACCCGACGGTCCAATTGATCCCACAAACGCTCGATTGGCGAAAGTTGGTGAAAGTGGGGGGTGGGGTGGGGGGGGGGGGGGCGATGCTCTGCTCATCAAGACAGTCACGACAGATACGCGCCACGTGACATGGGCATTGTCGTGCTGGAATAACTGCAGTCCGACGTTAGCGTTGAACATCTGGACAATAACAGCGTCAAGAATTTCGTCCCTATATCGCTGTCAATTCATATTACCATCGATGAAGATCAACTGAGTTGGTGCAAGGAAATTCCTGCCCAAACCTACTTCGGATGCCGTGTTCAGCGATCTGTTGCGGACAGTTTGTGCACTGATTCTATTGTTAGTTCTACCAGGAAATATTGCTGTTGTCCTCGTCGCCGGAAGGAAGCGATCCCACAAGCAAGACGTCTTGATATGTCGGTCTTGTGCAGGGGTTGTAACTCTCGGTCGACCTGAACGCGGTCGGTCGGAAGTAGATCCATTGGTTCTATACCTTCCAATGAGACAGTAAATAGTAACCACAGTCATTCCAATCTCAGCAGCGAGCTCATCTGGAGGTATCCCAGCCCCATGCATACCAATGGCACGCAACCTCTGATTTTCGGCTGACCTTGGCATTTTTTAAATTTTCGGAAGACAAAAACTAGCGTGTTTTCTCAATAACCCAGTGTATAACACAAAAGAAAATCGTAGGTTTCCCATTCAATTTGTCGTTCTCGGGTAGCACGTGCTATTTTGAAATCCGTACCAAAATTGTGTATGGTTGGGTGGACAACAACAGCATGTCATTAAACTCTTTGCACGACTTCTTGTCCACAAACATGCAACATTAGAACCATTATATTTCATCCTTTGTGCTATTTCTTTCGCATTTGTTTCTTTTATACGTTCTTTTTTGATTCAGTATATATACTACTAATATTAGACCATGCGGAAAATGAAAATCTGTTCCGCACATTTGCGCGGAAAGGAAATTGTTGACGGACTATTTTTAAACAGAAACAAAATTTCACTGGAATTTTCTACAAATCGTGCAACGCAATTACAATTTGAACAGCTAGCGAGAGCTGAAAATCGTCTCATGAGGTCCAATGTGTTCTCTGTGCCAACGGACATATAGAACACCTTGGAACGCAGAGGGCGAAATAGTAACACGGGTTCCCCCCGCAAAGTTGGTTGGTGAATAGTTGTCAAATGAATTGCTGAGTGTCCTTCTAATAATTTTTATACACGTGATGGTATGTAATAAACACAGAACGACACTCGCGTGTGAATGGAATAGTCGATAATGCACTTGTGCCATCGCGGAAGGATAAAAGTCGAGGCATGCGGTCTCTCGTTTCATCCTTCTGAGCTGGCACTCCTGTCATATCGATTGACCCATTTACACACGCATGTCGGCCTGTGTATTGACGTCTGCGAAAAATAAACATGTTAATGATGTGTACATTTTTCGGGGTAATGCAAAATGAATACATATCAAGCTTTCCTCTTCAGATGACTGCTTCAAGTGGACGGTTATCTCCCCTTATCGACTATCAGAACCTGTCAGCAAATTGCTTCACAAATAAACGGCCAACGTGTGGGAAAAGTAATCAGATTATACAGAATTTTAAACATCAAGGGAACAAAAGTCAAGACTTGTGTCTGATAGATATTTTAACCAGACAGTAGACACAAGATCATATTTTCCGCATTGATGCGCTTCCCAGTCATCTGTCAAACCAAGAAGCGTACATAGATGGCCAAAAGTCAACGAAAAGACTGTTTTTAAATATTTTTAGCACGATTGAACTGGTGAAAACAGTAATTTTATAAATGACAGGGGTACAAAACTCAGATGATAAACTGGCAACATTCAACAATCACTATAAGGAAAATACATTGAACTCTCAGATGGTATGCGCTTCCATAATGTAACTTTTGGACATTTAATTTAATCTTCGGAATTGTAAAACTTTCCCACCTCCGTAATGTTAATTTCCAATTCCCCCCAAAAAACATTTCAGGGGAGATAACCATACCGTTTTTCCACCAAGCTGAAGATAAAAGCTGAACATGTTTACGGCATATTTTGGTTATTATTGACCAAACACAAGTGACGAGACTTTAGACTTTATATAGTGTTAGTAAACGCCATCGTATTTGATGAAATGAAGGTGGTTACGCTGTTGCGTAACCACTTTCACATCATCAAACGTCATAGGCTGGGATGAGTTACCTCTTTGATAGACTACACACAACGACAACGTTGGGGGTGGGAGGGGGAGGGGCAATTTAAGTGGCGACGTTTTTTTCTGAAATTCCAGCAGTCTGTTTTTAGAGAAATCAGTGTGAAATACAAATACAAATTCAAGTTTAACCCTCGTTCACGATTATATCGTTCACTCTAGAAGAATTCTACCCCTATCGTTTTCCATTATATCACACGCTAAAAACTAAAGTGTTAAAAACTACACTTGAAGTGCTGTATTTAACACTTACTAAGTGCTGAACTAGCACTTTGTTCGAGTGTAGATATTCCAGAGCTTGACAGGTGTTACAATAATTCCACATGACAAGTGTAATGTCGCGACACTTAAAAGGAAACAACGCAGATGACGCAGATCAGGCTCGAACTTTCGAGCCTGATCCGCGTCATCTGCGTTGTGTCCTTTTAATTATGTACCCACCAAGCGCAAATCAAATTATGGACACTTCTGGAAAAACCACCAATGCTAGACACATGGCAAGTGCCATCCATTCAAGTTTCAGATGTCTGACGATTGTAATGTCTAAGTACTTAAAGCATTGCACTTTGAGTGTTAAAATCAAACCCTAACAGTTAGAATGGGTTTAACACCTTGAAAGTGGCAGTTATAACATTTCAGTTTTTAATGTGTATATGTGTAAAAACGTATTTATTTTTTTTAAAAAAGAATAGAAAATTATTTATTTGTGTACGAAATACGTTTCGATGTTTAAAAACCGCAGTGTTAATATATCCCCGTGCGTTAAAACTCTGTAGTTTCCAAAACACATCCATTTCTGTAATGTGAGGTGCCGGTCGCAGAACAAGAGACCCTGGCCGAAACGATATTTGGTAACATTTTAAAATCGACTCTGGGCTGAATCACTCACAGACTGTTATCATCCTGAGGGCACCCGAAACCGTTATGCACACGAACGCCTTGAAAAGCACATCCTGCCCTTTGTAAGCCTGGGACTGTGACCTTTGACCTCTAACAGCTGTTCAGACCGTACCAAGGACTAATGCAACTGCGTTTGACAAAGATGTGACCGTTTATTAGAATTTGGCAAGAACCCCCCCCCCCCCCGCCCCAACCCCCCTCTCCCACACACACAGAGTAAAGCCATATCCACACTCCAAATTCTGTTTACGCGCGTGAATTTGTAACCAGGGGCCCGCACTGTCTCCTCTAATCCCTTGTTGGTTTTGGATCCTTGAGATGATGCAGTATGGGTATGATGCAGTCTCTGACGTTATTTCGTCTTCACCCTCCCCATAGCCCAAGAGCATTAGGTTTCACTAGGGAAAAAAATCGGAGAAAGCTGATTTTTTCAGGGAATGTCGAGTACATGTCACTGAACGATTAGACAAAAGTCCCCTAAAATCCCAGATGAGCTTTTTTTCTACAGCCTTTTTTCGAAAACGCGTTTGAAAAAAATCAAAAAAAATCGCACGAACTTTGTAACCTCGAATTGATCCAACTGTATTTTTTGTTTACGCGTATTTCGAGCTACATAATGTCTAATATACATTTACCTAGAGGAAAATGTGCATTCTGTGACAATTTCTGCGAAAAATTATTGAAAATTCACAAAAAAGTATCGGATTTACGCAAAAAATGACGATTTTCCTAACGGATTTGCCCAAAGGGTCGTAGTACAGAACGGGATGTTAGTTGGACAGACGATAAAAAATCCACCACCATTTGAAGACTTTTATCATTGCTTACAAAATAGACATTATGGAAGACCCACCTCTGCTTCTGGCCAAGTTCCCCTTTTGGCATAAAATTCATCAGCATGAGAACTCAACTATTTTCGGGCTTGGGACCGAACAGACACGTCTGTGTCTGGCAGCATTAGATCAATAAATAATATTTACAGAATGTACAAAAATCAATAAATAATATTTACAGAATGTACAAATCAATCAACATGGATTAAGTTACATTGACTATTATCAACGCTATATACAGAAATGACATGACCTATATACATATTATTCATCGAACTCAGAAATTTCCGACAGGACAGTGTTTCTGTGGTTGTTACAAGAATCCGAACTGCAATTACACAAACCTGAGCAAGAGAGTCCTGCCTTCTTACACCCACACCTTTTTGTACAAGCACTCTTGCAACCACAACTGATCAGATTCAGTAGGTTATCGGGGGCACATGGCTTTGTGGCTGCAGTCGGTACAAGAAGTCCATTGTCTAGCGACCACCCCCAATCCGTCGGAGGAAGCGAAGTGCCCAGCCATTGTTGGACCTGGAGATAACAACTGTAGACATGTTGTTGTGCAGCATCGCTGCTTGGTGGGAGTGAGGCTAGGTCGATGGGTTTATTCAGTTTAGATTTTGCTACATAACACTTGTAAGTGACATATCTATATTGGTCGAGAGAGGAAACAGTTTTACTCCCGTATAAGATCAGGAGAAGTTGTTCCCCGGCAGCGGCTACTGCACTTGGTGTACTGTCATCCGCCAAAATTGTGTTGACATACTGTTGTGAGTCGCTAGTAACATCGGAGACAATTGTACTGAATACTTTCTTCTTACCAACTCGAAAGAGTGCAGAAGTAGTGTCACAACCACTTATAGAATGTGCTACAAGGAGGTTGCTTCTATGGTCACCCATTTTTGTTGCTATTTCACTAACTGAAACTAGTAAGTTTGGGGTAATGGAATACATCATGTGAATATTACATCCCGATTGAACTCGAGAGGTAAGAATGACTAACAAGTCTGTGTCTGTTCCCACAACGACAACATTGTTGTCATCTTGAGCGATGTCAAGTGCAGTTTCGGCTATCAGTACATCAGCCTCGGCCTGCTTGGACTGAATATTGATAGCAGATAGCTCCTGCATTAGAAGATCGATCAGTTGGGTTTTGTTCTTGGCATTTGCAAGGAAATCGGATTGGGGTGTGGTGGCTGGTAACTCGAGTGAGATATTGATATCAATGGAATACCTGTCTTTAGATCTACGGGCTTGTTCCATGCCCTTTGTCGACATTGTTCAAGCATAACCATCAAAAACAACCACGACGTTCGCCCCAAAATGTATCACTAGATAATTGGAATATGATGTACATATGTCCTTATATGACGACTGTTTAGGCCATACAACTGCCCTCAATAAAAATCCACCATCTACAACAAACAGAGAATGTTCTGGGATTTTAGTTTGCTCGGAACCGTATGTTTTGAGGATCTTACCGAGCGTGCTTTTCTGTGTCTTCCTCATTCCAGCTGAATCAAACAATGCTGGTGGTTTCGGGGCGAGTTCATATTTGAGATACTCTTCCATCTCTGCTTGTGACTGAATAACACATGTGATGGGGCTGAACAGAATTGTGGGGTCAATCACTACCTTACTTCCACGGACTTTGATGCTATTTGCCATCGATGCGAAAGACTTCACAGTGTCAACACGTCGTAGTTTGATGCTGTTGAACGTTTTGCTTACAACATTCGATACGCAACATTCACCAATTTTGCGAACTTGGTCACAGTTCACAGTTTCGTCGGCCACAAGCCAGGTCGCTATAGGGACTAATTGTAGTGGATCTCTATTCTGAAAGGGGGAATGCACTCTGAGCCAGTTCAATAATTTGGTGATATCATTGGCATCAGTCAATTGTGAACTTTGACGGAGATCCCGATGTTGTTCGCCATGACCAGTGTGAACATGAACAAAATTTTCGAGAGCATTACATATCGGAAGGCAAAGAGGTAGTCCTTGTACCCATTTCGCAACAGTGCTATCGGTTATTCCCCTGCCATGTGTGAGACCACCAGGGAACTTGAACATTCTCATTAAACACTGCTCTATGGTCTGATCAGAATATATCCCGTCCCAGAATTTATCTGAGCGCCTTATGGTAAAGTAACCTTTCTCAGTGAACAACTTCAAATCATCCTGTTGCATTATTTCTGTTAGCTCATTCATCTGCTGCAAATAGAGATGAGAACTTTTTGCGTATGCAAAATGACCACCTGCGTGAAATACTGGAATCATATTGCGAACACAATATGTGTGGAGTTCCCAGTCGCCTGTGCGCTCTGCTCTCAAGAACAACTGGAGAAGACCTATTTGCTCGTAGTATTGTACCCAAAGCTTTCCTGTGCGTCCTACGGACGCATTCTGGAGCAGTTCGTGTAATTTTGACAGTAGATGGTTGACACTTTCTTGATTGACAGCGTCAGCTGTTGTACAGTCACCTCTGGCAAGTCCACAGAATATTTCACTGACTTCTGTGCAGTCTATGTTATCTAGTGTTCGGCTTTCTTCAAACACAAGTTTTGTAATGGCAATTTGTGTTAGCAAATGGGCACGAACTGCTCTTGAATATGCATGACCACTGATCAAATGATGGATTGACCCACCAGCATAAACAGTCCCCCAAAGTTCATCCAAGCCGCTACCAGCCATGATCGAACCAATAGCCCCTAAATATGACATAATCATATGGAAGCCGCCGAGTCTAACGAAAACTTTTGTCAACTTATCTGACGAAGACACAATCTCCACTGCTTTGATATAAAGTGGTTGGTCAAACGTCACTGGACAAACGTTCAGTCCCTGTTTCTCACATTCAGTTTGTGCAAACATGAGAGCAGTGTAAATTGTGCTCGGGTTGGATGGATCAAAATTAATAAAGGGAAGTATCTCGACATCACTTGTTTCATAATCATCTGATGATGTGACAATGTGCATATATCCAGCCCAAGATGGGCAAGGTACTCTCAGTACATGCGTCAAAGACCAAAGACTGTCGACTGTTTTTGCGAGTTTCAAATTTTTCGGATCAGATTCACCCAAAGTTGATAAATCCTTCATCACAATTTCGTCAAGACCCGATTTGCTTGGTTTACTGTAACCTTTCAAAGGGATGTACCCGAATTCACCAGAGCCAATATTCGAATGATCACCAGTTAGTCGTTTTATCGGAGACTCTTCTGTGTGATCTCTGCTTGGAGTTATACAGGCGATGCCTCCCATACTATGGAAAGTATTCTTGCCATCTAGCGTGCGCACATTACAATCGGCGTTATCGAAAACGAATTGTGTGAAGTTCGCAAGTCTAGGCGACGGACCTTTGCTTATCATGACAGAATGAACGTATTGTTGAACTTCCCGGTAGCTAGAAGAGAACATTAGTCCATTCAGAATGTCGATCAATTCCCGAGATGCGAATTTCCTATGTATGTAAACTGCTACCGACAATAATACTGGTGACAAGAATGAACGGGGCCGACAAGAACTGATTAGAGACTGACCTATGGCTGTCACGCGTCTCTGGTTGGCTTGGATGTTTTGCCCACGCTGCGACGGAGCAACAATCCCTTGTAACAAGGTTTGGAGTGTATCGGGTAGTAGATCACTAGATACAGATAACGAATCGGGTTTGGGATAAACGTCACACTCGTAAATGGCTGACCGAATATCATCGCGGACTATAGCCGATGCTTTCTTGACGATGCGCATACGTTCATCAGTTTCATTGGTACATTTGTCTGAGTACCACGAATCATATAGTATTTTGTCTGATGAATCTCTGAATGTGACAACATTTTTTAGGGACCTCAGTGTTGTAATAGAGATTCTACTACCGAAATGCTCAAGCAGTTTGGTTTTAAGATGTTAATTGTGTAACCGACTTCGTCACCAAGATACGATTCAAACGTCTCTGCCAATTCGCTCAAGAAAAACTGACACTCATCGCTGTTCTCCATAAAGGTACGCAATTCATGGAATGCAAGTGCTTTCTTGTCTGCAACAGGCCTACCCCGTGAAAGAGTTCGCTCAGGCTTATCTCTGACAAATCCTGTCCAGCAATCATGGTGATACCGACCTTCCTCGGCCACTAGATCGATAGCACGACCGATCCGAGTAAGTACAGACTCACCCTTTCATCACTACGTTTCAAACAACGGGTTCTGATACTATCAACAAAAGTCAATGTTTCAACGGTGTGGACTTCTCTTCTACGTTGAACGGGTATATGAGTTTGTTTGTCGGCGGATTCTCCACAGAACAGACAATGGAGTTTAAAATTGAAAGCATCTTGATCAGAGCGCAATTTTTTTGTCATAGATGGACCAGCTTCGTCAGATTCAGCTGCATCTAGAGACATTCTCTTACTTTTTCTTACAGAACTTTCCCGTGTATAATTCTTGTAGCAGAATTTGTGAATTTTCTCACCAACTGTGGGTTTCTTCGAACCGGCAAAAAGATTATCGCCAAGCTCGACGCTTACAGCAACCAACTTTTCTATACCCCGCTCACCAAGTGTAGTTATTCCGGACGAGCCGGTCAACTCATCGTTACATTTGATACATTTATCCATTGCCAAAGTCACAACAGAAAAAAGATGATAGACACAATAAACTCAAGTACAATACCACAGAACAGATATCAATGTGCGGACCTGCTTCGTTGTCAGCGTAAGGTATCAACGGGTAACGCTAAGTGATATGCCAACAACATAACTGATCAGTTCTACAAATAACACAAGACTCTAATAATCAACAACAGGCAAAATTACATATATATCTATCAAGGGATCATTGGTTTCAATATCTAGGCATCAAATGCGGAGTGTCCAATACTGAACAGAGCAAATTGTGCAATGGACAGACCTGGAATGCGGAATTAAACAGCGTTTCCTGATGAAAGTCGTTCAAGGCTATTTTGCATCAAATTAAAGAGCGTTGTCTGTACATAAAGACCTGGAATGCGGAATTAAACAGCGTTTCCTGATGAAAGTCGTTCAAGACTATTTTGCATCAAATTAAAGAGCGTTGTCTGTACAATACAAATTTGTTTATGAGTACACATCAAGGGCGTGCACACATTACATGCCAATGCATCTTGAGTGTAGGCGAACACCACATTATGTGATTTAATCGAACATGGAAATTGAAACAATGATGCTATAATACGGTATTTGAATGAGAAAAGTCGATGCCGTTTGAATTTGAGTTTAGGGGGTATGGTTAATATTTCACACGTTTCACCAGTTCATTATAGAATAAATGACTATTGTTATATATCATTATAAAGCCACTGCTTTTCTGCAATTTTTGATATATAATTTAACTCCCAAAGTAGTCGTAGATTTGATTTAATGGACGTTGTGTACCGTTGTGTGTATGAAAACAATAATTTTTTTTTCGTAATTTTGTACATTTTCGTGAATATTTCACCATTGAGTGTGAGGATTGGTACAAAGTTGGCATTTTCTGTTGGGGATATGTATTCTCAATATAATTCAGCACGATATTTATGATTCTCACCCTACTAAGGCGAATAAGAATGAGAAATATGGAGCTGGGTCGAATTTTTTTTTTAATTTTTTTTTTCATCAAAAAAACGCTATAACTAAAAAAGCTCAACTCGGATTCGCGGGGACTTTTCACACTTTATCCGCAATGTGTGTCCCGGAAACATATAAAAAAATAAGCTTTCTCCGATTTTTTTCCTTACTTTCTCATTTTTATGTCTAATGTGCCTGGACTACCAGATCAAACTGAGCTGAGACCGATAATCAACCGCCAAACAAACACGATTAATGAAAACCCATGTACAAATAAATTCTCATCAATAACAAGGCATTTTTTATTTCAATTGTGTGGCTTAAAAAGCATAACATATGCTTCCTTATTAAGTGGGTCACAGACTGTGCTTCAGAGGCGAAAGGTAAAACAAATAAAACTTCCAATGAATATTTTATTAATAGCCGTAACGTTAGTTAAGGTTCATAACATAATCCAAAAGTAAAATAATGTTCTGAAGCAGGAAATGTATCCTCCAATGCACCCCAACACAAACCCATTAATATATTAACCTTTTAGACCCCGATGATATATTCCATGTCAGTTCGGAACCATGAACTGACAGAATCTATATTCGTTACATGGGATGGGGGTGGGTGGGGGGTCAATATTTTCAACGTGCAGCCTTTCGGCTGAACGTTGAAAGTCTTGCTTAGGCCTCCACACGAATTCACTGAGCAACTATCCAATTTATGGATTCAGGTCGTATTACGATTCTGACCAGAAATGCAGTCTTACCGGTTCAAAGAGTTAATTAAGCCAGTCAAGAAAAGAGAAGACGATCATTCTCGCAGACTATTCATACACACTAAAAACTAAAGTGTTAAAACTGACACTTTCCGGGGGTTTAACCCATTCAAACTGTTAGGGTTTGATTTTAACACTCAAAGTGCAATGCTTTAAGCACTTAGACATTACAATCGTCAGACATCTGGAACTTGAATGAATGGCACTTCCCATGTGTCTAGCTTTGGTGGTTCTTCAAGAATCGTCCATAATTTGATTTGCGCTTGGTGGGTACATATTTAAAAGGACACAACGCAGATGACGCGGATCAGGCTTGAGACTTCGAGCCTGATCCACGTCATCTGCGTTGTTTCCTTTTAAGTGTCGCGACATTACACTTGTCAAGTGGAATTATTGTAACACCTGTCCAGTTCTGGGATATCTACACTTGAACAAAGTGCTAGTTCAGCACTTAGTAAGTGTTAAATACAGCACTTTAAGTGTAGTTTTTAACACTTTAGTTTTTAGCGTGTATATTCATTTTCCCTGGCGTTTCATTTCTCTAACTGATTGAGATTTAAAAAGCAAATTGTGCAAACACTTTTTATTCTAATCTTTCAAGAATGGAGGGAAGCGTTTAATTTATTTGACAAGAACAGAAATGGTTCCATAGAGCTAAATGAAGTAGCCACTGTTGCTCGAGCACTGGGATTGACGCCGACAGAGAAGCAAATTGAAGAACATATGAAGAAAGTCGATACAAATAGTAAGTTGACTGATCCATAACTCCATGAAATGAAACAAGTAATCTATAAAAAAGTTAGAGAGGGTTGGAGAGGAAATACAGTAGGGGTTGGATGCGGGAGGGAGGGAGGAAGGGGCATTCATTTACATTGTGTCGGATCGTTTTTCAGGTGGCGGAAGAAGAGAACCGCCGAGCAACGGCGAATAACTATCAATTAATTATTTATTTATTGGTGTTTAAGGTCACATACTTCTGCACAATGGCTAATCGTGACCGCAACTTGGAGATAAAGTCAAGTTCAGTTAAACGTTTAAACCCGTGTTGCCCATTTTAGAGGACTCCCACCCCAAGCTTTGGTGACTGGGACCTATTTTACCAGTAAAACATAGCCTGTTTACCACTTCCCAGGGGTCCCCTGGGGTTCCTCGGGAGGATTAACTATCAAACTCCACAACGTACTAACTCCTCCATACGCAGGGTTAGCATTGTTTGAAGGCATGTGCACCATCGACGTGAAACACGACTTGGTACACATCAACACCACCCCACCCCCATGTGGGCAATCGAGATTAAATGCCTTGACCAAGGACACAACAGTTTCCGCTGGTGAGGATGGAACCTAACTCCATGAAATGAAACAAGTAGGGTATAAAAGGATTCGAGAGGAAATACAGGGGAGAAGAAGGGGACATTACTATTAAAATATCGTGAACGAGTTTTTCCACCCCAATATTTATTTACTATTCTCAGGGGTCAAGACTAAAACTTTTGCAATTGTATTTCCAAGAATTGAATTTTGTACCCGTGAATGTCAGTGGGTGAAATGAATCGTTGCCGTTTTGAAACACGTATAATTTATCCACCCATAAACTGCCATGCCTTTTGTAGTGTTTATGGTACTTTTCAAATATATCAAAGTCACAGAAAAAAGTGCAATTCAAAAAAAAAAATAAAAAATAAAAATAAAAATAAAATACGGTTGTTGTACATCTCTTGTATCGGCTCCCGGTGAACCACAAAAGTAATCGCCGGTGAGAGGGGGATATTACGACATATCGGCTCTTGTTGGTACCAATATAAATGTGCTAGCGATATCACCTTTAAAAATCACTGTCAAGCGATACCACTTATGTATTTATTCACTGGAGTTTAACGGCACTTTCGTTAGCCAGGGTCACCTCGTGTTGGACAGTTTTACGGGCGGAGTGCCCGGATAAAACCACAGAGCAACTGCCAGACTTCCCAACGTACCAACTCCTCACAAACAGGGTTAGCATTGGTTGAAGGCAGGTGCACCCTAACATGGTTAGCATTGGGTGAAGACAGGTGCATTATCGACGTGCACGACGCCTTAGTACACAGCACCACTGTGACACCACGAGGGCACTCGGGATATCCTGGCCCGAAGCAATCTCGTGCGATAATTCTTAACCCATTCAAACGTATGTGCGGTTCAGTATATTTATCACTCACAAAAGCGATCGGTGATTGCGAGGCGTCGAAAATTAGGAACTTTCGAGAAATGTTTCTTTGTAGAGCATTTCCTATTTATTACTCGCCTATTCTATGTAATATCCATCTACAACAACACTAAACCATGCGGAAAATGAAAATCTGTTCCGCACATATGTGTGGAACGGAAATCGTTGATGGACTATTTTTATAAAGAAGCGACATTTCACTGGAATTTTCCACAAATCATGCGTTGCAATTATAATTTGAATTTTTAGTGAGAGCTAAAAATCGTCCCCTGAGTTCCACTGTTTTCTATGTGCCAGTAGCACACATAACACATTGGAACTCAGGGCAATGAAATGGTAAAACGGTTTTCCCTCGCAAATTTAGTTGACGATAAAATGTGTTATTTTTGTTGATAGTTGTCAAATGAATTACTGAGTGTCCTATTATTTGTTTTTAGCTTAACTTAGTTTAAACAATATTTATTAAAGAATTGATATGTATACAATATTCAATAACAGTTAATGGAAGTAAACAAAATGTGAACAGCAAGCAATACAATTGTATAAAAGTAGCGAGCAGACAAGTTACAGTTTGAGAGGGGATCCGACAGAAAGCTTACAGCTTATGTAAGTCGTCTCCCTGGTAGGTTAAAGATACTCCTGTGGGTGGTGTAATATCAGTCGAAGAACTCGCACATCGTCGCATTGTCAAAGTCAAGATAAGATATTGCAATCACGCGTGTGGAAGTCTGTTAGTCTGTGAGTCTGTGAGTCTGTTCTCATTTTCCCTCAGGCTACATCCCGCAGTTCTTGTCCGATCGTTACAAAATTTCATATGCAGGCTTGAGGGCCATATCTAGATGAGAACGTCCCCTTTTAGTCGCGATCGGACAACCGTAATGGCTGCCCGAGCCCAAAACCCGAAAACCTTTAGCACAGTCTGTACGTCGTACTTATGAAGGGATTGGTAGGATGCCTCTGTATAATATCAAGTTGAGAATGTCCCCTTTTGGTCATGATCTGCCAACAGTGACGTCTACCCAATCCCGAAACCCAAAAACTTTTTCACAGTCTGCAGGTCATATTTAATACGGAGTGATTTCATTGTAACATGGTAGGATAACTCCTTATGACTTCCCCATTTGGTCGCTATCTGTCAGCCGTGATGACTGCCCAAACCCAAGACCCCAAAACCTTTAGCACAATCTACAGATCGTATTTATGGGGGGATTTCATTGTAACTTAGTAGGATGACTCCAGATACTGTCTAGATGAGGACACCCTCTTTTGGTCCCGATCATTCTGTCATGACGGCTGCCCGAGCCCAAAACCCGAAAACCTTTAGCACAGTCTGCAGGTCGTATTTATGACGGGATTTCATTGTAACTTGGTAGGGTGACTCCAGATAATGTCTGAATGAGAACGCCCTCTTTTGGTCACGATCATTCAGCCATTGCAACTTGATAGAATGACTCAGTATAATGTCTGGATGAGGACGTCCCCAAATATCTTGGGATGGGTCAACCGTGATGACTATATAGATCCGAAGCCCTAAAACCTTTAGCACAGTCTACAGGCCATATGTTTGAAGGGGTTTCATTGTAACTTGATAGGATGACTCATTTTGAAATAATTTCACAGTAACTTGGTAACGTTGGTTGACATACATTAACTGTGAGAGTCACATTAATTCACCCTTCACTTCTTTACTACAGTCTACACCTTAAATTATTTTTATTGAAAACATAGCATACAGGGAACGGAAATTAACATATTCTCAATTATCACAGTTCTTGTCGTATTTCATAATCCTTTCATAAACGTTGAACATTATCCTTTTCATCAAACACAACACACAATCAAGTTAAGCTACAGTGTTGTTGGCACTTTCATTTTATCGACGTGAAGACCTGTAATAAACACAGAACGACACGCTTTGAGAATGGGTTAATCGATATGGCACTGGTGCCATGGCGGAAGGATAAAACGCGAGGCCTGCGACCTCTCGTTCCATCCTTCCGCTCTGCCACTCGTGCCATATCGAATAACCCATCCACACGCGCGTGTTGTTCTGTGTATTTATGATAACAGTTTCTCTCCCTCCCTGAGGGTGAGGGAAGGTGAAATACTTTCCCATAAGTGATCACTGAGTGCTCCAGTAATCCATCTGTATTTGGATCAGTGAGAAAAACTGCTCAGTAAAATATGTTACTGGAAGTAATTTAAATTATAAGTTTAGGAATTGTAAAAGTGGCAGCTCGTGTGATAAATATTCTTATAGATACCTTTCTAGGAGTTTATTTATCTATTGTGGTTAAACGACACTTCGACAATTTATTTATTTATTGGTGTTCAAGGTCACCTATTTCTTCGAAATGGCTAATCATGACCACGTAAGTTTTACGGATGGACGACGCCGGAGTTCTTGGAGAGAACCACCGAGTAACGGCGAGCAATTGTCAGCTCCCCAACATACTAACTCCACACAAGCATGGTTAGAATTGGTTGAAAGCAGGTGCACCATCGACATGCAGTACGCCTTAGTACACATGGCCACCGTGCCCCCAAGGACACAAAACGGTTGCCGCAGGTGAAATTCGAACCGAGGACCTTTCAGGTTGCAGCTGCAGCTCTACTTACTGAGCCACCGCGCCCCCGGGCACTTCGACAATCAGGCTCATCTGATGTCGGACAGTTTTACGGGTTGATGAAGTGGGAGTTCCCAGGGAGAACAGCATAGCATCGGCCAAGAACTATCACCCCCCCCCCCCCCCCCCCACACACACACACACACACACGCCGCCCAGTGTACTCACTCCGCACCGGGATAGCATTGGTTGAACTCAAGTGCACCATTCACGTGCAATACGCCACAGTGCGCAATGTCACCCGTGGGCAATCTTGGTTAAGTGCCTTGCCCAAGGACACAACAAAGTTACCGCTGGTCGGGGTCGTACAGTAGACATTTAGGTTTGAAATCCAATGTTCTAGCCACTAAGCCACCGTGCTCTCTACTACACGAAATAAAAACTTGTTTTCAGATGACAAAAAGATGGAATTCGAAGAATTCAAAAAATTTATGAATTTCATTGAAGAATGTGCGACACATGATCCGAAGAGTCGTAAGAGAGACATGATAAAAGCCTTTCAGGTGTTCGATAAGGACGGTAATAATTATATAACTGCTGAAGAGCTACAAACTGTGATGACAGAGTTAGGAGAACGGTTGACTGAGGACGAAGTTAAACAAATGATAAGTGAAGCGGATATGGACAAGGATGGAAAACTTGATTATGATGGTAAGTGTTGCACTTGTATAGACTATTATCCAGATAACTGATTAACCCCTTACCCAACGTAACGGCCAAAACCGATCAGCGCTATTCACAAAAATCACCAATTAATTTTCATTATTTTTAAAAACTTTTTTGTCTGAAAAACATAGGTTGACCTCTCTTTGGAACGAGCTCGTTAGCTATGTTTTTGAGACAAAAAATGAAAAATTCAATAATTTTGTTTGCAAGTGTCGTCTGCTTTTCATGTAAGGTAAAGGGCTAAAGCAAAAAAAAAACGTCTTACTGGTTACTTTGATGAGGGAATGCCGTTATGTCAGCTAGAAAGAGCTACCTTAACCCTTTTCAATACTATATAACATAAACCATCACCATTTAATCCACCTGACACTGATGCCAAAATAAAACAAATCAGTTGCAGTTTCCCAATAACGCAACAAGGAATTTAACAAAATCAGTTTTAACTGACAGGGCTCAATGATTCCTGGTTGCATTATGTGGCAAAATGCTACTAAAAGTTTTCGTATTTTGTTATTTGGGTACAGAGGTTTAGCCCTTTGGACCCCAGTGGTATGTTCTATGTCAGTTCAATGGCAGCTATTGGAAGAGTCCATATTCATTATTTGAGGATAAAAATATTGATATGTCTACTACACATATCCATTTCGTCGCCAGTTTATTTAATGAAGTTATGACATATCATATTCCTGGACGGAAAATCTGCCTCTCGGGTTCAAAGGGTTAAGTTTAATGAAAGTAACTCAAAGAATGTGAATGTGATTGTATTAGATGGTCATGTCGTTATTCACACCAACGGAGACTTTAGGCTATATGCCAGAACATTTTAGGTACAAGTTCTTCATCCTTGCGTTCGGCTAATATCTGAAAAGCACGGGCATAGTAGACAGCAAGAGGAACGCTGTGTTGCACAGAACCTGCATGAATGTGTGCAAGTTAACAGGTACAGGCAAATTGCAGTGAGTCAGTGACCCTGTCAATTGCCTGCCGATAACCGTGTACCGAGCAAAATTATATCAAAGCCATCTAAAACTGTAGTTATTTGAATATATGACGTCAAAGCTAATACATTTGATTGGCAGAGCTGGCAATAATCCGCTTATGTGAAGAAACGACCCCAAGGCTATTAATTATGTACAGGAGAAACCGATTGTCACAATACAGGGTAATGCCAGAAAACAGCATGAATTTTCAGGAACAAGATGCTATATTTCGGGTCATCTCTGCGTCGACTTTGAACCTACAATAAAATATTTCCTTACTTATATATTACCTCACGGTGACCATAAATATAAAGGGAAATCATTCGCCTGGGAGATGACCAACATAAGCTACAAGCTTTTTTGTCAAATCCCTCATTTACCTTGTATCACTTAACTGTTTATTGTGTTATATTGTGTTACTGTTTATTTATTTTTGAGTTGATAACACACTGATGCCTCTGTTATGTAACAAATAATACTCATTGAATAAAATATTGTTTAAACTAAATCATTCGCCTTTCAAAAGATGTGGCAATCATCCCAGCCTTTTATGGTCATGAAAATCTTCTTTTGATAAAGTTATAACCCTTAATATTGGTTGACGGACGGAGAAGGTACAATTACAAAGTAAGTAATTGGTGAGAAAACACTTATGACATCAGCAGAAAATAAAGCCTGTCTGTTGTTTTAGTTTCTTAAAAGTTACAAAAGGAAACTTTGTTTTTTTATGGCAAGCTAAGGGGAAGCAACTACTTCACAGATGTTCCGTCATTAACGATATCTATCAGTATCACACTTACCAACACTAAGTAAGTGTCCATTTTGACTCTATGTTTAAGAAATGTGCTTTTAAAGTAACTTGCAAGTTTTTATTCTTCCCTGGGAAGAAATTAGAAAATCTCACCACAAAGACTTTGAAATAAATGGAATGGACAATGTCTGTATTGTATGTTATGATTTGATGAACATAAAAAGTTACAGAATATCAAAATATGGTGGAAACGACGTTCTCCCCTTTTTAAATTGGCTCAACAAAGAATATTACTGAAACGTTCAAAGTGATTGGGAAAGAATTATAATAACCCAGCTTCTTTATTTTTATGCAACTCTACAGGAAAATGTCAGAGGTTAGTGAAATGATGTGCAAATCGATGATGCAACTTTACGAACATTTCGAAATTTCAATTTTTATATGGAATTCCCATACCCTTAGTGACAAATCTACTAACAGCCTAAGAAAATTATGGGGGGTCTAATCTTCCTGCAAGTCTCTTCTAGTGACGAATATTGCCACCCATAACTAAAACGATCCTTTATTTTTTCTCTTCTTATTTTACATAAAGTGATTACCACTAACCCTACATCAAACTCAAGAGGCCAAAACCATTAAACGTGCTACAATTGTATGTTGAAGAATTGTATTTTCCACTTTTTGAATGTAAATGGCTGAAACGAATCCTTTTTATTCCATGTGGCAATTTACTGACACGCACCTACCCACCCATCAGTAAATTGCCACAGCTGTTAAAATGATTCCCTTCTATATTTATAGTTGAAGAGACAATCATAAAATTCTAGAAAATGTAAATCTAAAATATCCCTGATTTACCTAGTCATGAAAATAGACTTTCGATAAAGTTATCTCCCCTGAAATTCTTAAATGGGCGAGGAATGTCCAATTAAGAAACAAGTACTTGTTCCGGAAACACCTGTGACATCACGAAAACATCAGATAGCTCCCAGAACAGTCTGTTGTTTTCGTTTATTAAAATAACAACAGGAAACTTGGCTTTTTACGACAAGCCATTTCGAAGCAACTACTTCGCAGATAACCCGTCATTAAGAATATCATTGAGTATCAAACCTACCAACACTGACAGTCCTCGGTTCGAAACCCCCCTGCGGCAACCGCGTTGTGTCCTTGGGCAAGACACTTCACCCCATTGTCCTCGTGGGGGCACGGTGGCGTTGTGTGCTAAGAGGTACCGCGCGTCGGTGGTGCACTTTTCTTAATCCAATGCTAACCCTTCTTGTGTGGAGTCAGTATGTCGGGGAGTTACAGTTGCTCGCCGTTGCTCGCTGATTCTCTCAGTGTACTCCAGCTTCCTTCACCAGTAAAACTGTCATGGTCGTGATTAGCCATTGTGCAGAAATGTGTGACCTTAAAACCCCAATAAATAAATAAATTTATTCTTTCCAGGAAAAACGTTTAGCAAATCTTACCTCCTAGACTTTCATATTAATGGGATTATGGGAAGGTCAGTGACGGTGTTATTTGTGATGATGCTCACATTCTAGATACCATGAACAAAAAAAAAAACGCTTCAGATCATCGATGATGAAAACGCTGTTTTCTTATTTTTAAAATGGCTATGAACAGAGGATAATAGTCAAACGTTTGAACTGATTGGGAAGAAATTGTAATTTTTAGACTGCTCTACTCGAAAATGCCTTAATTTTGTGAAATGATGCGCACATCGATGATGCAACTTCGCTAACATTTAAAAATTTCGATTTCAAATTCCCATACCCCTTAGTGTTAAATGTACTGGCAGTTTTAGAAAATTAGGGGCAGCTAACTTTTCTGTAAAAATTGACGAAAATTGTCAGCAATGACAAAAACGATACTCTATTTTTCTCCTTATTTCGCCTAAAGTGACTACAACTAACCCAATATAAAAATCAGGAGGCAATACTATAAAACTTTATCACAATTGCATGTTTCAGAATGGTATTTTTCACTTTTAAATGTAATTTGCTGAAACGAATCGTTCATATTCTTAATTTACCTATCGATACCTACACATCTGCAGGTAAATTGCCACATCTTTTAAAAGTCGAATGATTCCCTTCTACATTTATGTTGAAGAACCAAAAATACAATTCTAGAAAATTCAGATGTAAAACTTTTATAGTAGAGAACTCAGAACACACCCAACACTTGGATCAAAAGTAACCAAACATGTAATGAAATTCTATAAGTGATATTTTGAAGCAATTAACAACCGTAGAAATGAACTCTAACCCAATCGACTTCTCGCTGAGTTGGGTAAAGATTTTTTACCTCCACCACTCCCAGTATGAACACCTGTGATTGTTTTGACCGTTATTCAAAACCACCAGCAAATGACAATGACAAATCAGAAGCTTTCATTTTTGCTTTCCAAACAGGCTTGTCGGTCTCTTTCCGATAAGAGATCACGAACAATGCTTTGGAAGCAAACCTTTGAACACTAAAACAATAATAAATGACGATCTGTGCTTAGGAATTGACCGATTTGTTAAGTCAAGTGTTGTGGTTTAGGGCTTAAATTATTTCCTAGACAGAATATCGTATCGGTCACTTCTGCAAGACATTAGAGACCGTTCGCAAAAGGAACGACGACTGATAAAAATTACGAAAAGCCAAAACTGCCGGGCAGCCAAAATAGCTTTTCGCAGAATTAACGACTACGAATCCGTTTATGTGAAAATCACACCGTTCAAATTTCGTACCACAAGGAGTTTAAGGCCACCACACAGTAAGGACACAATCTTTGAGTGACCTTCCATATTAAGGGGCTCAGAAACGCTCTCAAACATTTTGCCATATGATATATCTGCGAGTGTTGATGATATGCCATAATTGTAACTACGGATAGGAGAAAGCAACAACCGAGAAGAAGAACGCATATTCCAGTGACGAAATACCCCATTCGTAATTTTTATCAGTCGTCGTTCGTTTTGCGAAAAAGTCATCTTCTACAGACCTTTCGCACAATGAACGACGACTGATGAGAATTACAAATTCGGTGCTACGTCTTGAGAATTTGTGTTCTTCCTATCAGCTGCCGGTTTTCTTTATCCGTTGTAACGATTACAACTTCTCATTAAAACACACAAATAAATCATACTGCAAAAAGTTTAAGAGCGTTTTTCCGGCACTTAATGTTGGGGTGCACTGTAAGATTATGTTCTTAAACCGTAATCGCCATGTGGTCTAAATTTCTATCTTTTACTGACAATTAAATCATTCCTCGCCGCGTAACACGAGAAAATTACGAAACACAAACAGACTCGTAGTCGTCATTCTGTGGAAAGGTTTTTTGACCGCTCGATGAATTTATGACTAGTATCAATCATTTGTAATTTTTATCAGTCGTCGTTCATTATACGAAAGGTGTCGATTGAAACAATTAACCAAGAGACACTGGGTGCAATTTGTAAATACTTTTGCTAAGTTTCAACATCCGAACATGCCGTGCTACAATACATAGAAGTCTGACCAAGTGATGGCGTTGTTTAAAAAATCAAAGATGAATATGATTTGTTTACATAAAACTCTGCATGACCCTTGTCATCCTTTAGCCAACCTTCACGATATCAAAATTTATTTCAATTATTATTTTGTTTAAATTTTTCAAATAATTTCAACCAAACACTCATGCGACCACTTATTGGAACGAGCACAGTGAGCTCGTTCCAATGAAAGGCCACATTATATGGTTTTGTTGAATTTCTTTTTACATATTATTTTGTTTTTAACTGCTCACTTTGTTAACCCTTTACCTAACATGAAAAGCAGACGACACTTGCAAAAAAACTTCTTGAATAACTAATTTTTTTCATTTTTTGTCTCAAAAACATAGGTTATGACCCCTCGTTGGAACGAGCTCGTTCCAACGAGGGGTCATAACCTATGTTTTTGAGACAAAAAATGAAAATATTTTGAAAATTAATTGGCGATTTTTGAGAATAGCGCTGGCCGGTTTTGGCCGTTACGTTGGGTAAAGGGTTAATAACCTGGATGGAGGCAGCCTATTCATGAGATAAAGGGTTAAATTATTTTTGACTACCACAAATGTCCCCCAGTACCGCCATAACTTTTCCATGAGTTCTTACTCAGCTCAATAGGAGAGTCTTTCCTAACTGTTCCAAATTAATAGCATGCCCATCTCAAACAAGGCTCACGTGACGTAATTTCGAGGCAACAATTTTACAAACGCGAAATAAAAGTTCGAGTGTATTTACCAGAAACACTCTAGACAAACATTGTATTCGAATTCAATTGCAGCCTTTCTTATCGTCAACTCAACGGAATACTACGGCCCAGATCAATTGACTGCTGCAATAATATGAATGCATCATGTGCCGATTCGGATCACACCCTGTGTAAAACTTGAATTATGAAACTCAAGTGTGCATATTCCATATCTCGTGATACATACGTAGTCTATACTGAGCGAGTGACTTTATTTTTTTTCTTTTCAGAGTTTGCGAATTTCATCTGCTCGAAATGAGGCGATACGGAAAGAAGGCTATGTCTCATGTAATCTGGATGTTGAGTTCTCAATGTAGTCTAATTTGCGCTACAGATATCTGTATCTCGTAAAGCATCATTCATATCTTACAACCAAAATGGCGATGCTCAATGAACGACTGAATTCAAGTTCTCGATCTGTATGGCTCCTATCATAAGACATCATCGGTTAACAGGTTATATCACAGACAGGATACTAAGTGACTTCATTGATATAAAAAAACTATTTTATGGCATTTTAAAAATAATTACTACTTTTATAATGGTATATTTGTATATGTGGCGTTTGAGCACTTGAAGATGGATTTTCTAAGTGAACAAGTGTGTGCTTTTAACCCATAAATGACCGTTTATTCGAACAATAAAATCCTTGGATAAATTTTTGCTTTATTCACATGGTAGGGTGATAAATTTTCCCCGTAGGTTTAACACTGATAGAATTTATTCCTATGGCAGAGACGGACATTTTGACCTCTACCTTTGTAATGTAGATTAATTAACAGTTTTAATTAACATTGTTGTTTTCGTCAAGCATTTTTTGAAAGTATTACACAATACCAGTAGAAAACACGACACATTGTTCATTTAATAAAGCATTTTTGTAAGCTTCGTTCAAGTTTGTAGGGGAATTTTTTTTAGACTGAAATGTATCATTGCGCCTTGTTTATTGTTTGGCAATTTTGCTTGTCTACCGAATTGGGCCAATGTGCTCCTCACTTCTCGCTGTGTTTTGTAGTGAGTAACAGCACGATTTCGCGGCGACTGCCCTGTAAAAGATTTATGGGATATTTATTTATTTATTTATTTATTTATTTATTTATTTATTTATTTATTTATTTATTTATTTATTTATTAAGGTTTATCGACACTTTAACAACCAAGGTCATATCGTGTAGTTGACAGTTTTACGAGTGGAAGCCGGAGTACGAGGAGAGAACCACCTAGCAGCAGCCGGCTACCCAACATCGTAACTCCGTACTGCAGCACAGGCAGGGTTAGATTGGCTGAAGACATGCGCATCATCGACGTGCAGTACGCCTTACTACAGGGTGTCATCGTGCCCCCGATTTATGGGATAAACAAAATAAACATTTAGTGTTTTCAAGTAAAAAAAAAATATTCTGCTCGAAGAATTAAGAATGAAACCGATTCGCCAGAGGCTCGTCGGTTTCATTCTTAATCCTACTCGTAGAATACATTTTTTATTTGTTTATTCTATATTTAGTAGTGCGTTGTGGGAGTTTTACACAAAAGTTTTTAGAAATGCATAAGAGGTACACGTGACCTCGTAATAAGGTAAAACTTTCACTTCGCAGTGGTGTGTAGTGAAGTGTTTACTGCCGTTATTCGTAACTGAATGATACAGTATTTGGTGTGTGGAATGATTGGTTTGTCACAGTGATCGAGTTAGATTATATTTTGAGCAGTGAATATATTTCCACCAGAATTATGGCCCTTAGCTGACGCTGACTATCATGCAACATCTCAACCGAGCCCTTCAGTTTCTTTTCGCTAACATGGGCGATACCTGTAAATAATAATCGAACAAAACCTAGACATCTCAAATAAAAAATGATATTAAGTACTTTATCTCAGGTAAATATATTCTCTAACATCTCTGAACAAATACATGTAAATACGTCATTTTATAGATGTAATTATATCAAAGAAATAAAAAAAATACTCCTATTGCTTATTTCGCGTGTATTGGATATTCAAATGACCTGCTCCTTTATAAATTACACGATTAGTTTCTCATGACATTACAACCATTTTCGCGAAACCTTTCCGACCGCGAAGTTTACCGACGACGTTTGTCATTACAAGTTAAGAAAACAGACATCGTCATTCACAGTGACTCGACAAAATGATGTCTAAAACCATCTGCGGAGTGGATACAGCGCAATCCATGAGATCAGTCATACAGAGCAGTAAAAAGAATCTTTTCAGTTTGGGGGTTTAACAAAGTGTGAGCTCCCAAACTGCAACCTACACTGTGTTTGTTTATTGTGGTTTAACGACACTTTCAACAGCCAGCGTCACATCGTGTCGTACAATTTTCCGGTTGAGGAAACCGGGGTACCCGGAGAGTACCACCGACCAGCGGCGAACAATTGCCAGACTCTCCAACTTACTAAACTTGCACAGGCGCAGTTGACTAAAGGATGCACCGTCTACCTACGGTACGCCTTAGCACACAGCGCCACCGTGCCCCCACGGAGGAATCGGGTATAAGTGTCTCGTCCAAGGAAACAACGTAGTTACCACTGGTGACGATCGAACCGTCGACCTTTCGGGTAAAAGTCTCTAACCACTAAGGCACACGTTCGCTGTCCAAACGATGTCTACAGCCAACCACAGAGTGGGTAAAGCGCCAGCACTGAGCAGAGTGTTATAAAGTAATAAACAAATTCGTCTTTGTTTGGGACTTTGACAAGTGTGAGCCTCAAATTTAGGACCTACCGTCGAATAAAATAATCGATAATTAACTCACACAAGCCTTGAAAATAACAGTAAATTTCTTCTTGAACAAAAGATGACGAAGAGCAGGGACGTTGCAGTGACGCTACAATTATTTTTAATGCGGTGTTGTCTGCCTGAATTGTCAGACGACACTTTACAAGAAACAACTGCTCAGTTAGGTTATACAACATCCTCTACTTACAATTATCCAAAACCCTAGTATCAATTACTCGCGCTCCAATATCGGTGTCGAGCCCTCTTTATGTTAACTGGTAGAATGCTAAATTGTTTTTGGTTATCAAAAATTGTCGACCTGTCTTTGTCTTGTTACAATTCATGGGAGAGTGCCTATGCACTCTCCCATGAATTGTAACAAGGCAAATCTTTAAAGACTAAATAATTTTACTTCAAAGTACATCCACTGAATATGAAGTCTTTGAGTTGGGTTACCTGCACTTCAGATTAAAGTCTAAATATGGGTTTCCAACACTCTACCAGTTAAATAGGACCAATGTCCATAGACAAAATATAATCACTAAATATTGATTCTATAGTGCTATGCTTATGCAGCAAGTTCCCATAAGTGCACTTTCATAACCTTTGTTTTAATCCCCAAGACACCCGTTCTAGCAAAAAGCATGAAATTGTAGAAAATATGTTTCCAAACAGGATGAATCAGACATTTGCTTCAAGAATATAGTGGTATTTGATGTTTAACATATTTGTTGTTGGGGAGGGGGGGGGGGGGGGGGTTAGTCAACTGCCAATTAATGAAAATGTAGATCTTGGCAAATGAAAAGCAAAGAAACGCCATGTCTGATGAAGAGACAGACACGCAGACAGACAGATAGGCTTGCAGTCACAGACACATGTAGGAGGTCTACGTGAGAGTACTGAATGACATACAATGACAAATATAGTGGAAGAGCCAGGACAAGGTTGTTAAATTGAAAACTCAGTGGACCATGAGTGCTGAGGTCTCAAAGTAAATCATTAGAAACTGAAAGTGTATGATACTAACTTCAGCCTCTAAAAACATGCTGTTCAGTCTTTCCAAATGTTTATCATCAGCAGAAGGGTTAAATATGTGTGGGAGGGGGGACTTGGTTCAGGGAAAGAGCAATATTTCACAACTGTCACTGTAAATTTGTGCTATATCATGGGAACCATGACAGCACTAGTACTAGACAACTATATTGGCAGCTAATCACAAATGCCATTCACTCACACTTGTAGTTTTATTATGTTATTTTCCACTGTAGCTCCACAAATTTGTATTCCAGGATACTCTTTCAATGACGGAATTGTTTTCCAACATTTTGAAGAGCATAATATACAACAGAAAAACTTCTAAATACTAGTGAATAGAAGTGCAGTGTAGGTTTTCTGTCTGTGTTTGAATGGTGATTTGGGAAGGGGTTGGAAGATTTGGAATCCTCCCTGCTCCTAGTACTATGAGGGGAAACCATGGTTTAAATAAATATATTAATAGGGTAAAGTAGGCTGTTAGTTAGCAGCTGCCAGAGGTTATATTGTGCTCCTGGGGAATACACTTGCTCAAGATGTGAATTTGCTTGCATGAACAGCCTTAGTTTTGGCAATATATAGCCTTTATTGCTGACTGTGACAAAAATGTAACTTTTCAAAACAATAAAATAGTTTGGTAAGGTATGTGGTCCCCCAGTAAATATTTAAATGTGAAATAATCCCCCAAAATAATAATTGAATCTGGTTTGGAAGCCAAACAACATATTTCCTATAGGGATCACGGAACTAAATCCCAATCATCAACAGCTTATATGGAATGTGGGTATTGACTTATAGCTATGCATGCAAAAATAAACTAAAAACGTTATTGCATGGATACAGAAAAATCTATTGATAATAACCGTGACCTTGGCATTGACCTGTTGACACCAAACACGGTCACGGTCACCACCTCATTATGGACAACCTGTGTATGAAGTGTGAGCAATGTGCAATCCGAGGTACAAAAGTTATTATCTGAAAATGAGTGAGGCAGATGGGTGGATGGATTGAAAGACAGATAGACATACAGACGGATTTATTTATTTATTTATTTATTGGTGTTTAAGGTCACATGTTTATGCACAATTGCTAATCATGACTGCGACAGTTTTACGGGTGGAGGAAGCCGGAGAGAACCACCGAGCAACGGCGAGCAACTGTCAGCTCCCCAACATACGAACTCCACACAAGCAGGGTTAGTACTGTTTGAAGACAAGTGCTCCATCGACGTGCAGTACGCCTTAGTACACAGCGCCACCGTGCCCCCACGCGGGCAATGGAGATGAAGTGTCTTGCCCAAGGACACAACGCGGTTGCCGCAGGAGGGATTCGAACCGAGGAGCTCTCGGCTTGCAGCCTGCACCTCTACCTACTGAGCCACCGCGCTCCCATACAGACGAATGAATGAATGAATGAATGAATGAATGAATGAATGAATGAATGAATGAATGAATGAATTTATGAATGAATGAATGAATGAATGAATGAATGAATGAATGAATGAATGGATGGATGGATGGATGGATGGATGGATGGATGACATCCACAGAGTTTCGTGGAATTTTCTTCAATGGTTAAAAAGAAAAGCCGACTGAAAACCTTTACCAGAAAACAAAACATTCAAGTGAAATACTATTTTTAGTAACAGTAATCTTGACCATCAGTGTAGTAGCATGGTATTAATTGTGACACATCAAGACATGATAGTGTATAACCCCATAAAGTTTCACAGAACACGAAATCTTCAATAGTTAAAAAATTATAAACGATTGAAAAACTTAAGAAAATTCAATCTTGAGGTGAAATACTATTGTTTAGTAACAGCAACAATGTCCTTGAATCCCGTGGCGTGGTTTTGATTGATGTATCTTGCCATAGTGATGTATAACTTCATAACGTTCCACGGACTCTTCAAGGTTAAAACGGTATTGCCTATTGAAAAACTTTACAGGAAAATTAAACTTGAAGTGAATTCTAATTTTGGCAAGAGCAACCTGGACATTTAATCTAGTGGTATTGTATTGATTGTAACATATTACGTCGTAGTGGTATATAAATCTATACAGTTTTAGGGGATCATCTATGACAGTTAATACGTTACAGCCGGTTGAAAAACTTACCAGAAGATTGCCTAGAAGTGAAATTCTATTTTTCTAGACATCCTGACTTTCAACCTAGTGGCGTGGTTTTGATTCTAACATACAGCTCACTGTGGAGCACAAGCCAATAAAGTGTCACGGAAATATCTTCAACTGTTCAAAAGTTATAGATTATTGTTGACTGCCGGCGGAAGTGGTAACGACTATGTCTCCCACCCCCACCCCCACCAAAGAAAAAACAAAGTGCGGAATCAACAGTGTATGCAATTTCATATTTATTGAACAGTCTGCAGGTTATAGTCGTCTTAGTATGTTTCTGCAGACAATTAAAAAGTTATTCTTTGTCGACTGAAAACAACTGCAAAGCAAACTTTGCAAATGGTCATATCCAATTGGGTTCAATTTGGCTCTATCAGTAGAGTCCGTGGTATGATTACCAGACTGGCCTAGTGTGTTGGGGGATTTCTGATAAACGTGAGTGCTTTCAGTTAACGCCTTGTCATAAAATCACAAATCGTGTCTAGTTCTAGTTCCTGAACGCTTTACCCCGAGTAACAGCAATAATCGACCAGTGTTGTGCACAACATTCGTCACTGAAATTTTAGTTTTAAATGTTTACGTCGCAAAGTTTATGACCTCCATCGGGACTAGCTCCTTCCAATGAATGGTCATAAACTCCGTTTCCAAGTAAAGAAAAAATTAAATTTGTAGTTATTAGAGAGGTTTTATTCCACAAGTGTTGTATTCATTTTGCTTTTGGCGGAAAGACTTAAAACTGGAAGAAGTATATTGGATTGCTGGTATATTTATAAAGGAATCAAGCTGTTTAGACATACCGTTTTGCTAATTGTAAAGATACCACAGCTGAGCTAATATTTTGAAAGAAAATTGAACATTTCTTTAGCCCAGGAGGTCAATGGTTTCAAAAATGAACAACAAAGCTACTCAATGATTTCAAAAATGAAATACAAAGTTACTCACCTTTTGTTTTCATTTCCTTTTTCGGAGTTTGTTTCGAAGTTGGAAAGTGTTCAGTCTGCGAAAAGGTAAAAAAATAACAAATCTGTCAAAGTGTTAAATTCTTGTCAAGAAATCACAAATACATACAGATTATTACCATTATGTTGATGTACAAAATATGTATCCGAGTCGAGCTCCGGGTTCTAAGGGCAGATCATAACGAGGTAATAATCGTTGTATCTCACAATATACAGGGGATAAGTCAAAAATGTAGACGAATATATAACGAACTATTTATTCGTACGGATGAACAAAAAGAAAAACAATGGAACTCATGCGAAAGGAACATGCTTCTATCCGACCCCCTGATACAACCATCTGTATCAAGGGGTTGGACACACGACAGTTGCGGAGTTAATGCAGACAATGTTGATTGTAAGACAAATACCAAGAATATAGAGGATATCTAGTGCTTTTGAGTGGATACCGAAAATTATCTCATGAGTTACCAAGACAAATGTTCATTTTTCGCGAGCGCTTGCGCGAGAGAAAATAACCATTTGTTTCGGTCACAAGTGGGATCATGTTCGGTATCCACTCAAAAAACACCCGATTTTCGTTTTATTATATGCTTTTATAAGAACGGACAATTCCACTCGTTTCAACCTTGAGTTGATGCATGAAAGTAACCATCGCCTTGAATCATTGATGCGCGGAAGCGATTTGAACGATAATCGGAACAGGTAGCGTCTTGCAATCTGATTCAGTTGGCAGGTTTCCAGTCCAAACATGGCCTGAATGTCCGTAATATAAGTTTTTGGTTTGGTACGTCCTTTCAAAGGACGTACCAAACCAAAAACTTATATTGCGGACTTTCGGGCAATGTTTGGACTAGCAGGTATCATGTATCAGTTCAAGGTGAATACGTGTTGAATTATTGCTGGAAACGATCGGTATCCACTCAAAAAACTAGATTTTCTTTTCATTAAACGTTTCGAGAACAAATTGATCATTTCCAGTGATAATTTGGCTCGTATTCCCTTTGAAGAGATGCTTTGAAAGCCGCCATTTTGATTGATATCGTGAAAGTGAAAATTCTATATCTTCCCAGTGGGAATACAATTTCTATCTTTCCGCAATTTCTTCGATAATCTATCGTTTAGCGTATAGTAAATAGAGGATATTTAGTGTTTTTGAGTGGATTCCGAAAAGTATCTCATGAGTGAACGAGAGAAATGTTTATTTTTCGCGATCGCTCTATTCGGTATCCACTCCAAAACTTTAGATTTTCCTAGTTCATTCCTATCGATAATTCCACTCGTTTCAACCTTGATTTGATGCATCAATTCATGGTGAATACGTGTTGAATTGTTGCTGGAAATGATCGATATCCACTCAAAAATACTAGATTTTCTTTTCATTTTACGTTTTTGGAACAAATTTATCTTTTCCAGTGATAATTTGACTCGTATTAATCTTGAAGTGATGCTTTGAAAACCGCCATTTTGATTGATACCGTAAAAGTTAAAATTTCTATATCTTCACAGTGGGATTACGATTTCTGTCTTTCCGCAATTTTTCCACTATCTATCGTTTGGCGTATAATAATAATGGGTCATAAGGAACCTACAATCCATTAAAAAGATCGATACCAACCAGAACCAAGAAATCGCCCGAAGAGAGCAGATGGCCGGCCTGGATGGACATTCAAGCATCCAGTACTCGTTCTAGATCACCAAGCTCATCGATGGGCATAGTTCACCTCTTGCAGTAAGGTAGGAAATCACCTAAGCAAAGAAAAGTAGTTTTATTCTTCAGCGACAAATGGGTGTCCAGAGACAACGAAATAAAGTCTTTTGAGGGCAACATCACCAATGAAACCCCGATTTGAGGGAAGTGAGGAGAAGATCAGCGACAGTATGAAATTTGTTTTTCCCATAATCGCAAGCTGTATCTAATCGTTGTTGCCACAAGGTAGGTAGCCTTCTAAACACTAATGTTAAAATACCAAACTTTTAACAACAAAATTTTCCAATAATAGAACAATGAATTAGTTGAATCCCTTCTCGTTTGACAGAGCTCAATGATCTCTGTCAAATAAGATTGAATTCGTCACATTTTAGTCACGTTATTTCCTTGAAAGATTGTAGAATGAAGTAAGTTTTGATATTGATCACACACCCTTTAATCTATTAATGTAAAACACGGGATTTCCACTGTTCTGTCTGTACGATAAAAATACATTCGATTTTGTTTCCAACGTAAGTAGGAACCCGTCTAAATAAATCATGTCACCATTGGTCGAATGCACGGAGTCAAGATTGCTTGGATTCCAAGTTCCTCATTTAGATTTGTTTATAAGGGATATTTAAACAATCAGATTCGAGTCAAACTAGAGAAACAGAATTTACATCCACCAGTAAATTCAGGTCTGTGTGAAAAAGGGTTAAAGAATCAGGAAAAACTATATAGAAAGAGAATTTATGGAGGCTTATTTTCAGGAGTAAAATATTTTTAAACAAATCAGAAATGGATTTTTTGTTAACAGTATTTACAAGTATTCATAATGGAATCAGAACAATTTTTTTAAGAACCCAGAAAAGGCATATATGTGACCAGAATTCAAAGGGTTCGATACACGAATCAGAAATGGACATTTTTGGCTCTGCCAATTATTTGAATGATGAGATACATGGATAATCTTCAGCATTGCATTAGCTGTTATAAAATGCAATTCTTAATAGTTTTGAAAAATATGCGCTTAATGACCTCCGCTGCCCGCATTGAGGTGCACCACATTTTGAACCTCCAGTCGGTTTCAACTCATTCGGTGTAGGTCCCATGTCTATAAGTCATTCCAAGCCTGAAGTATAAGCGCATCCCACTTTAAAAATATTGGCTCCACCAATTCCGGATATGCCATGTTAAAAGATGATAGCAAATATTCATATTACCAAGATAAAGTTAAGGTACATGATATATTGCGAGTAAAAGAATTCAGTAATGTTGGAATATAGAGGTAAATGGCCCCCAAGAGCCCATGCGTGTTTAGAGCGTCATTGTGAGAATAGAAAGTGTTATCATTATTCCTGCTTTGCAAAAGTAAATGTTTGGGGACCCATATTAAGGTATTGAGATGGGTTTAAATAATCCCTTTAAATACATTTTAACCCTTTCAAAAGCAGCTCATTCCAACGAGAGGTCATCAGCAATGTTTTTCAAGCAAGAACGAAATGAAAATTGACTGGAAATTTCAGTGGTTTTCGGCGTTAAGTTGGGGAAAGGGGTTAGAATGCCTTACTTTGGAAGGTAAATTCGGAAAGGTGTCGCATTCCATACACAATTAAATGTCCCAGAAAGGAAAGCGTAAAAACATTCTGTAGCAATGAGTTATATGAAGGGTGTTTGTACTCACACTGAAGTATTGAGAGGGTTAAAAACAGACCATTCAAATATTCCATTTCATTACTTTATAATTGTGATAAGTGTTTTGAGAAAACCACACACCACTCCATCCCGAAACCTGTTGAGTTATGATTGAGAAAAAATAAATCTTAAAAATGCTTTGAAATGTGAAGGGTTCTATTTTCAACATGGTCAATCTTGTAACATGATATTAAATAAATATACAATGCCATTGATGTAAAATTTACAGCATTCTCTCTGACCGCTTTGTTTATGAGAGATTCTATCAAGTTTTTTTAGTTAATGGCTATTGACTTCAGTGAACTCATTTGCAAGTACAGTCTATCAGTATAACAAAACATTAAGATAGGATGGATTGTATTAGGTTATCACAAACAGTACACAGAAGACACAAATATTACATCTACACTATCAAGGCAAGCCTTCTATGAATGGTATTTATTTATTGGGCTTAGCGACACTATTGCCAGCCACTGTCACCTTGTGCCAGACAGTTTTATGGGAGGAGGAAGCTGGAGTACGCTGAGAGAACCACTGAGCAAATGTGAGCAAATGACAGGCTCCCCAGCAGACTGACTCCACACAAGCAAGTTAGCATTTGTTGAAGACAAGTACACCATCGACGCGCAGTACGCGTTAATGCCAATGCCACCATGCCCCTAAGTGCGCAATGGGGGTGAAGTATGTCAAGAACACAAGAGGGTTACCACAGCTGGGATTCGAACAGAGGACCTCTCGGCCTGCAGCTTTCGCCGCTACCTACGAGCCACGGAGTCCCTTCTATGAATGTAACTGGAATACTTTGGGGGCTTATTTTCAGGGATAAACAGTTTTAAAGAAATCAGAAATAGGGTTTCGTTAATAATATTTAAAGATATTCATTCAGGAATTGGATACATTTTTCCAAGAAACCAGAAAAGGCATATATGTACAGAGCAAAAAAGGGTTCGATCAAGGGAATGCATTAGGGGCAAAATATGTTTTCCAGCAATTCTGAAGAGTTCACTCAATGACCCCAAGGTGACCTCAGCGGCCTTGATCCATATTTTAACCTCCCCACGAGGGTCGAATCATTTGTTGTTGGGCCCAGGTCCATTCATCACACCATGCTTGAGATGAGTGTGTCCACTTTCAAAATTTTTAGCTACGCCCACTTTTTTCATGTGAAAATGCATGCATGGGTTTTGGTAATGCATTAGGGGGTTCAAGATATGGCTTCCAGCAATTCATTTTGAGAAATGCACTCAATGACACTTGGGTGACCTCAGTGATCTTGACCCATATTTTGAATCTCCATCGAGAGTCGACTCATTTGGTATTGGTCCTAGGCCCATACGTCATACCATGCTTGAGATATGAGCGTGACCCACTTTCAAAATTGTTTTGGCCACGCCCACTTTTTTTCGTGTAAACATGCATGTACGAACTTCGGGAAAACATTTTGGAGTCAAAAAAATGTGATTTCCAACAATTCTAAAAAATGCACTAAATGACCCCTGGGTGACCTCAGTGACCTTGGCCCCCTGGTTGACGTCAGTGACCTTGGACCATATTTTGAATCTCCATTGAGTGTCGACTCTTGTGGTGTTAGTCCCAGGTCCAAACGTCATACGACGCCTGAGATACGGGCGTGACCCACTTTCAAAGCAACCCTACGGATACCCCCTAATGCCCAGGGAATCTGAAAAACGTAGATGGCCGAGAATTTGTAAAACAAATGAGCGAGATAGGACGATTCGTTTTCGAGTTATCGTGCAGACAAGGGAGTGCACAGAAGACAGGAGAATAAGATATGCGCTTGACCCACTTTCAAAAATTTTGGCCACCTCCACTTTTTTAACGTAAAAATGCATGTATGGACCTCAGGAATGCTTTGGGGTGGGGGAGGGGGGGGGGTCAAAAATGTAATTTCCAACAATGATGAAAAATGCACTCAATGACCCCTAGGTGACCTCCATGACCTTGACCCATATTTTGAATTTCCATCAAGTGTCGACTCATTTGGTATTAATCCCAGGTCAATTCATCATACCATGCTTGAGATATGAGCGTGACCCACTTCAAAAAAAATTTGGCTACGCTCATTTTTTTACGTCAAAATGCATGTATGGGCGTCAGGAATGCTTTAGGGGGTCAAAAAATGCGATTATCAGCAATTATGAAAAATGCACTCAATGATCTCTAGGTGACCTCCGTGACCTTGACCCATATTTTGAATCTCCATCGGGTGTCGACTCATTTCGTGTTGGTCCCAGGTCCATACGTCATACCACGCCTGAAATATGGGCGTGACCCACTTTCAAAACACCCCTACAGACACCACTAATGTCTCAGGAATCTGAAAAACATAGGTGACCGAGAACTTGTGACTATCTATCAGCATGCTAAAAAATCAACGAGTAAGGGCAATTCGTTTTCAAGTTATCTTGCGGCCAAAAAAGTGATGAGAAGAAGAAGAAGAAGAAGAAGAAGAAGAAGAAGAAGAAGAAGAAGAAGAAGAAGAAGAAGAGAAGAAGAAGAAGAAGAAGAAAAAGAAAAAAAAAGAAGAAAAAAGAGAAAAAGAAACCATACAAAAACTATAGTTTGTGTGTTTCACACAGACTAAAAATTACAAAATAAAAATAACATTCTGACTGCTTGTTCCTTGATAACTGGCTAAAAAATGATAGAGTGTGCTAAACTCTTTAGCTATTTAAAACCCTTTTGTTGTGTTATTCCCCGCAGTTTAGTCAATATTTGAAGTTTGATCATCGTGTCCGTGACACTGATTGCTGTCAATTGGTTTCTACCAATTGAATGCCTTAAAAAATCAAACTGGGGTTGGTACCCAGCCAACTAACAGTAATGTCTCGTTGACAACGAAGAAAACGCAGCAATTGTCCAGCTGAAGAGTAATTTTAGTTTAATTTTCGTGTAGTCCGGTTTTTAACTGGAAGGTGTGTGATAAATACAGAACCGTACATACGTTTGAATGGGTTAAGAATTATCGCACCCGATTGCTTTGGCCCAGGATATCACGAGAGCCTTCGGCACTCGTGATATCCTAGGCAAAAGCAATCTCGTGCATTCAAACGTATGTGTGGTTCTGTATATTAGTCAGTCGGGATTGTAGTTAACCCTTTACACAACGTAACGGCCAAAACCGGCCAGCGCTATTCTTAAAATTCGCCAATTCATTCTTTTTCAGTTTTTGTCTCAATAACATAGGTTATGACTCCTCGTTGGAACGAGCTCGTTCCAACGTGGGGTCATAACCTATGTTTTTAAGGCCAAAAATTTAAAAAATTAGCAATTCAAGAATTTTTTTTGCAAGTGTCGTCTGCTTTTCATGTTAGGTATAAAGTTAAATAGCTCAAACTTCTTGTCAATTTGATAGTGAATAAATGAAACATGCCTAAAGTAGTCTTATTTAAGCCTTATAGTCACACAGACAATGCGACAACGATGCAACCTCTTGGCGACAATTGCAAAGGGGTTTCAAAGGTCTCTGAAAGGTTTCACCGAGGTCGCTACAAGGTTTCGGAGAGGCTGCATATGCCATTTTGTCACAACCAGTCTTTTGAGCATGCAACAAGGGACTGGCTGCGACCAATGTGGTCGCTCAGAGGTTTCATTGGACTCCTGGAGGTCTCCTAGCGGTGTTATTTTAACCGCAGATTGATTTCCTCTGTGTTGCGATCGGTTTCGTGTAGAAAAGGGTGTTGACTCTTATGGCGACCTATCTGTGATTGATTAGTGATGAAGCGGAGATCGACTGGCGTTTCATCGGCGACTCGTCGATCGGTTGCAAAGTGGTTTCCAAGCGTGCGCCGATCATTGGCCGTTGGGTTTGCAACATGTTACTGTCTCTAAAAAGGCCTGTCTGCGCGATACAGAATCTTTTTGTCACAAGTACTCACGGAGTTCACATCAACGAGTGTTATTATTTCAATTATTTCCAGTAATCACTATGGTCCGTTAAGGTGCAGCAACTGCAACTGTTCTGCTTTTAACATCTTGACAACTTGCAGAGAAATGATTTGATTCTGAAAAGCACCCTTTTTATTCTGTTTTGATCGGTTATCGATCGACAAACTAGTTACCGACCAGTCCCCGTTCAGTTGCAACCAGTCACTTAAGATTCTCTGACAAGTCTCCGATTGGGCTCAAACAGTTGCAAGCCTGTCGCCGTATCTACGCTGAACAGTTGCCGATACATTGCCGATAAATTACGGACAAGTTGCAAAACCTATCGCTGATTGATCGGCGATCGCACTCTAATTACAAATATGGGCAGAAGTGGTTGATCGATCGCCAGTGTGTCGCAAATGAGATTAGTCCACAAGAGGTTGTAAATTGAGGACTCAGATTATTTATTTATTTATTTATTTATTTATTTATTTATTTATTTATTTATTTATTTATTAGTGTTTAAGGTCACATACTTTTGCACAGTGGCTAATTATGACCGCAACATGGATATAAATAAAGTCAAGTCCATCCAATACCCTTGTTGCCCATTTTAGTGGACTTCCATCCCAGGCATTGGAGATCGGTTCCTATTTTACCAGTAAAACGGAGCTACTTTACCACAATAAACAAGCACTGCTCAACTTCCCGCGATTCGCACGGGGAAGATTTTGTACTTGGATTTCTGATGCCACAAGAAATTCTTTTTTTCATTACTTTTATTTATTGTTCTATGTTAACAATACAATGTGGTTCGTGTGTTTGTTTTCACACTTTTAGAAACAGTTGTACGTAAGTTTGAACATATTTTGTTGTGCTATGTTGTTGAACATTCCCAGCTGCCTACCGGTCGATGATGAGGTTACTGTGATGGTGAAGAGGCTACAAATGGAATCACCCCTTACCCCATTTCAGAGAATAGTTAAAACACTAGAAAAACACAATCGAAGTCGTGGGGTAAACCGAATATCTGGCGAGAACCAACCATTCGGGCATGAAACCGTCAGACCTATCAGCTTACTGTCCAGACAAAAGCGAAACTGGATTTTAAATTGCAATCATCGAAAATATATTCACCAGCACCAATGAAGAAATATTTGAAAGGGGGTGGGTCATAATTGCCAAACTAACATTCACTGACATTAACATAAGACACTTTTCACACTTTGTCGCGTCCCACTCACGTCACCCAGAAAATGGAGGAAGCGATACCTCGACCTTTTACTAATGGGAGTGGGATGCAATTATCACTAATTGCGTACAACTGTGGGCATACACAATACTTTTACACCTCGACTGGAAAGAGGAAAATGAAAAAGGCGAACGGCCGGGGCCCAGTACCATACAACTTTTACAACTGTACTTTGTGGAATTGTATTTTCTAGTTATAGCTTTAACCCTTTACTCAACGTAACGGCCGAAACCGGCCAGCGCTATTCACGAAATTCACCATTCAATTTTTATTACTTTTTCATTTTTTGTTACAACAACATAGCTTATGACCCTCATTGGAACGACCTCATCGAGCTCGTTCCAATGCGGGTCATAAGCTATGTTTTTGACGCAAAAAAAAAATTAAAAAAATTAGTGCTTCGAGAATTTTATTTGCCACTGTCGTCTGCTTTTTGTGTCAGGTAAAGAGTTCAATGGGTTGAAATGAATCATTAGCATTGGTCAAATTGGAGTACCGGAACGGTATGTGTTAACTAAATAAGACGTTTCGTCTCAACTACTTCATTCATGTTTTAATTCCCAGTTGGCAAATTGCCATATCTTTTAAAATACAAATGATTCATTTTAGTCAGTTATATTAATATGTAGAAAATACAGTTCTAGAAAATACAATTATAATGGTTTTATAGTATTGGTCCCAGGCCGACATCGGTTGTTTGTTTATCTGCATGTGAATGTGTCTCATTCCACTGTCACCGTATTTAGGACATCCACCTTGTTGTAAGGGTAGAAATTTCAAACATAAAACCCGGAACCCGCATTACCTGCATCATATCTCTTTATTTCAATATTCACGTTGAATCTTCTTTCTTTAGTATTGTTTGATTTTGATGTTGAATAAAACCCCGCCACACACACAATGCACAACTAGGGTTAGGCTAGGATGCACAACTAGGGTTAGGGGAGGATACACAACTAGGGTTAGGGGAGGATGCACAACTAGGGTTAGGGGAGGGTGAGGATAATTCGTAGTTTGCAAAGTGAATGGTAATTGCTGGATTTGTAATATGTCTCGATCACTCCACCTTATATATCTACTCTAGACACTTAACTCTCCAGTCACGATAGATCATTTTAACCTTCTTCCTCCAGTAATTTCCATTTCGAAACAGCACAGTTTCCAAAAATCGTCATTCAAATTTTATAATTTTAAGCAAAGTTTGCTCCCAAAACATAGCTCAAGACTTCTCAATGAAACGAGCTCGCCGAGGTCGTTCCAATAATGTGTCATAAACTATTTTTTGGCAAAATTACACAAAAAAATTGTTAGGTTTTCAACTTTGACAAGTTTCAGCCAGAGTGATGTTTAAAATTAATATTTCTCGAGATTTTTTTTTAGGAAGAACTGTTCCTGGACGATGTCGATGTTTTTTTTACTATTGAATTGTGTCAATTCAATGGTTTGTGGGACCGGAATTTGGGCCACGTTGATTGTCAGCAGTGCAACTGGTGCAACGCTATTTTGTAAGTGGCTATCGCGAAATCAGGTAACTTCGAGTTTTAAGTGTGAAATGCTTTTGTTTAAATGCATTTCTTTTAAACCTATGGCAATGCCGTAATTCCATTTTTGTGGCTTAAGATGTATGCTACGTGTAAGGGTCTGGCATTGTTAGTTTATCTTGATTTTTCACATATGAAGTTATAAAATACATTGCTATTGATAAACAGGTAAATTTTCGAACGAACGCTGTGTTAAACTTTTTTTCGACACCTGCAGATGTCGTTCAACGGTTTGAGTTTCGTTCGGATTTTCATTTTCAGTTATTAAGAAGTTAACATGTACAAAAATAGTACTTGAACGCTTCTCTTGTTAAATAAATAAAAATCTCTAACAGATCCCTTATGTAAATTAATGCGTTTGGGTCCAAAACTGTACTTTATCAAAACCATACCGTTGTTAGTCACGTGACCCATGCAGTTGACATGACCGTCACGCTCTAGTAAGGGATTTTACTATATATATGATAGCCGCGCAATTCGAACGCCGTTTGGGGGTTGACTGATTCGTCCTAAAGTGTCCTAGCGTCTGCTGTTACATTAATAGTAGTAATTAATTAGTAATTTATGCTGATTGCGGTCTATGTGATTTCTGAAGAGGATAGGATTGGAAAGGAAACAATTCATTCTGTGTTGGAGAGGTAATTTCACTAACATATTTCATGATCAGCTGTATTTGTATTGGAATTGATAGGCCTCTGATTGCATTGGCACTCAATTTGCTCTTGATTTAAATGTCAGGTGAGGTCTAGAGCTGATCAGTGTTAATCTTCACATGAAAATAAATCAAGGCAAAACTGTTTAGTAAATTAAATGTACCAAATATATTGCTAGAAACTCTGCTAGTAGTAATTCTATAAGCAGTTGGCAATTGAAATAGAGAAGTCCTAGTATACACAGGTAGACCACAAATATTATTGTTGAGATATGAAGCAATACAATTATATATTGCTAGAACTCTGCTAGTAGTAATACTATAAGCAGTTGGCAATAGAAGTAGTCACAGAATCAGAGAGTCATAGTATACATAGGTAGAAAAGAACTATTGTTATCATTTATTGCACACAATTATCATATATATTGCTAGAAAACTCTGCTAGTAGTAATTCTATAAGCAGTTGGCAATTGAGATAGAGAAGTCCTAGTATACATAGGTAGACCACAAATATTATTGTTGAGATATGAAGTTATAAAATATATTGCTAGAATTCTGCTGGTAGTGAATCTACAGGCAGTAGGCTAATTTTGACTTCTGTTGTTGAGATTGAACATCCCGGTTGATAGTGTACTAATATTTTATCACCTGTTTGGTCACTTTCACACCAACTTAGTACTGCTCTATTATTTATTAGGTTGAAGTTGTGATGTGCACATTTTAGTGTTGTGGTGAATAAGTGAGAATTGGTATTGTTTGCATCAAACAATGAGTTATTTAGTTGTTTCCTGTGCTGTGCATTGATTAGTCACAGATACACAGTTGGTTATAGGCATTCATTGGTATAGTTAGGCCCTGGGGTTGGGTTCAGTATAACTGACTTTGCCTTAGAATTTCCTGATAGTAATAGTATATTACTGGGATTTGAGTACGGGTTTGATAAATATTTAGAGGATAATATAGAGAATTTAGATGTTGGGTGTTGTTTAGTATTGGCAAGAGCCTAATACAGTTAATTCAGGAGTAATGTGTTGGTGTGGCGGTGATCACAGCATGTGGTACTTGTGATGATTCTGGCTCAGAATCAATAATACAAGTCATTCAGCTGAGAATATTAAGGGAGAATACTCTTCCAGATACTTCCAATTTCAACAGAAGCAGCACATTTGGGTGTGGTGTGATTCTGGTTTGGAATCAATAAGCCCAAGTCTCCAGTACTTAGAATATCAAGGGAGAAAACTCCCCCAGAAACCAGAAATTTGATCCTTTGAGGTTGCACAGAACAAGAAGAATATAGGCATTCTATGACTTGTGAATGGTTCATTCACATTGAAATAGATTATTTAACTATTGTACTTTGTTGTAAATAAATTGTTAAAGGTTTGAAAGAATTGTTCTTCAATTCAGCGATTTCTGGCTTGTTGAATTTCCCAGTGCATTTGACTGCGTGACCTTTTCTATTTATCCCCTCAGTCGGGGGGTGTCATCCTGACAATTTCACTTCTGCTCCTCAGTCTTTCACTGACTCATTGATCACTCAATGAATCGATGAGAGATTGTGAAATAGAAGTAGGGGCATTTGTTTGCTCAGGTGTAACTCTCAGGGGTCTTAGGGTTTGGGATCTGACGTGTTGTAGGTGTGTCTTAGCTTAGCTTGGCAATTAAGTTTGTCGTTGGTCATCGGTCTTCACTCCCCGGTACGTTGCACGACAAAATGTTAGTTGAAAGTTATTATTTATGCAGGTTCTACCAGATTCTACAACTTATATTAACCCCTCCAATTCGCCAGATGACCCGGGTATTTGGAGTGAACTGAGCAGTAACTACTCTGTGAGTGTGCCCTCTCTCTTCTCGAATACTTCGAGGGGAACTTCAGCCTGCACGGTGTGTGTCTCTTTTCGAGCAGTGGAAAGTCAACCATGACGGCGCGCCATGATATCATTAACTCCTCTGATATTGCCAGAGTGTTCGTACTCATCGATAATTTTCCGACCTGGAATTGATCTCGGGACTTCCAGGAAAAGAGACCACCACACTCAACCACACGGTCATTTATTTGCAAGTTTCGTTACCTAAAAGTGTTGGGTTGAGAGTTAATATGATGGATTACTGTACCAAACAGGAAGAGTGCATTGGTACTAAAATATTTATTTATTTATTTTGGGGAGGGGTTTTAACGACACTTTCACCAGCCATAGTCATATCGTTTAACAGGTGGGGAAACAAGAGTATTCTGAGAGAACAACCGAGCAGCGCCGAGTCGCTGTCCAACTCACTAACCCACACAAGCAGGGTTAGCTAGCTTCGGCTGACGGCATGTGTATCATCGACGTGAAGTACGCTTTAGCACACGTCTTCACCGTCTCCAAAACTAGCAGGTAGGAGTCTTGGTCAAGGACAAAACACAGATGACTCCCGTCAGAATTGAACTACGACCTTTAGTCCAATGCTCTGAGCAGGAGTCAATTCTATAAAACTTTCACAATTGTATTTTCTAGAACTGTATTTTCTACCTATCAATATAACTGACTAAAATAAATCATTAGCATTTTAAAAGATATGGCAATTTGCCAACTGGCAAATTGCCAGATCTTTGAAAATGCCGATGTTTTATTTTAACTATTTAAAGTAATAACTAGAAAATACAGTTCTAGAAAATATAACAGTAAAGGTTTTATAGTATTGGCTCCAATACAGGAGTTGTATTTTCCACTCAATACTTATTCGAAATTTCAAAGAAATAACACAGAAAGCTCCATCAAGCTTTGGATTCATGGACCATAAGGTTACACTATATGGCTCATCAGTTGATAGTCCACTCGCACTTCTGCTCAGAAATTGTAAGTAAACCTTATGTGGAAAATCTTGCCTTCAGCTTCAAATTGTTGTGTACAGTTGCAGTTCGCGAAGGGTGAATTACCACTAAACCCCAATGAGGGGAGTTTCCCGTCAATCTAAAACTCATATTATTCAACCCTAAAGTCCCCATATAGCCACAAACTGCCTCTTTTACATTGCTTTGAAAAGGTTGCTCCCAAGTGTATGCTTTCCTGAGAATTCAAGCGATAGGCTGCATTTATTATGACAATGGTTTTATTTATTTATTGGAGTTTAACGACACTTTCGAAAGCCTCACCTCCTGTCGAACAGTTTTAGGGATGGAGAAAGCCGGATTGTCAGAAAAAAATACCGAGCAACGGCGAGCAACTGTCAAGACTCCCCAACGCACTAGCTCCAAACAAGCAAGCAAGCTTAGCAGTGGTTGAAGACAGATGCACCATCGCCGTGCAGTACGCCTTAATACACAGCGCCACCGTGCCTCGCGCGGGCAGTCGAGATTAATTGTCTTGTCCAATCAGACTACGCAGTTATTCCTAGTGGGAATCGAACCGTGGACCTCTCGGCTTGAAGTTCAATTCCGTAACCAATGAGCTACTGCGCTCCTAAACAATAGTTTTACATTATTGTTGACTGCTTGAAGAGGTAGCCGACAAATGATGTCGAAAAACTGTTAAGTCGTCTGCAACCGGGTACATCTATATTCGAAAGTAATTATTATAAACATTAATATGAGGTTGTGGTGTGGAATAAACAAGGATCACAAACAGTTAATAGACATCTGGGTTTGGGCAGGCAAGTCCATTAGTGAAATACTGTTTCTCGTGCTTTTTACATGAATTTGAGTGTAATCTGACTCCCAAAAAGGTGTTATTGGTAATCCACTCTTCATGTACTGTATTTGAGAGTCTGTTAGATTTACCCTCCTAATTCTGCAGCTACTATTCCATCTATTTTTAAAATGGCGTCACGGGCTGAACCTGAGTGATATATGTATACTTTAACGTAATAATCTGCAAAAATGTAAAGTTTCTCCTGGTATAGAAATTTGGCCGCAAAATGTTCTCATGAAATATCATTTTATTATTATCAGTTCAGGTACGAATACGGTAGCAGACTTTCAGGAATCGTGGTTGCATGCCATCAATCAATTATAGCTGCATCCATATTTTTAGTGTTTTTTTCTACACCATATCCTTCATTTTGATGTTTAATTTGTGTATATTTATTTTAAATTTATAAACTTGGGAATTTCATGGTAAATTGTTTCCCCTTATTTTTATAGCACCTTAATTGTTAGTTTTTAAAATATGCTGACATAATAACACATCTTGATCTCCTAATTGTTTATAAAAAATTTCATCGAGTCAGCACGTGTGTTCGCATTCAATGCCTTATTACACTTCCTCCTCCCTTCAAACACAAATATACGTATGCACCTATGCGTATCACTCTCTCCCACCCACCGCCAACTAAATTGATATAATCAACGAGTCTCTTCTTGGTACTTTTAACCCTTTAACTAACGTAACGGCCAAAACCGTCCAGCGCTATTCTCAAACATCGCCAATTAATTTTCATTATTTTTTTCATTTTTTGTCTAAAAAACATAGATTATGACCCCTCGTTGGAACGAGCTCGTCGAGCTCGTTCCGACGAGGGGTCATAACCTATGTTTTTGAGACAAAAAATGAAAAAAATTAGTTATTCAAGAATTATTTTTGCAAGTGTCGTCTGCTTTTCAGGTTAGGTAAAGGGTTAACATACAATCTATAAAAGAATGGCACATTTTCAGGCTCACGTGAGTAGTTCGAAACTCTGACCCAGACAGTTGGGAAAATTGTTAAAAACTGAAATCTAATGTGTGAGAATAAAATCGGTTCCCCCTAATACTTACCAACAGCAGACAACTAAGTTAAACATGACCATCGATAAAAACCATTATAGATTTTGACCAGTCTGTCAGCTGTGGCAAACGAAACACGCTCGTGCAAGAACAGCTTTATGTGGCATTTTGTTTATAAATACCCAATTTATGAACAGTCAGGGTCACACGAATTTCTAAGAAGGGGGCCTGATAAGATATTCTTATTGGTTTTGATGATTGAAACAAGAAAAATGAAACACTTTCGATAGTTTTGTAATATTTCTGCCAATCATTGTTGACTGAAACCTAAGCGTACTAGAAACTGTGACCGCACTCTTCGCAACTGCGTTGCGCATTGAGTTCAATATCGCAACGAAGTACTGGCTACCACCAAAACAACTGCAGGGTGGGATTACTACCATTGTGTGGCTAAAATTTCGTTACAAGGCATAACGAGAAGAAAAACCCAATGTTTTATCCCATATCCATTAACACTTAACCTAACATGACGACACTTGCAAACAAAAGTTTTGAATAACTAATTTTTTTCATTTTTTGGTGTCAAAAACATAGCTTATGACATCTCATTGGATCGAGCTCGTTCCAATAAGGGGTCATAAGTTATGTTTTTAAGTCAAAAAATAAAAGAATAATGAAAAATGAATTGAAATGTTTGTGAATAGCGGTGGGCAGTTTTGTCCGTTACTTGGTTAACCCTTTACCCAACGCAGACGATTTCAAAATTTATTATTTTAAATATCATTTTTAAAATTTTACCAAAAATTTCAACAAAACCATATCATGTGACTCCTCTTTGGAACGAGCTCGTCGAGCTCGTTCCAAAGAGGGGCCACATGATATGGTTTTGTTGAAATTTTTCGAAAAATAATATTTTTTCAGCTGCTGAATTTGCATATTATGCGGGCGGATCCGGGCGATTCGTTGGGTAAAGGGTTAAAGGGTTAACTGAAATGCAGTACCCTGATTACAAAAAAAAAAATGAGGAAAGAGAATTTCGATCCTCCCAAATCAACCAAACAGCGCTGGAAAATATCGTATGTGAAAGAAAAAATGCGAGGAGAACATTGAAACCCAGGGGCTGTTTTCGTTTGTTTTTTCTTGATCGTTCTTGATTTTATCCTTAGGTGCGAAATCTTGAGGTTCTGATCACCACCCAATCGAAGTCTGATTGAGAGTGAGGCTGCTTTTTTTGTAATCACAGAACTATGTAATTGTTTTACCTATTTTCAATAGGGGTCGGGATGTGGTCAGTGGTTAAAGTGTTGGACTTTAAAGCGATAGGTCGACGGTTCGAGTCTGACCACCGGTAACGACCTTGCATTTTTACGGAGTAACAACCGAACACCGACGAGCATCTGTCAGACTCCCCATCATAATAACTACACAATCAGGGTTAGCATTGGTTGAAGACGTGTGCACCATTGACGTTTAGTACGCCTTAGTAGGGAGCGCCGTGGCTAAGTAGGTAGAGATGCAGGCTGCAAGCCGAGAGGTCCTCGGTTCGAATCCCTCTTGTGGTAACCGCCTTGTTTCCAAGACTTCATCCCAATTACCCACGTGGGAACACGGTGGCGTTGTGTACTAAGGTGTACTGGACGTCGATGGTGCACTTCAACCAATACTAACCTTGCTTGTGTAGAGTTGGTATGTTGGTGAGTCTGACAGTTGCTCACCGTTGCTCGGTGGTTCTCTCCGGGTACTCTGGCTTCCTCCACCCTTTAAACTGTCTGACACGAGGTGACCCTGGCTGTCGAAAGTGTCGTTAAACCCCAATAAATGAATAAATAGTACGTCTTAGTACACCGGGCCACCGTACCCCCACGTGGGCAATCGGGATTATGTGTCTTGACCAAGGATACAGCGCCGTTGCCGCTTGACAGGCTCGGACCGTTAATTTGTCGGTTTGAATTCCAATACACTAACCATCCCATGAACAGCAAATCTTCCAATCAACTTAATGATCTTCAAAAAAAATCGTTATCCCTTTCTCCTGTGAAACACCCTCAAAAAGGTAAGGAATGAGCGTGGGGATACTTTAAGGGTTACCAGGCCTGGAAATAAAGAGCTTATATCGTAACCCGTTAGCAGGTTACGCAATATATAGCATGGCGGTAACCCATAGGAAAAAGGTGGGGCTGTGATGCTTCTACGCCTTCTCTATCTTTACTACGCCAGTCATGATTTTTTACGCATAAACGGGATCTCCGCCAATAAAAATCTCAGCAACTAACGTGCGATCTCGCCGAAGCGAGATCGCACGTCAGTTGTTGTTATTTATTTTGGTGGAAATTCTTTTAAGATGGAAACAACATGCTATTCTATTCATGTGTGAATGTAATACGCAACCTTTGAGTTGAGATAGTTCTGAAAGATTGTCAAGTCTTTCTGGTAAAACATGCGAGATTAGTAATTTAACCCTTTGAACTCGTAAGACTGATTTTTCGGTTCAACGCAAAAATCCCATTTTTGTGTTATTATAAGATGTTTATACACGGGTCAATGATGATAAAATAATAACTGCAGCCTGCAGTCAGAAGGCTGCAGACTGCAGATATATCTCCCCGTATATGGGTATTGGACTCACCCATCTCAATATAAGTGTACACAAGAGCGATACCATTTCAGGAAACGAGGGTTCAAATGGTTACAAAAGTTATGTTGTATTATTTTTGTATTGATGTAACTTGTAGTTCGTTCCCCTATTTCACAATTGACGTAACCCACACGCAACTTAAACGGTCGTTCGCGGGTTATTTCCAGGCCTGGGTTACGAAGCTTCGATATTTAGAAAAAGCTGTGCAAAAGGATTTTCGAGACACCCAACGTTTTTCTTTATCCTAGATCTGAATTAAAGTATAAACACATTAGATTGAATGGTCACTCAAAGAAGAAAGTACAAATTTTGATTATCACTATTGCCCACGTATGTTTTTCTTCTTTCTTTGGGACATTGAAACCCTGCTTAAAAAAGTCTTCGAACTCAACACGGCCTTACATCACAATGAGTCCTTTATGTCTAAAGACAAGTATCTCAAAACTCGCTTTTAGACACTAATCCATGATGACAAAAGTGTATTTCCTCGCGCCAGGCAGGGAGATAACTCATGTGTTATCGTAATCCATCTTTTCACGCTTCCTCTCTCCTTCTATTTCGCCCTCTCTTTCTTTCTCCTCTGTTCTTCCTTCACTCTCTTTTCTCACTTCCCATTTTTGTTAATTTTGTAATACAATTTTACTTTATTATTAAATGTTTTTGTTTGCCATGTACTTTATATATTTCAAATTTGAAAGAGAGGAGAGTAAACTAAGTGTTTAGCACTTGTCCTCCAAATCCAATTTACACTTAGTGTAGCAAATAAAATACATTTAAACCGAACACGTAACTTAACACTTTAACCTCTAGTGGTATCTTCCATGCCAGTTCAATGGCAGCAACTGGAACAGTCTATATTCATTACTTGGGGTAGACCAATCAATATTTTCAACGCGCAGCCTCAGGGCTGAACGTTGGAAATATTGATTGGTCTACCCAACACATTTACTGAACAGCCATCCTATTTAATGGCGTTATGACGTATCATGTTGCTGGCCGGAAAAAAAAGGCCGCTAGGGCTCAAAGGGCTAAACGGTCTTTCGAGGGTTGTTTCCACGGCTGGGTTACGAGGCCTCGATATTCAAAAAATACAAATTCAGCTTTCCACTCAGTCAGTATAAACAACTACGAACTATAAAATAATCACGCAGAGTGATGAGTATAAATGCATCCTGATTCTGTCTCTTAGTAACTCACCCATCCCTGACTGATATCGTCATGACCATCGACCTTCGATAAAGTTATCCCCCCTGGAATTATTACACACGCGAGGAAGGTCCTAGTAAGGGACAAGTAATTGTCGAGAAAGCACCTACATCAGTAAAAAATAAATCCAGGTTTCCTTTTGTTACTTTTACTGAACCAAAACAACAGACAACTGTCGGAGCAAACAGTATCACCGACTCGTAGCTTGAAGATCTCTCGATGATTTGGCTCCCGTAAAAGAGCTCGAATCTGATATAAATTCCCAAACGTACACCTACATTGTATAGCAGGGCTTCTTCATTTTGTAAATCTTATAAAATAAAAAAAAAACCTGGAAGTTTAATATTTTTTTTTAATTTCATGAAATAGACAAAGATATATGCATTTATTTATTAGAAATATTTTCTTTCCCAGAATTGCTCATTATCAAGGCCAACCGATATGACTTCAAACTAGGCCAATATGACGCAGATTCGGCCGATATGTACCAGAGTTGTTCTCATTCGTGCGTCGTTACTAGCCGCAACTAAGTTGTTTACATCGAACCGTTAAACATTAATCGACGAACACAATCAGGATGTTATCGTCGTAATGGAATGGTTTAAAGCGGAGTGTTTGAACGGCGAGGAAATAATGTCGGCAATGGGTGAGGACCGGATGGCGGACGAGAAGAAAGAAGAGCGTTGTACAGAGAAGTCAACGCAAACTGAAATTCAGAGAAGTAATCAGAAATTCGTCGGAGTGGGATATATTACGGCCGCTCGTTTTATCCCTCCGCGTTGGCACTCGCGCCATATCGATTAACTTATTCACACACGCGTGTCGTTCTGTGTTTATTACACACCTTCCCGTCTATAAAATCAATTATTAGAAGGACACTTAGCAATTCATTTGACAACTATCAACAAAGAGAACACATTTTATCGCCAACCACATTTGCGAGGGGAACCCGTGTTGCCATTTCCTCTCCTGAGTTCCAATGTGTTTTATGTGCCCACTGGCACAGAAAACACATTCAAACTCATTGGACGATTTTAAATTGTATTTGCGGTGCACGATTTGTAGAAAATTCCAGTAAAATGTCACTTCTATTTAAAAATATTCCGTGAACGATTTCCGTATGTGTGCGGAACGGATGTTCATTTTCCGAATGATTTAGTGTTGTTGTAGATGAGGATTTCAAAGAACAGGCGTGTAATAAATGAGATAGTTCTGCCATCTGAAAGGCGCGGCTCCCCCACTGGGGACACCAAGACATACGGGTTACCAAACCAGGAGAATAGCTAGCTAAGCATGTACTGTTATCAAGCACAGGAGTAATCAACACTTTTTCAGTATTATGGAACAAAGAGTTATAAGATTAACCTTCACCTAACACGACTGTTCACATTTAACCCTTTACCAAACATGAAAAGCAGACGACACTTGCAAAAAAAATTCTTGAATAACTAATTTTTTTCATTTTTTGTCTCAAAAACATAGGTTATGACCCCTCGTTGGAACGAGCTCGACGAGCTCGTTCCAACGAGGGGTCATAACCTATGTTTTTGAGACAAAAAATGAAAATATTTTGAAAATTAATTGGCGATTTTTGAGAATAGCGCTGGCCGGTTTTGGCCGTTACGTTGGGTAAAGGGTTAAAGAAGGATACAATATCTGAAAAATTTCATTTTGTCTTCCAAATCATAGCTTACGCCCTTCTGTGGAACGAGCTACTTTATTAGACTGAGTAATATCTAGGTGTTGGAAAAGCTGAACTTAAAACAAAATTAAATTTGAATCGCGAGTTTTGTGTACAGTGTGTAGGTATGGGTTTGAGCTTGTTTTTTATCACACACCTATTAACGTAAAACACGGGATGTCCTCTGTTCTGCCTTTACGATAAAAATAAAGTTGTATCGCACATACGGTGAAAGAAAACACGTTCGATTTAGTTTCCAACGTAAACAGAGAAGGAACCCTTCTGAACAAATCACGCCAATAATTGGTGGAATGAACCGGAGTCGATATCGCTTGGAAATTCAAAGTTCCCCATTTAAATTTGTTTACCCAGCATATTTAAACAATCAGATTCGAGTCAAAAAATTACAAAATAAAAATAACATTCTGACTGCTTGTTCCTTAACAAATACTTTCCACTACTTGTCATATAATGATGGAGTTTGCTAAACTTTTGCTGTGTTATTCCCCACAGTAATAGTCAATATTTGAAGTTCGATCATCGTGACCGTGACACAGACCAGTGTCAATTGGTTTCGACCAATTGAATGCCGTAAAAATTAAAAATCCAATTAGGGCTGGCACTAGGGCTGCACGGTATATCGATAAACCGATATATACCGGTATTCAAACCAATATCGATTGAAAACCGGTTTAATTATAAAAATATCGGTTTATCGTCATTATTTATTTATCCACAATTTAATTTTCAAGATGGCTTGAGTTTTTTAACTGTAGCCCCGAATGAATAATATTGTCCCTTTACCCAAGGAATCGTCTGCATGTGCCCACGTAATATACAAATTCCCTAGTTGAAACAATAATTTTCGAAAAATTCTATAAAACTATATCATGTGACCCCTCATTGGATGAGGGGTCACAGGATATTGTTTTGTAGAAGTTTCGGGGGAAAATCTGATAAACTGATTTTTAAAATACTAAATTTTGATATCGTCTGCGTTGGGTAAATGTTTCTCGAACCGCATCATCAAGGCATGCTGATACGTTCCAACCGTGATGCCTCAAGTCTCGATTGTGGTACCTATGTTCAGATATCTGAGCAGTTTTCGATAAACCGGTATACCGCGGTATGTTTTTGAATACCGATACCGGTATTCATTTCTGAATATCGTGCAGCCCTAGTTGGTACCCCTTCAACTAACAGTGAAGTCTTATTGACAATGAAGAAAACTCGGCAATTATCCACTTAAAAAGTGCTTTTAGTTCAATTTCCGTTCAAAAGCAATCTCGAGCGATAATTTTTAATCCATTCAAACGTATGTGAGATTCTGTATATTTATTACAATATCAAACCAAAGTAATCGCACACGGAACCTAAATTTATAATTCAAAAGAGAGGTTTCTATGACCACAGATAGTGTCAGAAATAAAATCACATTTTCTTTAATCCCTAGCATGCTGGAGATGTAACAGAATTTTCTCCAATCACTCTGTTTTTCTCTTGTTTAACTATGAATTTAATCAATTATATCTTGTTTGACAGAGCTCAGTGAGCTCTGTCAAACAAGGTATATTTGATTAAATATCGAATTGCATTATGGGAAATATTTGCAGCTGAAAACTTTGCCATTTTGAAATCAGAGCCCAGAGGGTTAATAGGGAATGTTATGTAAAATAAGCTTGGTAAATTTGTTCAAATTGTATTGCACACTTTCTTGATTATTCGTGTTCCGAGTGTTCCATCGTGATCTCTTCAAAAAATCACTGGCAACATTACAGTTGCCATTTAAGATTAATCGCAGTGCAGGTCACTTTTTCAGTTCTCCACCACAGCAAAATATAGTATCGTGATTACAAAATCGGACAGAAAATTCCGACAGGATCATGACTGGATCGTGATCCGCTCGCAATTCTCTGTCCGCGTTCAATCCCACAATACTGTAAAACCTAACGCGTCGAAACACACATGTGCTAACGTTATATCTGAGGTGCTATTTCCGTTTGTTTTTCTCGATTCTGTCCTGATTTTATAATGTTTTATGAAGAAAATCTCCACCATTTGATGTTCCTGTATCGCAATCAGATCGCATTATGACAGAAAAAGCGACAACTTATTCCACAAGAGCACCACCATAAGAGTTCTGATGTAGTTCTTCACTTTTTCGTAAGAGCAGGCTTCTCACACAGAAAGCTGACAAATTCTGCAAGAAAAGAAAATAAACAGTCAAGATACCAGTGTTATTATGGATAGCCCAATTGAGGCCAATGGTGCCGTCATGGATATTTTACTGAAAATGAGTGACGTGCAACGCAGTTATTAGAAGTCCAAACACTGACCAATCAAACTGTGCCTTATGCCGAAACTAAATGGCAATATATTTTTTTGCGTTAGCAATATTCGTCGAAGAAAGATGCATATACACAGAACGACACACGCGTGTGAATGGGGCATGCGTGTCAGCGTGGAAGGATAAAACAAGAGGCCACAGCCCTCAAGTTTTATCCTTCCTCGATGGCACAAGTGCCACATCGATTAACTCATTCATACGCGCGAGTCGTTCTGTGTTTATTAGACGCCTTCGCGTCTATAAAAGCAATTACTGGTAGGACACTAAGCAATTCCTTCGACAACATCGTCTCGTGAGTTCCAATGTATTCTGTGTGCCAGTGGGCACATAGAAGACATTGGAACTCGGTGGACAAACTATCTACAAAAAGAAAAAAAATTATCTTTAACCAAATTTGCGAGGGGAACCCGAGTTACTATTTTTAGCTGTCTTTGGCGATTCAGATTGTAATTGCGGTGCACGATTTGTAGAAAATTCCAGTGAAATTTGACTTCTATTTAAAAATAGTCCGTCAACGATTTCCTTTCCGCACAAAAGTGCTGAACAAATTTTAATTTTCCGCATGGTTAAGTGTTGCTGCAGATAGGGATTTCATAAAACAGGCGTGTGATAAAAATGTTTGCCATGTGGTGCGCTCTGCAATACTTATAACGCGGAAAGAAAAGAACGACATAGATGAAAGTACCGGGCTGATAATGAAGTCGATTCTCAGTATCAGTCTGATCTTCAACACGCTTTTCAGTTTTATTATACACACAAATGAAACAATAAATGTAAGTTTAGACAAAGGGTCAGTTGGTTACCTAAAACTGACTAGTATACTATTTATATGTTTGGCTTTAACTTCACTTTCGACAGCCAGTGTCACCTCGTGTCGGACAGTTTTATGAGTTGGGAGGGGGGGGGGGGGCTGCAGAGAACCACCAAGCAGCGGCAAGCAACGATCGGGCTCCTTCAACGAACTAAGTCTCCACAAGCAGGGTCAGCATTGATTGAAGGTAAGTGTAACATCGATGTACATAGTATAGCGCCACCGTACCCATGTGGGCAATCGTGGCAGACAATTTTCGTCATTGGAAGAGATTTATGGGAAAGTTAGCACTCTAAATATTTAACACTATGGGAATTTCATATAAAAATTTGAAATTTCGAAATGTTAGCGAATTTGTATCAACGATGTGCGCATCATTTCACAAACTTGTGAGATTTTCCTGTAGATTAGTATAAAATACGGAAGTTGGTTTTTCATAATTTTCTCCCAATCGTTTCAAATGTTTGACTATTATTCTCTGTTGGAACCCATTTACAAATAAGAAAACGGCGCTTTCACCATAGTCTGATGTTCTGTGACTTTTTATCTGTTCATTGTGTGAACAGTGTGCGCAATGGGACATATAATACATACTGTCCTTTCCATCAGTGTACAAATAGGATGTAATGATTGCTAATTTGTCTCCAAGGAAGAATAAGAACCAGCAAATTACTGTAAAAACGCATTAGCTTAACAAAGAGCCAAAGTGGACGCTTTCTAAGTGTTGGTAAGTGTGATACTGATATATTCTTGGTGACGGATTGTCTGTGAACTAGTGGCTCCGGAAACTGTCCGCTGTTTCCGTTTATCAGTAGTAACAAATAGAAACTAGCTCATCTAATAATTTCAAGGGAGATAACTTTATTGAAAGTTAATTTTCATGACGAGATAAGTCAGGGATGCGGGTTTAAGTGCCTTGCCTAAGGGCACAACGCAGTTACCGCTGGGCAGGATCGAGCCGTGGACCGTGGCCATGCATGAATAAAGCCAAGAAGGCCCCAACACGAAATATTCATACAATCTGAATATAAACCTAGCTGTAGACTAAAACTTACCAGTAATATTCAAACACCCATCTCCATCAAGATCCGCAAGCTGCAAAAGTTCGTTAACTTCCGTCGTTTTTAATGGTTCTCCCATTGATGTCAAACACCTCCTTAGCTCATCAACGTTAAGAGTACCGCTTCTGTCTGCATCAAATATTCGGAACGCCTCCTCCAGTTTGATCTTCATCACATCCGCCGATAATCTGTGCTTTTCTATCAGCTTTTTGTAGTTTTCAAACTCTATCTTACCTGTCTCTATAATAAATAGTTAAATTAAATAATTAAAAGTGTCAATTACACTGCAGCTCAATATGTCCGAGAAGGGACTGAACTAAATAGAAAGATCCAGTAATGCCAAGTCATTCCAATAACCCAAATAAATATACTTCTGAAATTGTTATCACTGATATTAGCCATCATTTTGGAACCTTTTACGTCAGTCATTGCGGAAAATCCGATACTGATAATAACAAAGATACCCCCAAAAGATCCTTTAAGCAGGAAAATGTCGACCATTTTCGAGCTTTACTGTCGGAAAGTGACTTTTCAGATGTTTTGAACACAACATGTTCCAATAACGCATACAACAACTTTTTTAATACCATCCAGAGAGCATGTAACCAACCGTTCCCCCTAAAGATAGTAAAAGTCCCAAAGAAACACGTCAAGCGGGAACCATGGATGACCTATGGCCTCTTACAATCATCACTGACTAAAAAAAAGCTACATGCTAAAATACTCAGATCAAACCCTATTAACACAGAACGATATAAAGCTCACTGTATATTATTTAATCGCCTAAAACGTAAATGTAAAGAAGATTATTATACAATTGCCTTGAATGATAACAAACATAACCTCAAGAAATCATGGGAACTCTTGAAGAGAGCAATTAACAAATCAAGGGGGACTATTGGTCTACCATCCTCGTTTGTCGAAAGTGGGGTTGAATTCACTGATTCCAAAACAATAGCCGACAAATTCAGTTCCTTTTTTGTTAATATTGGTATCAAGCTACAAAACGATGCCACTCCATCCTGCCAACATTTTTCCGATTACCTGAACACAAATTCCAGTGACTCCTTTTTTTGTTTCCCCGACATGCCAAGCTGAAATATTGCAATGTGTACAGAAAATGCACACCAAAACGAGTAAAGATTATATTGATGTCTCCAGTAAGTTATTAAGAGAAATCATCACGGAAATTGTTATGCCTCTAACCAACATTATTAACTTATCCTTCAATTCTGGCATCGTCCCCACAAAAATGAAGATAGCCAAGGTCACTCCTGTTTATAAATCTGCAGATAAATAATCTTTCAATAACTACAGACCCATCAGTATCCTACCTGCCTTCTCAAAGATTGATACTATTGATCACCTCATTCTTCTAAAAAAATTAGAACATTATGGCATTCGTGGAATAGCTCTTAACTGGTTCAAAGATTACTTAACAGACAGAAAACAGTACGCCCAATACCTTGATATAACTTCTAATGTTGAAGATATACCAGTAGGAGTGCCGCAAGGCTCAGTTCTCGGTCCCCTCCCATTTTTGATATACATTAATGATTTAAGCAACTCCACTGTTCTAAAAAATTTATCATTTGCAGATGACACAACAGCACATGCTTCAAATGATAACCTTGATACCCTCTTTGAAAGTGCCAACACTGAGCTGCAAAAAGTTAGTGAATGGTGCTCCGCAAATAAACTGATACTGAATGAGAGGAAAACCAACTACATGTTACATCACCCAAATATCGATTCATACGGCATTACAAACCGATTATTATCTCTAAATGAAATTAACATTGCACCGATTGGGAATGGACAAGATAAGACAAGTGTTAAATTCCTTGGCATTCATCTTGACGAAAATTTCAAGAGTCACATTTCGGTGGTATGCTCAAAGATGGCTTCTGCCATCTATGCAATAAATAGGGCCAAAAAAAAATTCTTCCAATAAGTGCCCTCAAAACCTTGTACTTTTCTCTTGTTCACACCCATTTGCTATACGGCATCCATGTCTGGGGACACGCCCCCAAACAAATAGAGTTTTTAAGTTGCAAAAAAGGCTATTCGTATTATCAGTAATAAAAACATACCTCCCATACTGACCCATTGTTCAAGTACCACCAAATTCTCAAATTTAATGATGTTTACACTCTCTATATCCTTCAATTTATGCATGACTGGACCAATAATCAACTACCGGAAGGTTTTAATAAATACTTTAAATTATATAAAAATTCTTCGGGCATGGTAACTAGGCAATGTGGCAAGGTATATATAGAAAATCCAAGAACAAAATTCTCAGCTGACCTTCCTATCCACACTTTCCCAAGAGCATAGAATGAAATTGACCCATCGATGAAAACTCTGCCTCGCCAAAAATTTAGAAAACTCACAACAGACAACTTCCGTAACCAGTATTGCGATTTAGTAAACTGTGATTACCCTGAATGCCCAGACTGTGTTGACAACGCCTGATTATTTTAATCCTACACCGGGTGAATGTAATAAAACAGTTGCTGCCTTCTCCGCTGGGTCGGTGTAGGGATCCATGCAGTGCGGGGAGAATGTCGGCCTCGGCCTTCGGTCGCGGTCGATATGTTTCCTGTGCTCCACGGATCCTCGTATCGATCTGGCGGTGGGGCAGCAATTGTACAATATTTACAATTCACAATTTGCTAAACAACAGAAATAGCACAATATTGGCAAGAGACAAAAGATATAAGAAATAGCATTCTCATCTCATCATTAAATAGAATAAAGGAAAGTTTTTCGCCAAATAGGAATCGAATGGTTAGTCAACGCCTTTGGACTGGCTGGGTGCACAATGAACGTGCGTTTCGCCATTTGAAAGACTTTAAAATAAAAAATAAAAGACACTTGGAACTTTCCAAGTTTCTGAATTATCAACGTTTCCCTTATATACTCACATCCCGATTTTCCCCAGTTCCTGGGTTCTTATCGTATACTTGCGATTAAGATTTTGCATAACGAAGTGTGCTTGCTGCCAGGTATGAAGATTATGGTTTTTCAGGGAATACCAGGAAGACAACCAGATAGGCTATGGTATTCCCTAACAGTGTACACCTCTAAAATCTAAAATATGTTATCTGAATTTCTTATTGTGTGTTCTGTTGAATAAATTGAATTGAATTGAATTGAATTCACTCACGTTTCTACAGAAAAGACATAACACCAAAGATACATATGAAATTCGAAAAAGATCGGCTGAGAGGTGCAGACTGTAGGGTCTGCTAATGGAATTGCTGACAATTTATATGCCAAATCCAAGATGGCCACTGACGGCCATGTTTTTCAACAAAATTCAGAAAAAATTGATAGCTCCCATCTAAAAATATCAGGTGAGAGATGTGGCCTGAAGGATGTGCTAATGGAATGGTTGTCAATGTATATCCAAATCCAAGATGGCTGCATTGCGGTCATGTTTTTCAACACAATTCAGAAATATCTGATAGCCCCCATCTAGACATCACGCCAAAGCTACATATGAAAATTAGAACAGATCGAGTGAGAAATGCAGCCTGTAGGGTGTGCTAATAGAATTGTTGACAATTTATATGCCAAATCTAAGATCGCCGCTGACGGCCATGTTTTGCAACGAAACTCGGACAGTTTTGAAAGCTCCCATCTAGACATTGCCCCACAGCCACATATGAAATTTGGGAGCACTAATCGGGTTATAGCTGCGGCAGATAGGGCGGGGTAAAGGAATTGTTGGACAATGTATATCCAAATCCAGATGGCTGCTGGCGGCCATGTTTTTCACTAAAATTCAGAAAAATTCGATAGGTCCCATCTAGACATCACACCAAAGCTGCATATGAAATTTGAAAAAAGATCGAGAGAGAGATGTGGCCTGTGGGATGTACTAATCGAACTGTTTACACTTTATATGCCAAATCTAAGATGGCCACTGGCGGTCATGTTTTTCAACGAAATTCAGAAATATTCGATAGCTCCAATCTAGACCTTGCCCCAAAGCTACATTGGGAATGTGGGACTGATCGGATGAGAGCTGCGGCCTGTAGCGTGTGCCAAAGGAATTGTTGGACGATCTGTATCCAAATCCAAGATGGCCTCTGTCGGCCATGTTTTTCAACAAAATTCGAAAAACTTCGATAGCTTCCATCTAGAAATTGCCCTAAAGCCACGTATGAAATTTGGAACTGATCGGGTGAGAGCTGGGCCTGTAGTGTGTGCTAAAGGAATTGTGGGCGGGCAGACGTACGCATGTACGGACATACGAACGTACGACGGATCGCAACCCACCCCAATAGCTCATACTTGACGTTGTCAAGTTGAGCTAAAAACTAAATCGTATCTGTCCCCAAAAGGCATTGGAAGCATCCGAAGGGGATAAGCAGAGGTATCAAAAAGGGCAATCGACTCGGGGGATGAGTTAAGGTCAGGAGTTTACAACGTTTCATAAATTATAATGGGACACTCGATAGTCTTTACATTATATCTATCGTCCCTTCAGTGCAACAAGGCGCCATCTATGATGCTTTTGCATTGCAGATGGCGCCTTGTTGCACCAAATGGACAAATTACAAGCTTTAGAACACACACTAGCGATTGTATAGCTTCTTTGTTTGATAATTATCGACCAGTCTATGTCAGCCTACCTGACCTCCACGTCCCATTTGCCATTGACACACGTAAAATACGTCACAAGCGAATACTCGAGATTTTCTCAGTTACAGTTCTTGGAAAATAAAGAATTTTCCTCCAGTGTATTTCTGGCGAAAAAAGACACGCGCCCCACGTGGCCTTCTAGCCTCAGGTCAATGGGAGCATTTACCCCTAATCTGTCCGACTCCCTTGCTGTTCCCTGTAATTAAATGAACTGCGTGTTCGGCATTGATACGAACCATCGTATGATATCGTAAAAGCTCTTTTAGAATTAGATGATATTTGTCATAGCGGAGACTTTTTAGATCACACTGACCCCTCTGGATTTGCTATTAAAGTGAGCCCTAAAAATATAATTAAAAATGAACTTCGAAGTTGTATTTCAGTTTCAAAGCAGCGACGCATTGAAACTTATGAAAGTTCAAACAGTGAAGGAAGTTACATTAAGCCTAATTGCCTGATTATGAAGATTATTTCGGATTATTCTCTTATTTTATTCCCTTGACATCTCCGAAGGACCGGTTAATTCTTTCTTTGTGTTACAACAAATAAATCTCCTCAAGAAATACAGCTTACGAGTTGTGGCCATAAGCTCTTTCCGAGGCAAACGTAGAGAAAAGAAACAAAATTTTTAAATGATTTTTGTGAATATCTCTGGACGGTTATATCTATTAAGTCGGCGAGATTGTTGTTGTGTCTGTCCCAACCCCATACCCCACTGCATTTAAAACTACCAGAACATACACAGAACGACACGCTTGTGTGAATGGGTTAATCGATATGACACGAGTGCCAGCGCGGAAGGATAGAACGAGAGGCCGGATTCCTCGAGTTTTATCCTTCCGCGATGGCACAAGTGCCATATCGATTAACCCATTCACACGACGTGTCGTTCCGTGTTTATTACACGCCTTCACGTCTATAAAAAGAAGTACTAGAAGGACAATTGTTGTGAAGTGAGCCCACAGGGGTTAATTAAGCTCGCAAGCTCAGGTAAGAGCTCGAGCTCTTGAAAGTGATATGGGGTTTTATTTGGGAACTCAGTGGACTCAAGTTTATTTAACTTATTAACAGTTTATGAACAGATTTGAATATACAAGAAAATTACACGGAAATTTATAAACTGGCGACCAGAGTACAGGCGTACTTTGTGGGTACACGTCAGATGTTCTGTTGACAATATTAGGCATACCTTCGCAGGCCAATATTGTCAACAAGCAGTAACATTGTAGGATTTGTTGATAGATGAAACAATAACATTCGGCAGTATTCCTGAGATGTTGGTGCTCGAACTATCTAACAAATCATAACATGTACCTGGTGAGACTCCCCGGGGATCTGGAGATGCATAGTTTCAAAATTGCACAAGTCACCAGGACATTCTGCCGGTTAACTTACGCCCGGCAGAATACTATTCGATAGCCAACATTTCATGGGCTGCATGCAGACTGATCGACAGTCTGCATGGCAGTAATAGAGCCTACAAAATGGCGATCGCCACGTCAAGGGACTTTCCCTAAATTCCCCAAAACTCAGGAAGTTGCCGACGGTCGTCACGTACCCCAGGTATTGCATCAGAAATTTGGTGTACAAAAGCACCAATTTCTGACTGCTTAAACAAGTTGTCTCTGGTTTCCTGACGAACTCACAACAGTCTACAAGAAGAAACCCTGGATGCCGCCACTACGATTGAAGGTATGAACTTTGTTGTTTGTTACCATGTACATTTTATGCCAGAGACAACAACAGTTTAGTTGCGAATTATTATAGAATAATTGATTGCTTAGTTTAATTAAAATAGTAGATAATTGGAAACTGGTCTTCGTTCTGGTGTACACGTCAAGTTCGTGAAGTTACTGAACTCAGAATCTAGAGCCTGTGTCTGATATCGTCTGGTAAAGAAATCACAAAACGCCGCGGGCTGGTGGGACCCCACAGAACTGCCAGTAATCACAACGCTTGAAGTCAGAATTTACGATTCGATAGACTTTTTACTTCTTAATTCCGCAACACAGTCAACAATTCATTTGACAACCATCATCAAGAAGAACACATTTTATCGCCAACCAAAAGTACGAAGAGACCCGTGTTGTTATACCGTCACCTGGGTTCCAATGTGTTCCATGCGCCTACTGGCGCATGGAACACATTGGAACTCAGGAGACGATTTTTAGCTATCGCTAGCGATTCAAATTGTAATTGCGGTCACGATTTACAGAAAATTCCAGTGAAATTTCGTTTCTATTTAAAAATAGTCTGTCAACGATTTCCGTTCCGCACATGAGTGCGGAACAGATTTTTATTTTCCGCATAGTTTAGTGTCGCTGTGGATAGGTATTTTAAAGAACAGGCATGTAATAAATAACCAATATCCTCAGCTGTTTCACTGGCATACATAAGTTTGGTAATTTAGCGTAGTATTTTAGATACAACAATGCTGAACAATGTAAAATAGGTGCAATTGATTTCATACTGACAAAAATGTATATCTATAGAGGTAATTCAGTTGTTGATTTAAAAAATACAGTATTTAATCTACTAACCTTTATTCGCCCATTCTTTCATTAGTGATTCAACTTCAGCCCCGGATGGATTTTGACCAAGAGCCTGTAGGACTCCTTTAAGTTCTGTAACACAGATGGAATTACTGCTGTCTTTGTCGAAGAGACAAAACGCCTCTATCATTTCTACACAAAAAATAATGAAAACTAAATAAAACGAATCATTCATATACTACTGGTTGCATTTTGAGCTTTTCGGTTAAATCTTCGCGAATTTCAGTCTGTTTTTGCAAAAAGTACTCATTTTATTTTTATCGAAAAACCAACTAAGAGTGTAGAGACGAATAATTGCAATTTTAACCCGTGGACTACAGTACCGGTGTGACAGGAATGGAAGTCCGTAGGAAAATTAGTCACTCTGGACTATTATTCCGCGGAATTATAGTCCTAGGTCTAACATTTCTAGGAATAGTAGTCCGCCGGACTACTATTCCTAGAAATGTTAGACCTAGGACTATAATTCCGCGGAATAACAGTCCAGAGGGACTAACGTTCTTACGGACTTCCATTCCTTTTACACCGGCCATATTATTCAGATTTTATTATTTCTCATGAACCTTCCTTGGAAAAATCCTAATCTGGATTTGGAACCGGATATAGCTATTTATTAGCTCAGTTACCAATAATCCTCTCTACAAGTATTGGTGTAATGATCAATATTCGAAATGACAAAGGATTGGAGGTAATTACATTCCCACCTTAACCCAACTTAATAAGCAGCCTGCGTAATTCACAAAAATTTTGATTCAAGTTTTTCTTCAATTGTAATTCTTTTTTTTTTGTGTTTGGAAAAGAATTATATTGCTATAAGTTGGAAGTATCAATTGGGATATCGGAATAAAATACATAAAGAATTGTAACAGATGGTTTAACCCTTTACCAAACTTGACGACGCTTGCAAACAAAATTCTGGAATAACTAATTTTTTCCATTTTTTGTCTCAACAATATAGGTTGTGACCCCTCTTTGGAACGAGCTCGTTCCAAAGAGGGGTCACAACCTATGTTTTTGAGACAAAAAAATGAAAATAATTTGCGATTTATGTGAATAGCGCTGGCCGGTTTTGGCCATTAGGTAAAGGGAAACGATCAACCTACACAAAGGAGCAATATAAGTTTTATTCCACCATGCCACCCGGTGGGCAACTTTAACTTCTTAAGTATTTAAGTCCTAAAAGGCAAACCGGACACCGACAGGAACAACCCTGTCTTGCGCAATAGGGATGGGATCTTTTTGTATAAATCCTGCATGTCCTTTGGTATGAACAGACCTAACGTCCAGTCGTTTATGTGTTAAATTGAAAGTGTTAATTAATATACCCATATACTGAATGTAGAATCAATTAATGAATTTACTTGAACTGATATTGAAAATAAAATTATCTCACTTGTGTGCCAAAGAATAAGTACAAACACGATTTACGGTCGAAAACCATCCAAGGGATTTGACAAAGATCTCACAGGGCGATGACCGGCGTTTATATACACAGCTGGAACTTATTTATGCACCCCTTGAAATGTTTCATGACAGTGAAGTTGCTGTTATTGATTATTATGTTTTAATAATTGCTATGTCTTGCAGTACATTTCATCTAGTGAAACATGCTGTTTCTGGTTGATAGCGTACCCCAAACACATCCCCTCGTCCACGTGAAGTATGCTTCCGACCAATGTCACAAAAACACCTATCATCCACATGCTATATCTGGGTATAAAACAAGAAAATGTATTACTTCTTTTATCAGTAAATGTTGACATTGGAAGGATGAGACTGTCAGATGCACTAAGATGGCAAATCGCGGCATGCATGCAACAGGCATGTCATTCAAAGCTATTGGAAGGCTACTTGGCTACAGTCATTCTGTCATCAGCAGACTTGTCCGAAAATATCAACAAACCAACGATGTTAAGGACCGACCAAGGCCTGGGCAACCCCAAAGACCTCCCCTCTGGAAGATCGGAGTCTGGCGCGCCTCATTAGGCGTGAACCCTTTGCTTCAAGTGTTTTTTTAAACGCCTTTGGATCCCCAACAGCCGTTTGTTTAACAGAACTGTACGAAACCATCTCAAAGCACTGAGTATGAGGTCCAGAAGGGTCACCAAGCGTCCAGCTCTGTCCGATCAGCATCAAAGACGACGTTTGGAATGGTGTGTGGTACGACAACATTGGCATCTCAGAACTTCCATTAGTCAGACGAGAGTAGGTTCCTGCTTCACGGCACAGATGGTCGCATGAGGGTGTGGAGGTAGAAATACTGCCCAGGAACATCAGACCGATTTTCCTTACGGTGGAGGATCAGGAATGATCTTGGGATGCCTCTCTCTTGATCGTAAACTTGATATGGTGACTGTATGTGGGAATCTCAATGGTCATCAGTACATCCGGGACATTCTCAATCCGGTTAACGTGCCTCATTCTGACAACCACCCGTTGGCTACTCGCCCTGTATTCATGGACGACAATGCAAAGCTACATCGTTCCCATGCTGCTAGAACATTCCTTCAGAACAATGCTATTACAACACTACCTTGGCCTGCAATGAGCCCCGATTTGAACCACTTAGAACACATTTGGTACTTTCTGGGACGTCTTGTGCAAGCGAGGAATCCGCCTGTACAGAATTTGGCCGATTTGAAAGCTGCATTACATGAGGAGTGGCAGCAGTTGCTACTGGACCGTATACGAAGGCTCGCGGATAGCATTAGGAGGAGGGTCCAGGCTGTCATTCGAGCACGTGATGGATACACTCTCTACTAGCGTCAGATTCAGAAGATCACAAGTCACATTTTTATCTCTAATTATTGGCATTGTTTCATCATGGACCGTTCCAGCACCATACTCATCGAGAGAACATTTTTCCATCAAAAACATTAGAGACAGATATGTGTAATTAGCGCCGTTAAAATACTGCACATTTTCATCATTGTGTTATCTTCATTTGTAAATAGACCATTCTTTCCTCAAATAATCACTTTTGGCCATCTGAAAGATAGCATGAAAGTAATAACAGTTTCTATTAACACCACTTCGAAAAAACAAGGGGTGTTTAATTAATTCCGGGTATATATAATAATTACCGGTAGTACCAGAAGTCCATGCTATTCCAAGCCGTTTTGGTGATTCTATGACTGAAAAATTAGATTAGATTCGTGTGGAAGCGCTTGTGAAAAATAAAACTTTCAAGTCAATACTCATGAGACAATTCCCGATATTCAATAAAATAGCGTAGACACCCTCTATTTACATACTTCTGGGATATGTAAATTTGGATTAAAATTAATTTTTCTATCTCGTGGATGCATAATACCGAAAGGTATCATATATAATACATTTGCAACATCAAGGCGATCAATATAGTCGAGGGTACAGCAATGCATTCGCATCTTTCCAGTTGAAAATATTAATATACTGAGATAGAGATTCTCGTATATCGGTCTCGGGTCGAATTGTAATTGTAAACTAACATACTGTCTGAGTCAACTGCAACCTTTTGGGGGTTGTCATTGGCACAGGTGGTATTGTGGCAGAGCATTTATGGCCAGGCGATTGGGTGTCGTAGACCCGGGATCGACTCCGTCGAGACCACTTTCCAATATATTTTACAGTTTTCAATCCAGTGGCGGGGTGTTAGGACGATGCCTGGTGGAATTCCTGCTTGACAATGGCGATATAAATTAAATTCAAGCAGTTGCATCTTCACGGATCTTCCATTAATTGAGATCCCTGTGTTTAAAGGCTGAGAGATAGACCATTATAAATATAAATTAAAAATATTTACTGGTCATTTTTAATCCGGCCCTTTATTCTACAAATGTATAAAAGAAGGATCACTTGTAGATAGTTTTATTTCTGAAGAGATGTATATATCAAGTGAAATTAACTTTGACGACTACTTTGTGTTAAGTGTATTATAGGAAAATGAATTGGCTACTCACCCTCTGCTTCAGCCTCCGTTAATCCTTCATCCTAAAACGAAAAGGAGACAAATAAATCTTTTGTTCAACAGATGTTAGTGTTTTGCAGCTTATCATACCGGCACCGGAGCTTTGTGAAAGTTATGTTAACATTCACCCTAAAACGAAATGTAGTCGACAAAACTTGTAATATTCTTCCCAAATAAATAAATAAATATCCCTGGAATAAAAGCATCTCCAGAACCAGGGCCAGGACGTGACTCTATCTCAAAACTGTGTTTGGAACTCCGCATGCCAAACGAAAAAACTGCATTCCTATCAACCATCCACCCAAGACAATTGGAAGATGATATTTGCAATAGTCCGGCCGCCAAATCGTCCCCTGAGTTCCAAAGTGTTCTCTGTGCCTACTGGCACAGAGAACACATTGGAACTCGGGGGACGAAATGTCGACTTTCTGCCCAACCTCAAAGTCGCGACAAAAGTTTTTTCTCGATGGTTTCTGTTAAGGGGACATCTCCTGATTTAGAAAAAAACATTACTGGCCGTCAGACAGCATTGAGCAGTTTGAGATATTTCGTCACAGAAAGGGGTACCCAATTTCAATTCACAGGCTTAGCTTAGGTGCTGAAATTCTCATATTAAATCGGCATTTACTAGAAAAAATCTAGACATTTTACTCATATAGACACAAATGGCATTATGAATGTTCGACAAAAACTACTATTTTATTTTGAAAAGTATTCCCACTGCTATGAAAAGGCCCAGCAGCTGACGTTGAAACTAGAACAGAGCTTTACAATGTTTACAGCTGAAGTTGATGAACTGCTTATAAGATCGCCGTGCGGGTATTGTGGGCATCCCCGGACGACTTTCTTTTCTTTTATTCCCCGTTTAGGAAGTATGCATCTGATGAGCTTCATCGGTGTTGTTGGAAAGCTGATGGCTGAATAAGGTTTGGCTGACGTGCTGCAATCGGTATTTGGAGGGGTGGAAAAATTCTAGTTGCGTTTATTGGCAGAAGAATTTCGTAAATTATTCGAGATAACTTTGAATGCTCCGAAGGTCTGTCCGCTTTATTAGCAGATTTAAGTGATGAAAGTCGGACAACGAAAATGTTGGTGTCTTCTGTCTGAAGTCGGTTTTCCTCATGATGTTTTGTTTGTTCGTGCTAAACCGGAAGATGACTTCCCCCTACATCTTAAAGTTATGCGAAGTACGTTGCCATACTTTTTCGCATCCGCCAATACGAATTACGCGAGGTATGGCCTGTACTACCTTCACCAAATGAAGAATCTTAAGCCTATTGTTTTGACTCATTTCATGACAGGTGACGTGGCATAAAACACATTCCGGATCTTTGGAACGGGTTATGGAGCGACATGTTCATAGAGAATACATTTATGAGATTGGCCACGGTACGTCGGTTATTATTGACGTCACTCTCAAATCAGAAACCCTTAAGGTGTGAGCTCTATGTTTGCATGCCTTTGGAGTCTTAACTCAGAGCATATCAGAGATACGCGAGGACAAGAACACAAAAAGATCACAAATTTTCCACAAAGGGGAAGGCAAAGAGCGAACTGTGTCCGGTGCTGTTGACCGCAAAGATCTCCGTTGCACACATGAGATGTGTATAGATCCTTTGGGTCCGCCACAGCACCCTGAAATCATTGTCAATATCGTAACCGGAAAGGTAAGTCCTGGGTCTATCAACGTGGACAATGTCCTAGGGTTATGTTCAGCACTGATCATTAGTTCGAACAGAACATTCCTACGGCCCTATACCAATGACGGTACAAACCATAGCTGTGTCGAGAAAATCTGCCAAGATTGGTGATGTTAAGGTTTATGATATAAACCTCATATACATCAGAGTAATCAGACTGTTATCAAGCTTTCGCAACACTGATGCTAAGGGACTTCTCTCCTACGAATTGTCGTCACTGCCTACATCATTCTTTTGACGAGACTGGTGACAGGCGGATTCTAAATCAAGTCGGATTTAAAAAATAAGAAACTTGGTCAGTTTCGGACAAAACACTCAGAGCTAATCAGGCTATCATCCGAGATTTACTCGCTGCTCATTCCATTTCGGACTACGATACAGCGGAGCTTCGTTTAAATCTTTGGGTGAGGAAGACTCTGAGTTGTCAAATGTACTCGGTCAAGAAACCCAGTTCATTTCTCTCTGTTACGGTTCCAAGGTAACCACATCAGTGACTGATCCACGAATTCATGCGTGTTTTTCGAAAACCGGGAATCCCAAGGTAACTAATGCACTGAAACTTTGTTCTCTGCCTCCTACACTCCAAATTTGGATCCTATCAAATATGGCTTCGAAAAGGAACTAGACTGAGTCGCTCCAGCCCATAACAGTTCGGTCCGGTTTTGCTCTGTCCCCAGATGAAGTACTGAAGTTAATAAAATGTTCTTCCTCAAGTCAGGTAATGCTGCTAAAATGGCATGCACGTTTGTCTGCTCTTGCAACGCCCCACCAGAATCCCGCAATGAATAAACAAGGTTGGCAGATACATCGGCTATGGACAACATTGATAAAAAGATTCACCAAACACCCAAAAATACCCCTTACAATGTATATAGGCTCGGGTGCAACCTCCAGTATGCGCCCAGAGTGTTCTATTAGCCACAGTCAAACACTGCAGTCCGTGAAATAACGATGTCACCTTACACGCGGATATTTCAAATTCCTCAAGGCCGCCAGACGTCCAGTAAACCTTTTGTCGTCAGATGTTACTCTTACACATTCCAGAAATTATTAAAAAAATCTTTGAACGCCACTTTAAGGTTCAGTGCCCTGGCGGCTGAACTACAAAACAATTCTCGGATTAACTGAAATTTTTAATTTTTGCCTCAAAACATTGCTTGCGACGTCTCCTTGGAACGAGCTCGTCCGTTATATTAAGTAAAGGATTACCTAGTTACGCGCTAGATTACTTTTAACCCTCTGCTTCTTTTGTACGTCTTATGACGTGCGAAATCAAACAGCGTGTCGATACTTTGTAGTCATTTGTTTCGTTATTATTTTTCTATTTTTTAAAGTTTTAACCTCAATATTTTCTCCCGAATAGTGCTCAGTGACAACTGTTGTGCCAAATGTTATCGCAGCTTAATTTACATAAATATAATCGTGCTGTCAAGACTTCTTAATTGGTTGAGAGCGAGAAGCCACTGTCAGGGCTTTCAAAAAATGAGGATACGAGAGCAAAAGCCAACACTTTCCTTGCTTATATTTCATATTCAGTCAAACACAATAAATATTTTGTTAATATTAATTTGTTTTATTACAAATTATTGGAGAGTGCCTCTGGGCACTCTCCAATAATTTGTAATAAAACAAATTTTGAATCACAAATCCAGACCACCAAAAATAATCGGGACCGTAACCAGATAATCATTAATGTGAAAAATATCTTGTTATTTGTACTTTTCGACGTTTGACGTCGCATTTAAAAAAAACGTTGAAGAAACTGAATTCCAAATGACGTTTGAACGTCAGGATAATTAAAGTCTCAAAGGGTTAAAAATTTGTTGTTCATGTGCATTTGTTCGGAGACTGCAACTATCCACTCTCCAATGAATTGAAATAAGACAAGGAAAATTATTTTTGCGATCAAAGGGAAATGATACACATCCGCAGAATATGATACCACTTCATCATAGAAGCAGAACCCTTCAAATATGACTTCTAGCTCTCAACAATTCAAGATATTCTACATTTTCTCGCCCAGTGATTTGTCACAGTGGTTTAAATTTATGTGCCCAGTGCAACACGTATGGAATCCATGCCGTTCGAAATGGGTCTTCAGAAAAGTTTAGAAGGAGTGTAATACCCGTTTACATGTCTTGGAATGCTTTGCTCTGAGGGGTTTTGCAGCGAGAATATTCAAATTTTCTAAATAACCAATGAAATATATTTTATTAAAAAATGAACTCACCATGGTGTATATCTCCTTTAGTTAGACTGTCTTATAGGAAAGTGTTATTCGTCGGAATTTACAGTCTGATTATTGGACAACAACGTCTTTTAAGTCCAGTGTTAATTCATTGTAAACTAATTATACTATATATTGTGCTTATGTCTATAGCTTTATTCTTGTTGATCTAAAAAAAACGACAATCTGAGCATAATCAGCCTAACAACTCAACAAATCTTTTGTCAGTGAACCTCGAAATCCCTTGTGAATGAACAGCATTGATTCTCTCGTTTTGAAGAGATACGTTTCAATTCTTTCGAACAATGCCAGTTCACAAATCTTCTGTAATTTGACGAAAGCCGATCTGTTCTACTCTTTGGATATTGTATACCCTATATTGTTATTTAATTTACACGACGATGTTTATATGTGTTTATTAGGATTTAATAACACTTCAAACAGTCAGGTTCATATCGTATGGGGCAGTTTTAAGAGTGGAAGAAGCCGGAGTACCAGAAGAGAATCGCTGGGCAGCAGAGAGCAGCTGTCAGAATCCCCAACATACACAGAAACCCCTTCTTAGTCAATGTAACTAGCATAGAGTTAGTCAGAGGCCTCATTAGTCATTGTGATTAACATTATCCCCGAAGCTGCAAAACTGTAGTTAGTCAGAATGACCAACCTAAACTTGGAAAAATACCAAATAAAACTGAAATGAGTCTTTCTTTGGCAGATGACCTGTAATTTATAATTTGTTAGTTCTTAAAATACACAATCATCAAATATTTTGGCCTGTTAGTGTATGTAAATATCTCATATTGACTTTAGTTGTCAGCGAGTATAATAATTACGCTTCCTTCCCAAAGCATGATCTTTGGAATCACAGAGTTATCATTCCTGAAAAACGAAGGATTCTGGGAAACAACGCTTTCTTAATGAACCATTTTTAAATTGGTAAATTGGCTGCGTAGAAGATCAACACGCTTAAAGATCTGGATAAACTAGAGGTACTGTGAGCAAGCTCACAAAGTGATACCCCCCGCGCCTGTCAGAACGGAATTATATTGCTTCATGCACATCTTCATATGGAGTTCTTCCATTGTGCAGAGTTTCATGAAAATTCTTCAAACGGTTTAGGAGGAGTTGCGCTTATAAGGACTGACAGACGGACAAAGGGACAGACGGACGGACGGACAGGGTGATTCCTATACCCCCCCCCCCCAACTTTGTTTGCGGGGGGTATAATAATTGAACATCATCCCCATCACATTTTAAAGCTATTGTCTTGACCAGTAATATAGCACTTGAAACTGCATGGAAGGTGAACAAAATGCGAAAATGGAAAGAAAACCAGTAAAATCAGTGTATCGCAGTATATGACACCTTTCACGTTCGACAGTCAACACTTGCATATACATTCAAATCTACAGTTTCCACCTGACTTGAAGCTATTTGATTTTGTCGATAAACTGTTAGGCTAAGGTGATACTGAAAAGGCTCTTCCTCGTTTAAAAAATGTTTTTTGTACATTACTCGGTATAAATATAATTAAAAGCCACGTGTATGACTAATGTATACTACCTAGTCGTAATGACTATATTGGTCCACACAGGTGGGCCATTTTGACTAATATTTTGAAAAGATTTGACTAATTCTTTTTAGACATATTGGTTATATATTAGTCAGAATAACTAACTTTCATTAATTTTGACTAATATTATGCAAGATTTTGACTAATCTACCTTAGTCAGTTTGACTAGTATTCATGTTAGTCAAAATGACTAATGAAAGTTAGTAAATGGGGAACAAAGGTGTGACTACCCTAAATTAGTCAAATTGACTAAGTTTTGGTTTCCAGTGTACTTATTCGCCATAAGGAGAGTTTGCGGCTATTGAATACAAGTGCACCACAAACGTCCAGTACGCCTTAGTACACAGCGCTACCGTGCCCGAACGTGAGCAATCGAGATTAAGTGTCTTGTCCAAGAACACACTGCAGTTCGCGGAGGACGGGGGCCAAGACTCTAAAACATTTACAATTGTATTTTTCTGAAATTGTATTTTCTAGTTTGAAAATTATCGCACGGGCGAGGAAAGTCCAGTTGAGAAGAAAAAGTTTTCTTTTGTTACTTTTAATAAACGAAAACAACAGAAACTCTCGGAACTGTCTGTTGTTTTTGTTTATTGAAAGTTACGGAGGAAAACTAGGTTTTTTATGACAAGCTAATTAGAAGCAACTACATCACAGATAATCTATCATTAATCCTTTACCCAACGTAACGGTCAAAACCGGCCAGCGCTATTCACAAAAAACTGCAATTCAGTTTTCATGATTTTTGTCTCAAAAATATAGCTTATAACCCCTCATTGGAACGAGCTCGTTGAGCTCGTTTCAATTAGGGATCTTAAGCCATGTTTTGGGGCAAAAAATGAAAAACAATAGTTATTCAATAATTTTGTTTGCACGTGTCGTCTGCTTTTCATGTCAGGAAAAGGGTGATGAATTTCTATCAGTATCATATTCTCCAGCACTTGGTAAGTTTTCACTTTGGTTCTTTGTTTAGAGATTGTTTTTTTGAGCAATTAACATGTTTTTATTCTTCCCAGGAAAAACAATTAGCAAATGTTGACCCCCGAGACTTTTATATTAACCCTTTACCCAACAAATCGCCCGCATCCGCCCGCGTAATATGCAAATTCAGCAGTTAAAAAAATATTATTTTTCAAAATATTTCAACAAAACCATATCATGTGACCCCTCGTTGGAACGAGCTCGTCGAGCTCGTTCCAACGAGGGCTCACATGATATGGTTTTGTTGAAATGTTTTGAAAAATTTGAAAAATTGATATTTAAAATAATAAATTTTGATGTCGTCTGAGTTGGGTAAAGGGTTAATGGAAAAGATAGTGACTGTATTATATGTCACGATACACACACTTTTGATTTTACGAACAGGAAAAAAGTTACAGAAGATGATGAAAGCGCCGTTTCCTTGTTGCTAAATGGGTTTCAACAGAGAATAATATTAAAACGTTCAAACAGATTAGTGAAAAATTGTAAAATGTCAGCTTCTGTATTTTTTATACTACTCTACAGGAAAATGCCTGAAGTTTGTGAAATGATGCGCACATCGATGATACATCTTTAAAATTTTGAAATGTCAGTTTTATATGAAATCCCCATAACCTTTATGTTAAATTTACTGGCAGCTTTAGAAATATAAGGAGAACTAACTTTCCTGTAAATCTCTCACAATGACGAAAAATGTCTGCCATGGTGGGAAAGTCAATATTCCTTATTTGAGAGTAGATCATTTAATATTTTCAACGTACAGTCTTGGGGTCGTACGTTGAAAATATTGAATGTTTGATAACAGACACTGATTGAGTAAACATTTACTTTATGATAGTAGGATATGTCATGAACTTTAACTTGAATAAGGGGTTTCCCCGCCCAAAGGGTCAAACAATCACATTTTCAAGAAAAATGTGCCAGTGGCATCTTTATTGAACATTATTACCACTTTAGCGGGCGTTCTCAAGTATTTTAAGGGAGTTTAGTAGGGCTCTAAAACTCCGAAATTCGCGGTGTCATGCAACCGGAAGCGGGCGACGCGTCGTTAATGAAAACAAAATTCATTAACAGTCGTCGTCATGGTAATAATAGAAATAATATGATTTTGTCGGGCGTCCCGGTTTATTAACGGTCCTCAGGGAATGAATAACAGCCCTCTAGCTTATTAACGTCCCTCGACTTCGTCTAGGGCTGGTAATAAACCCTCGGGCTGTTATTCATTCCTCTCGGGCCGTTAATATAACAATAACATGAGTTTGCAGGGCGTTACGGTTTATTAACGGCCCGAGAGGAATGAATAACAACAGGAGGGTTTATTACCGACCCGAGACGAAGTCGAGGGACGTTAATAAGCCAGAGGGCTGTTATTCATTCCTCGAAGGCCGTTAATAAACCGGGACGCCCGACAAAATCATGCTATTTCTATTATTACCATGACGACGGGTCGCCCGCTTCAGGTTGCATGATATCGCGAATTACGGAGTTTTAGAGCCCTACTAAACTCCGTTAATATACTAGAGAACGCCCGCTAAACTGGTAATAATAAACCGTAACGCCCTCCAAACTCATGTTATTGTTATATTGACAAAGTTCACTAAGAATTATTACCAGTTTAGCAGGTGTTCTCTGGTATATTGACGGAGTGCAGCAGCACAAGAAAACAACGTAATTCATGGTGTCATGCAACCGGAAGCGAGCGGCGGGCCGTTAATGAAAACAAAATTCATTTACAGTCCGCCACCCGCTTCCGACCATGGTAATAATAGAAATAGCATGATATTGTCGGGCGTTCCAGTTTATTAACGGCCCTCGAGGGATGAATAATAGAGCAGTGGCTTATTAACAGCCCTCGATTTCGTCTAGGCCTGTAATAAACCCTCGGGCAGTCATTCATTACTCTCGGGCAGTTAATAAATCGTAACGCCCTCCAAACTCAAGTTACTGTTTCTATTATAGATTACATTCTGAAATAGGCATCTTGCATTCGTTGAACATGTTCATCGCGTTCTATTAGAATCGGTTATAAACGTCAGGACAGAAAATAAGTTCAGAACCAACTCAGGCAACGGTCAACAAGAACGCGAGAAATATTCGACTGTTAGGGTTTATTACCGACCCGAGACGAAGTCGAGGGACGGTTTATTACCGAACCGAGACGAAGTCGAGGGACGTTAATAAGCCAGAGGGCTGTTATTCATAAGTCGAAGGCCGTTAATAAACCGGGACGCCCGACAAAATCATGCTATTTCTATTATTACCACGACGACGGGTCGCCCGCTTCCGGTTGCATGATAGCTAATGGTTGCATGATATCGCGACAGTACAGAACACCAACAAAGGTAATCAAAAAATATCGTGACTACTAAACGTCATTAGTTGAATAGGAAAATAAGATAAGATTCGTCATTGTAATGCAAGCGGTTGGAGTTTATCAGGTGTTGATAAGAAGGTGGACCGTCTTGCCATTCCCTCTGCTTTGAGCTTGTAAGGCAGACAACGTGGTACAAATATGTACGCCTTTGTGGCTTTATGTCTGGTTCTCACAGGTTTGTAGTACGACATTCGTAGTTCTCATATAAAATATCCTGCATATTATTATAATGTATTGATTGATTGATATTTTAGGTGTGTGTTTGTGGGGGCGGGGGGAGGGTCGGTGTACTTCTTAAAGCCGGTTTTGAATATCTCAACGAACTGGAGTGTCACAAATAAATATTTTATGTTTAGCTTTGGTAATCTGACTGCAAACCATCAGAGCATTCTCCCCTAAACTGAAAATTATCGGTTTTTTTTTATCTTTTCACTTGCAAATTTAGCTTGATACTCCGAACGTGCTCGATGGGCTCGCCTCCATGTACATCCTAAAGATTTGGGTTGGAAGCGAAATAAACTACATATAAACATTTACATGTGGTGGCAATTGACCTCTAAACAACTGGATTGCTGTTACAGTGCGACCGTCGTGGACATGTCACTTTGCACGGGCGGGCAATATTGCCACGGGCACAACAATATTAGATTCCAAACACTACTTATAGGAATCATTAAAAATTTAATTAATGAAGCACCGGGCACAACAATTTTGCTGATGGTGATTTTTATTACCCGGTAAACATCACTGCCCACGCCTGGGTTTCATTCATTCCACGGCGACAGTACCATACGGTCATTGCTTTTGTAACTGGAGGAGAGATAAGTGCGGGAGCCGGGGTTCGAACCGCCGACCTCTAGCACACAACGCGACCGATTTACCACGAGACTAAGAGATCCGGACCAACCAGACTGGTTGGTAAATGGCCTTTATACCTCGACCGCTACACTACTCTCCCCTTCTTTTGAGATTCACCCACCGCGAACCTCACCCCAGATTCCACCTCAGAGCGAACGAAACATCCACCATGCTTCACCACAGCGTCCACAATGCCACCAACTGCTGAGGATCGGACGAGCCCCCAAATGTAACTGGAAGAGAGATAAGTGCGGGAGTCGGGGTTCGAACTGTCGACCTCTATTACACAAAGCGACCGATTTACCACGAGACTAAGAGAACCGGACCAACCAGACTGGTTGGTAAATGGCCTTATCCCACCTGCGGCAACAGCGTTGTGTCCTTGGGTAAGACACTTCACCCCCATTGCCCATGTGGGGGCACGATGACGCCGTGTACTAAGGCGTACTGCACGTCGATGGTACGCATGTCTTCAACCAATCTAACCATGCCTGTGCTGCAGTGCGGAGTTACGATGTTGGGGAGCTGGCAGCTGCTCGTCGTTGCTCGGTGGTTCTCTCCGGGTACTCCGGCTTCCTCCACCCGTAAAACTGTCACGGTCATGATTAGCCATTGTGCATAAATATGTGACCTTAAACATCAATAAATAAATAAATAAATAAATGGCCTTATACCTCGACCGCTACACTTACATATAAAAAAGTGACCCAATATCATCACCTGAGGAGGTGGGATGATGGTGGATGTTCCTGTAAATATTAGTAAACAATGCTCACAAAACAAAACACTCTCGAGGTTTTTCAATTTCTAGTCGCCTCGCAATCACCGATCGCTTTTGAACCCTTTACCTAACAAAACAAGAAGACGACACTTGCAAAAAAAAATTCTTGAATAACTAATTTTTTTTATTTTTTGTCTCAAAAGCTCGACTAGCTCGTTCCAAAGAGGGGTCATAACCTATGTTTTTGAGACAAAAATGAAAAAATAATCAGAATTAATTGGCGATTTTTGTGAATAACGCTGACCGATTTTGGCCGTTACGTTGGGTAAAGGGTTAAAAAGCATACTTTGGTGTCAGTGAAAAATAAATGTCTTGATGATTATCACATTTTTTCGGAGTTCTACAAATTGAATATTCACAAGGCAATTTAGTTATTATGGAAAGAGGCCGAGATTGAAAGGTTTATACCGTGTAATTTGTTTTAGTTCCAGAAAAACACCATGCCGTTTGTTGAAGTGAAAGCTGTTACGCTGTGACTACAGTCACAGCGTAAGGGCTTTCACGTCACCAAACGCCATCGATGACAAAGGGTTACCGCGTTGATTGACTTCACGCCATCTTGGGAAGGAGGCAGACTGTGACTATCTCTATTGGGGTTTAACGACACTTTCGACAGCCAGGGTCACCTTGTGTCGGGCAGTTTTACGGATGAAGGAAGCCGGTGTTTCCGGAGAGAACCGCCGAGAAACGGAGAGCAATCGTCACCTCCCTGAAGGACTAACTCCACACAAGCAGGGTTAGCACTGGTTGAAGACAAGTGCAGTATCGGCGTGCAGTAGGCCTTAGTAGGCCTTAGTACACGGCGCCACCGTGCCCACACGTGGGCAGTCGGGATCAAGTGTCTTACTCAAGGACACAAGCCAGACTGCGACTGCATAACAGCTTTCACGTCATCAGTTGGGATAAATTACCTCGATGATTGGCTTGACGACATCTTATGTAGCGGGGGAGGAATTCGCTAGAATTGTGCACTTGGTGATACCTTCCTGAAATTTGGCATGATGTAAGGGTAGGCATCAGAGATTTCAAAATCGATCGGCTACAAGTTGGCACCATCCTCTAGCCACCACTAGCAGCGAAATCCAAAATGGCCGCCAAGCGGATCGAAAAAAAGCTATTTTCGCCGATCGCACAACTGAAGCTCCAAACCTAACACCATACATGTGCTGTAATTGATGTGAATGATGGAGTGAAGCCCTTGGAACAAGTTGGGGGGAAGATTAATGGATAATGGGATCAGAATTTCCGTCGATGTGTGCGTCTGTGTGTCTGACTGTCAGTATGATCGTCCGTCCGTAGATAAATTAGTGTTGAATGTTTCTCGGGAATGCAATGGTCAAATGAACATGGTATGAGAGATTCCTGTCAACACATGAACAAGGGTACTCGATAGTATGCAGCAGTGGGGATACTTGGACATTTGATAATCCAATTAAAGTGACAGTCTATTCTCAACTTCCGGCATTTTCGATAGATTTATTTTCTAAGAAAATAAAACTATCAAATTTCTAGAGGAGTTCTGGTTCAATCTCAACACCATAGCGACACGTCTGCCAGCAAGGGCAGTGCTGGAATGAACTCGGGATGCATTAGTTCCCGTTGTTAATTATACAATGTTATCTTGCCAGTATAGAACATTGGCAAAATGGGACTAGAAGGGGTGAGTGTATGTTTGCAGTCATTCGAGGTACAGGAATATTTTTTGACTACAAGTAGTATTCTTCATTTTCGGCCAGTTAAGATGTGGTGTGTTCCAAGTCAGGATTAATGTTGCCGACACTTAATGCCCATCCCTCATGGTATGCTACTTTACCAGGGATATAGAGATATAGCCACCACTGGGAGCCAAAACATGACCTTTGATGTCGATGAGTGGTCGAAATGTTTTAGCGAATAACTTATCGAAATATGATCCGGTATGGCAATTTGATACCTTACGTTAGATTTATTAGATCAACTCAGGTATGGATTCATTGAGACATGAGTGCGCTACAAGATGAAGGATTTCCAAGTTGATTTGCTATGGAGTAGGAACTGACTAGTCACATGTGGCCTATGGCCAGAGAAAGACAAGGATACCATAGATGAACACACGGGTGAACGAAGGTATCAACTGTTGTACAGAGGCAAAATAGTTGGGGATATTGTATCATGCTATGCATGAATTAACACCGTCTTGTGCAGTAAATAACAGACTATTTTCCGAAATCTAAAACTGTATTCCTATACCCCGGACAATGTAGCAAGCCACATGGGATGAACATTTGTTAGCAAAATCAACTCAACTAGAAACATGACATGTGTTAACTGGCCGAAAATGGAAAAAAAAATACCAGAATAGGAGATGACTGGTCCTAACATGACAGTATACTACTCAATATTGTTACAACAGCCACCTTCACACTTACACAAAGGTGTGCACCTTAATCCAGCTTTCAAGCATTTGCAATTGCCCTTGCAGGCCTTGGCACAACTACAGTGGAGCATCAGTGCACATGCAGCACTTGCGTCTCCTAGGTGAGTCCAAAATGGGACCAGAATATTGAGACGTGGATTCCACTCCCATCCGTACTGTGATGGGTCTGGCACACATAAGTGTTTCTGCAGAGCACGATGCCAAATGAAAGATGACACAAGAATTACCCTTTTTACATGTTGATACAGAGCTGCTTTGGTGGGCGGGATGTTTTCCATAGACTTAAGGCCATGTGTGAACATATGCCGTCTCGCATCATTGACACGTGTACTGACACAACTGTTACTGTACATCTGTATGGTGAGTTTTTCGATATGCTGCATATGAGGGGAATCCTCTGAAAAGACTTGCGGATTCTCAGTCAATTCTATCATCATTTCAGTTGATGCGGGAAAATTCATCCATGCATTCCATCCTGTCTTCTTCCCAATGCCGAGCATGCTGGATGTTACATCACAACCTGTGAAGGCGTGGAAGAAAGTCAGGGCCTTACAGTAATCAGGTCCAAGTTGTGAAGCTATCTCATGAATTGGCATATCTTTATATGCCTTTCCAATTCCAAACCCAATCCACAGCTCACTGAGTCCAAGGTCACGGAATGTTGCGAAATGGTGCAAAGACAGAATGACGACATCAGAATCAACCGTGCGAAGAAAAGCTATTTTGTGACCTTGTGAGACTGCATGGTTGAGATGAAGCATCATGCGCGTGTCTGCTTCCTCGTGGTTCGATGGAGATATGTCACATAAGCTAACATCCTTATTGCATAGTACATATTCTCCTGATGTCGTTAACAACTGGTACTCGGATGTTGATGTTAATTTCAGCAGTTCAGCAGACAGGAACTTGAAAAATTCGTCTTTATTCTCACTAACTTTCAAGAATGCCTGCCAATTCTTCCCTTTAGGTAAAGGGACGTTCTCGGACACCCGTATCAACCTAACTGCTGTCTCACCGAGGCGTTTTGCTCGCGTCTGATTCTTCAAACTGCCTTCGGGGTAACAGTCATAGATCGCATCAACCCTTGTGGTGTTCGTGTTAATCAGAGATTCGATGTATGGCAATAATTGCAATCGAGCATATTCTCCAAACAGATCCGCTTTCTGTGGTTTGATTACATGGACTACAGCAGGCATATCCAAGATGACAACTGAAGCTTGTCTAGCTGCTGAATTCTTCCCTTGTGCAGGAATAGCTGGTAAACAATTGAGAATTTGAGATTTTGTCCCACTCCGTAGCTTACCTCTATCGGATAATGCTGGCGGATCACGTGCATTCTCGTGCATGAAAAACTCATCCATGTTTGAATCAGGCCGGGCTTGCAGTGAAACGAACATCTGGGTAACTATTGCGGCAGTTGCTTTACTTGACATGAGTTTGTCTCGGCCTTTGTCCAGGTTGGCTGGGGGTGGGTTAAGGAAGGTATATATATTTGCCTTGGGAATAACATCATTCAGGGGTACGGTGCATTCCACAAGCCTTTCCTTCAAGAAAGTGGAATATAAATGCTTGCCCCTTTCGGGTAATGACCGTAAACTCTTACTAACTTCGGGGTCCATATATTAACCAGTATCTAATGTCACCAGCTGACCACTAGTTTCATCATAAGGGTTGATAATGAGTCCCTGATTCACCAGATCGAGGAGAGATTTCAATTGATTCAGAAATTTTTTCTGCTCTGATACCGAACTTTCCGGGTGTTCCGTGTTATCTGATGATGTTGTGTGGAAACTTGCATATTCATACTCATCTATAACACGCAGAACTTCTGACCTTGAAAGCTCAATAACGACTTTCTCTTCAGCCTGGCCATAGAGACCTTTTGGACCACTGTCTTCTTTGAGTAGTTGGATACTATGTTCTTGGCTCTGATCTAAACCCATCATACTGAACTTCCTCTCACTACGCTGGACCACAAAATGGCCTTCCATGAATTTGTTGTGGATTGAAGGATGCCGCCTGGGTAGCTGAGACATGTCTCTCAGAAATACGGGGACCCACCGACAATAATTTGTATGTCCTAGGGCAAAAAAGTAACTGCACAACTCATCGATAGAACACAGTGTACCAGGCCAGTTACCGATTCGTTGGTTCCGAACGAATTGACAGCTTGTCAAGAGAAAGTTCCGAACGATTTCACCCCAATAGCGCGCAGTTGGAGATTGTGAAAGAATCCTCTGTTCCCACATTTCAAATGACTCATGGGGCCCAGTCTGCTGACAGTAAATCTCATAAGCATTCTTTCTGAGGATCTCAAGCCAAGCTAGAGTGAGAAGATATGCCTGTCGCGTCCTCTTGACATGTTTCCCACCAAGTAGGGATGATGCTACACCGGGTGTGAATATCTTTGCGAGGTGAAACATTCGCTCCCAACCAGAACCACCCATAAGCTTACCACCAGCTTCTTGGGTGCACATTTCAAGATGCAGGAATCCAATCATACACACCATTCGATCCTCACCTATCTCCTCTGGGAACAGCCATTGACATTTTTTCTGCCTGGCATACAACGGACAGTCACCTTCAATGACAGGTATCTGGCCGGGGTTTACGAAAGCAGTAGCTTCCCTGACCACATACATAGCATGCTTCTGCATACTGAGTGAGTCCGCTTTCTGCTCACTGAAAACAGGGAATACCCCAATAACTGCACGAGGTTTGACATTGTCTTGATCTTCATGTTTTGAAAAGAAGCCTGAAAAGGTCACAGGGACTTCATCAAGCTGCCAGCTGCCATCAACCTTCCCTTTATTGCTGATCTGTGACACATGAGACAACCAGTCATTCTCTCCCACGTTCAAATCTGCATATTCATTGGGCCGTACATTACATTCATCTGGAGATTCAAGCCTGATGTCCCCACCAAAGTCTTCAACGAAAGGAACAAATGCATAGTCGTCTGGGAGTTCAATTTGTGTGTCTTCTGGAACATCTAAACTCAGTGGTGGGGGATCAGTACCCACATTGTCCCTGCTCAGTTGACCAATGAGTGTGATGGACGTACCATGCATATCAGATCTACCAGATACATCAATGTTATCAGTGGTTCCTATCGAGAAAACATTACGTTTGCAGTTAGCTGGGACTACAACACCTTCGTTCTTGAACCGCAGTGAAACAGCTCTCGCGAAACTCCTGCGAACATCCATTACGCGATCATAAGAGACAGAGAGTCCCATTTGATGAAAATCTCTGATAAGATTTTTCATACGATCATGGGCATGCAACTTCAAACCCACATAAAGAGGCATTGGAGTTTCTCTGTCACGTCTCTGGTGAACATTTTGTGCATGTTCGGAGCGTTTCGCTGAATTGCTGATCAACATCTGTGAAATAGTACAAGCCACTCGAGTCTTGGCATTAACAGTCTCATCATCGCCTAAGTTCTGTATACTACATGTGCCCTCAAGTAGAACTCTAAGAAGAGTCAGGAGTGAGTTGGGTACAGGCTCGCTCAAGCAATAAGATGAAAATGATCCCGTGAAAGGAGCTTGAGATATGAGTATGTGTTTACGCAGAAGAAGACCCACATCAACTATCTTTTTTGCCTCTTCCTCAGACACTATACGAGTTAAAGATTCGGACAACAAGGAGCCAACTCGAAACCTACTTGAAATAAACACATCTTTACCCTGTGTGAAGGCGTCCCAGCCATCGCCCAATTTCTGCAACAAATGTTCTTTGAATCGAGTGGAATGTATTTCTTCACTAAGCCAATCAGAACCGACTTGCTTCAACCTCCGACTGTACAGATTCTTGAGATCGACAAGCTTCATCGCGGAATCGTTGTGTTCAACAAATGTTATGAGCTCTGCCATAACGAGAGGGTCATAGGGCAGGCCTGACGCGGAATGTTCGGCGTTCTTCGACTTTTTAGATTTAGCCGCTCGTGCTTCATTGGCAAGCTTACAATAACAGGTTTTGTGATAGTAAAGATCACTAGCAGCGGAATCAAATGCTGCATTGACCCGAGAAAAAACAACCCAGTTCTCGGCTTCCTTTGCCATAATTTTGAGTTTATTGTTATCAGACATTGATCTGCAAATAGGCTCACTGCTGTCACCTTCGCGTTTGTGACAATAAACACACTGGGGCAGTTTCCTGTCACAGCCAGATTCAAAACTTGTCCGTGTTCTTTTAGGACTCAGCGTGGAGCAGGATGCCACTGCCTCATTTCGCTCTCGCTTGTGTAGCACGCGCTGTACGATGTGAGTCCGAATACTGTCACGGCATGTCTTATGATATATTGCCTTATTCGTCAACAGTGACATCGACATACACTCATCACTCTCTCTCATCAAACAATCAATGGTCAAATTATATGGAAGCTCAACGCCATTATCTAGGAAGCGCGTTATGTCTTCCTCAATAGCTTTATAGGCGTCATGAAAACGAGATTCTCTATACGGACGCATCAATTTCTTGGAACTGTCTTGCTGGCAAAAGCAACAACGTTCCCAGTCAGTACTAGTCCGTACACGAAGAGGATTCTCACTCATTCTGTGAATGATTTTTGTGAACAATCGCGTTCTCGAATTAATTTCGACAGACAAATCAGAATTGCTTGCGGAATTACGCCAAACAAGAGATTGTATGGCAAAGAGACTGCTTCATAAAGAGCGTTGTTTCTCCGGGATCAGCGTCATTCAGGTTTGCCTGAATGACGCTGATCCCGGAGAAACAACGCTCTTTTCAAGTTCCAAGAAATTGATGCGTCCGTATAGAGAATCTCGTTTTATTCTACATCATCTCCCACGTCTGTTTCCAACACGTGCGTGGATCAGAGTTCACTTTCGCGCCCTTACAATCGGATGTATAGTCGGTAGACCGTCGAAAAGGAGGTTCCCTTCAGCCGCTGGCGGCCATTTTGGATTGTGCCGCTACTGGTCGCCACCGGTCGGTGTCAACTTGTAGCCGATCGTTTTTGAGAACCTCATAGCCTACACTAACAGTGTGCCAAATTTCAAGAAGGTATCACCAAGTGCACAATTCACCTGTATGTGACGAATTCCTCCCCCGCTAGCGGGGGAGGAATTCGCTAGAATTGTGCACTTGGTGATACCTTCCTGAAATTTGGCATGATGTAAGGGTAGGCATCAGAGATTTCAAAATCGATCGGCTACAAGTTGGCACCATCCTCTAGCCACCACTAGCAGCGAAATCCAAAATGGCCGCCAAGCGGATCGAAAAAAAGCTATTTTCGCCGATCGCACAACTGAAGCTCCAAACCTAACACCATACATGTGCTGTAATTGATGTGAATGATGGAGTGAAGCCCTTGGAACAAGTTGGGGGGAAGATTAATGGATAATGGGATCAGAATTTCCGTCGATGTGTGCGTCTGTGTGTCTGACTGTCAGTATGATCGTCCGTCCGTAGATAAATTAGTGTTGAATGTTTCTCGGGAATGCAATGGTCAAATGAACATGGTATGAGAGATTCCTGTCAACACATGAACAAGGGTACTCGATAGTATGCAGCAGTGGGGATACTTGGACATTTGATAATCCAATTAAAGTGACAGTCTATTCTCAACTTCCGGCATTTTCGATAGATTTATTTTCTAAGAAAATAAAACTATCAAATTTCTAGAGGAGTTCTGGTTCAATCTCAACACCATAGCGACACGTCTGCCAGCAAGGGCAGTGCTGGAATGAACTCGGGATGCATTAGTTCCCGTTGTTAATTATACAATGTTATCTTGCCAGTATAGAACATTGGCAAAATGGGACTAGAAGGGGTGAGTGTATGTTTGCAGTCATTCGAGGTACAGGAATATTTTTTGACTACAAGTAGTATTCTTCATTTTCGGCCAGTTAAGATGTGGTGTGTTCCAAGTCAGGATTAATGTTGCCGACACTTAATGCCCATCCCTCATGGTATGCTACTTTACCAGGGATATAGAGATATAGCCACCACTGGGAGCCAAAACATGACCTTTGATGTCGATGAGTGGTCGAAATGTTTTAGCGAATAACTTATCGAAATATGATCCGGTATGGCAATTTGATACCTTACGTTAGATTTATTAGATCAACTCAGGTATGGATTCATTGAGACATGAGTGCGCTACAAGATGAAGGATTTCCAAGTTGATTTGCTATGGAGTAGGAACTGACTAGTCACATGTGGCCTATGGCCAGAGAAAGACAAGGATACCATAGATGAACACACGGGTGAACGAAGGTATCAACTGTTGTACAGAGGCAAAATAGTTGGGGATATTGTATCATGCTATGCATGAATTAACACCGTCTTGTGCAGTAAATAACAGACTATTTTCCGAAATCTAAAACTGTATTCCTATACCCCGGACAATGTAGCAAGCCACATGGGATGAACATTTGTTAGCAAAATCAACTCAACTAGAAACATGACATGTGTTAACTGGCCGAAAATGGAAAAAAAAATACCAGAATAGGAGATGACTGGTCCTAACATGACAGTATACTACTCAATATTGTTACAACAGCCACCTTCACACTTACACAAAGGTGTGCACCTTAATCCAGCTTTCAAGCATTTGCAATTGCCCTTGCAGGCCTTGGCACAACTACAGTGGAGCATCAGTGCACATGCAGCACTTGCGTCTCCTAGGTGAGTCCAAAATGGGACCAGAATATTGAGACGTGGATTCCACTCCCATCCGTACTGTGATGGGTCTGGCACACATAAGTGTTTCTGCAGAGCACGATGCCAAATGAAAGATGACACAAGAATTACCCTTTTTACATGTTGATACAGAGCTGCTTTGGTGGGCGGGATGTTTTCCATAGACTTAAGGCCATGTGTGAACATATGCCGTCTCGCATCATTGACACGTGTACTGACACAACTGTTACTGTACATCTGTATGGTGAGTTTTTCGATATGCTGCATATGAGGGGAATCCTCTGAAAAGACTTGCGGATTCTCAGTCAATTCTATCATCATTTCAGTTGATGCGGGAAAATTCATCCATGCATTCCATCCTGTCTTCTTCCCAATGCCGAGCATGCTGGATGTTACATCACAACCTGTGAAGGCGTGGAAGAAAGTCAGGGCCTTACAGTAATCAGGTCCAAGTTGTGAAGCTATCTCATGAATTGGCATATCTTTATATGCCTTTCCAATTCCAAACCCAATCCACAGCTCACTGAGTCCAAGGTCACGGAATGTTGCGAAATGGTGCAAAGACAGAATGACGACATCAGAATCAACCGTGCGAAGAAAAGCTATTTTGTGACCTTGTGAGACTGCATGGTTGAGATGAAGCATCATGCGCGTGTCTGCTTCCTCGTGGTTCGATGGAGATATGTCACATAAGCTAACATCCTTATTGCATAGTACATATTCTCCTGATGTCGTTAACAACTGGTACTCGGATGTTGATGTTAATTTCAGCAGTTCAGCAGACAGGAACTTGAAAAATTCGTCTTTATTCTCACTAACTTTCAAGAATGCCTGCCAATTCTTCCCTTTAGGTAAAGGGACGTTCTCGGACACCCGTATCAACCTAACTGCTGTCTCACCGAGGCGTTTTGCTCGCGTCTGATTCTTCAAACTGCCTTCGGGGTAACAGTCATAGATCGCATCAACCCTTGTGGTGTTCGTGTTAATCAGAGATTCGATGTATGGCAATAATTGCAATCGAGCATATTCTCCAAACAGATCCGCTTTCTGTGGTTTGATTACATGGACTACAGCAGGCATATCCAAGATGACAACTGAAGCTTGTCTAGCTGCTGAATTCTTCCCTTGTGCAGGAATAGCTGGTAAACAATTGAGAATTTGAGATTTTGTCCCACTCCGTAGCTTACCTCTATCGGATAATGCTGGCGGATCACGTGCATTCTCGTGCATGAAAAACTCATCCATGTTTGAATCAGGCCGGGCTTGCAGTGAAACGAACATCTGGGTAACTATTGCGGCAGTTGCTTTACTTGACATGAGTTTGTCTCGGCCTTTGTCCAGGTTGGCTGGGGGTGGGTTAAGGAAGGTATATATATTTGCCTTGGGAATAACATCATTCAGGGGTACGGTGCATTCCACAAGCCTTTCCTTCAAGAAAGTGGAATATAAATGCTTGCCCCTTTCGGGTAATGACCGTAAACTCTTACTAACTTCGGGGTCCATATATTCACCAGTATCTAATGTCACCAGCTGACCACTAGTTTCATCATAAGGGTTGATAATGAGTCCCTGATTCACCAGATCGAGGAGAGATTTCAATTGATTCAGAAATTTTTTCTGCTCTGATACCGAACTTTCCGGGTGTTCCGTGTTATCTGATGATGTTGTGTGGAAACTTGCATATTCATACTCATCTATAACACGCAGAACTTCTGACCTTGAAAGCTCAATAACGACTTTCTCTTCAGCCTGGCCATAGAGACCTTTTGGACCACTGTCTTCTTTGAGTAGTTGGATACTATGTTCTTGGCTCTGATCTAAACCCATCATACTGAACTTCCTCTCACTACGCTGGACCACAAAATGGCCTTCCATGAATTTGTTGTGGATTGAAGGATGCCGCCTGGGTAGCTGAGACATGTCTCTCAGAAATACGGGGACCCACCGACAATAATTTGTATGTCCTAGGGCAAAAAAGTAACTGCACAACTCATCGATAGAACACAGTGTACCAGGCCAGTTACCGATTCGTTGGTTCCGAACGAATTGACAGCTTGTCAAGAGAAAGTTCCGAACGATTTCACCCCAATAGCGCGCAGTTGGAGATTGTGAAAGAATCCTCTGTTCCCACATTTCAAATGACTCATGGGGCCCAGTCTGCTGACAGTAAATCTCATAAGCATTCTTTCTGAGGATCTCAAGCCAAGCTAGAGTGAGAAGATATGCCTGTCGCGTCCTCTTGACATGTTTCCCACCAAGTAGGGATGATGCTACACCGGGTGTGAATATCTTTGCGAGGTGAAACATTCGCTCCCAACCAGAACCACCCATAAGCTTACCACCAGCTTCTTGGGTGCACATTTCAAGATGCAGGAATCCAATCATACACACCATTCGATCCTCACCTATCTCCTCTGGGAACAGCCATTGACATTTTTTCTGCCTGGCATACAACGGACAGTCACCTTCAATGACAGGTATCTGGCCGGGGTTTACGAAAGCAGTAGCTTCCCTGACCACATACATAGCATGCTTCTGCATACTGAGTGAGTCCGCTTTCTGCTCACTGAAAACAGGGAATACCCCAATAACTGCACGAGGTTTGACATTGTCTTGATCTTCATGTTTTGAAAAGAAGCCTGAAAAGGTCACAGGGACTTCATCAAGCTGCCAGCTGCCATCAACCTTCCCTTTATTGCTGATCTGTGACACATGAGACAACCAGTCATTCTCTCCCACGTTCAAATCTGCATATTCATTGGGCCGTACATTACATTCATCTGGAGATTCAAGCCTGATGTCCCCACCAAAGTCTTCAACGAAAGGAACAAATGCATAGTCGTCTGGGAGTTCAATTTGTGTGTCTTCTGGAACATCTAAACTCAGTGGTGGGGGATCAGTACCCACATTGTCCCTGCTCAGTTGACCAATGAGTGTGATGGACGTACCATGCATATCAGATCTACCAGATACATCAATGTTATCAGTGGTTCCTATCGAGAAAACATTACGTTTGCAGTTAGCTGGGACTACAACACCTTCGTTCTTGAACCGCAGTGAAACAGCTCTCGCGAAACTCCTGCGAACATCCATTACGCGATCATAAGAGACAGAGAGTCCCATTTGATGAAAATCTCTGATAAGATTTTTCATACGATCATGGGCATGCAACTTCAAACCCACATAAAGAGGCATTGGAGTTTCTCTGTCACGTCTCTGGTGAACATTTTGTGCATGTTCGGAGCGTTTCGCTGAATTGCTGATCAACATCTGTGAAATAGTACAAGCCACTCGAGTCTTGGCATTAACAGTCTCATCATCGCCTAAGTTCTGTATACTACATGTGCCCTCAAGTAGAACTCTAAGAAGAGTCAGGAGTGAGTTGGGTACAGGCTCGCTCAAGCAATAAGATGAAAATGATCCCGTGAAAGGAGCTTGAGATATGAGTATGTGTTTACGCAGAAGAAGACCCACATCAACTATCTTTTTTGCCTCTTCCTCAGACACTATACGAGTTAAAGATTCGGACAACAAGGAGCCAACTCGAAACCTACTTGAAATAAACACATCTCTACCCTGTGTGAAGGCGTCCCAGCCATCGCCCAATTTCTGCAACAAATGTTCTTTGAATCGAGTGGAATGTATTTCTTCACTAAGCCAATCAGAACCGACTTGCTTCAACCTCCGACTGTACAGATTCTTGAGATCGACAAGCTTCATCGCGGAATCGTTGTGTTCAACAAATGTTATGAGCTCTGCCATAACGAGAGGGTCATAGGGCAGGCCTGACGCGGAATGTTCGGCGTTCTTCGACTTTTTAGATTTAGCCGCTCGTGCTTCATTGGCAAGCTTACAATAACAGGTTTTGTGATAGTAAAGATCACTAGCAGCGGAATCAAATGCTGCATTGACCCGAGAAAAAACAACCCAGTTCTCGGCTTCCTTTGCCATAATTTTGAGTTTATTGTTATCAGACATTGATCTGCAAATAGGCTCACTGCTGTCACCTTCGCGTTTGTGACAATAAACACACTGGGGCAGTTTCCTGTCACAGCCAGATTCAAAACTTGTCCGTGTTCTTTTAGGACTCAGCGTGGAGCAGGATGCCACTGCCTCATTTCGCTCTCGCTTGTGTAGCACGCGCTGTACGATGTGAGTCCGAATACTGTCACGGCATGTCTTATGATATATTGCCTTATTCGTCAACAGTGACATCGACATACACTCATCACTCTCTCTCATCAAACAATCAATGGTCAAATTATATGGAAGCTCAACGCCATTATCTAGGAAGCGCGTTATGTCTTCCTCAATAGCTTTATAGGCGTCATGAAAACGAGATTCTCTATACGGACGCATCAATTTCTTGGAACTGTCTTGCTGGCAAAAGCAACAACGTTCCCAGTCAGTACTAGTCCGTACACGAAGAGGATTCTCACTCATTCTGTGAATGATTTTTGTGAACAATCGCGTTCTCGAATTAATTTCGACAGACAAATCAGAATTGCTTGCGGAATTACGCCAAACAAGAGATTGTATGGCAAAGAGACTGCTTCATAAAGAGCGTTGTTTCTCCGGGATCAGCGTCATTCAGGTTTGCCTGAATGACGCTGATCCCGGAGAAACAACGCTCTTTTCAAGTTCCAAGAAATTGATGCGTCCGTATAGAGAATCTCGTTTTATTCTACATCATCTCCCACGTCTGTTTCCAACACGTGCGTGGATCAGAGTTCACTTTCGCGCCCTTACAATCGGATGTATAGTCGGTAGACCGTCGAAAAGGAGGTTCCCTTCAGCCGCTGGCGGCCATTTTGGATTGTGCCGCTACTGGTCGCCACCGGTCGGTGTCAACTTGTAGCCGATCGTTTTTGAGAACCTCATAGCCTACACTAACAGTGTGCCAAATTTCAAGAAGGTATCACCAAGTGCACAATTCACCTGTATGTGACGAATTCCTCCCCCGCTAATGGGGGTGGTGAGGAAAAGACTGCGTTGCGACGTTTTTTTCGCTAACGTTGCAAGCAGTCCAGTTGTGTTGATGTCAGCGATGGTGATTTATATGTAAAGAGCTAGGTTGTTTTACTCGTTTTCGAACACAACACGTGAACAGTATTATGACAGATTTTCACAATTTAGAAAACCATTTGTAACACCCCGAAATCGCTTTATATTATTTTTTTTCAACGCGTAATGTGTACAGTTGGGAAACCTATGTTGAGACCATACAATGTAAACTCGGCAAGTTAAGTAAATTAGTACTAATTTGATCCTATGGCTCTATACAGTTACAGGATTAACCTTTTGAACGATGGTGGTATCTTCCATGTCAGTTTAACGGCAGCAATTGGAAGAGTCTGAGGGTAAACAAATTAATATTTTCAATGTGTAGCCTTGGGGCTGCAAATTGAAAATATTGATTGGCCTACCACATACATTCACTTAGCAGCCATCCTACTTAATAAAATTATGACAAATCATGCAACTGGGCAGGAAAAGAGTCTTCTCGGGTTCCAAGTGTTAACTGATTACAGATCCGAGTTAGCACAATGCCGTTTAGGAACAAGAGTTCATGAGCGTAAACTTTAAGCCATTGGAACGATATCTTTTCCAAAAGACAAAATTTAAATTAAGTAGAACCCCGCCTGTTTCAAGTCCTCTTTCGTAGCCCACAGAGATAGAGAGGAATCGTGGAGACAGTTAAGCGACAGCATTCTAATGATCAGTTTGTTTTTTTGATCGAAAAGTTAAAATATAATTGGCCAAAATACCCCTCTGTATGGGTAGTTTGCACCAAATATAAGTTTACAATAAAGCATATAATTTGATATATAAACACGTAGAAATATGACATTAATGTTTTTTTCTCATATGTCTACTCATTTCTCATTATAAGGTTCAGAATCAGTGCCGGATTAATACGGGGACTTTCCACAGGGTTCACTGTATTGAGCGTGAGGTTAATTTCAGGATCATTTGAGACCATTTTCAATGATCCTCAGACAATATCCGGGAGTATTGCAAGCTGTTTGCATACAGTTTTGAGTAAGATTTCTGATTAAGAATACAGCTATTAGTTAACACCCAAAAGTGCTAAACGCAGCTAAGGCTATATAGTGGCGAGGAAATGATAGAAAGTAAAACATGCCATTGTCAGTTATGAAGTTATGAAGTAACATGCATGAACAAAAATAGAAAAAAATTACAAAAGAAATGTTAAAATGGGCAACATATTTGTAAAAGATTGGCTGCACTTGACTTTATACTTGCTGAAAAAAAACCGAAATCCAAAATGAATATTTATTCATTTATTGGTGTTTAAGGTCACGCACTTATGCACAATGGCTAATCATAACCGTGACAGTTTTACCGGTTAGGAAGCCGGAGTACCCGGAGATAACCACCGAGCAACGACGAGCAGCTGCCAGCTCCCCAACATGGTAACTCCGCACTGCTGCACAATCTCCGCAACGTACTAACTCCACACAAGCAGGGTTAGATTGGTTGAAGACATGCGCACCATCGACGTACAGTATGCCTTAGTACACGGCGTCATCGTGCCCCGAGGTGGTTAAGTGCCTTGCCCAAGGACACAACGCGGGAGTTCGAATCGATCGCCCAGACGGTCACCCATCCGAGGACTAACCGGGCTCGATGTTGCTTAACTTCGGTGATCTGACGAGAATTTTAAAATTAGGTTGATTACTCTAAGAAAAGAAGGAATTTTTTGTGGGCTCGTATGTATCTCATAGATAATAAATGATTGGACATGATTGTATCAGTGTAATGTAAAGGAATGTGTTCCACTGTCAACACCTGCTGGCAAGGAAGGCACTCTGGTCGCATAGAACTCTTCAACAAAAACGAATTTGAATGTCTTGTGTGTCTTGTATGACCATCATCGTGTGAGAATTACACAATCTGTTCTACAAAGGTTACTTGGCGGATATTTATCACTGATAGTTGGTCGGAACCTAAAAGCCTTAAGTCGTTTCTGCTCCCTGTTGATGTTATACATACCATCACATTGTCGATTGACTAACAATCAACAAGAAATGTCGTATAGCCTAATCAGTTGTTTTCCTGTTGAGGCAGACGACACTTGACTAAAAGCAACTGCTATGCCACAAGTTTTGATACCAATAGCCGTATATCACAAGACCACCAAACATTGTGAATGTATAAACTCACATACACTTGAATTCTCTGTAAAATAAAATTGAGCTCTTAAAATTGCTCATAAATTCAGCTCGCTGTTCAGTTGAATGAATATAGCAACGATAATTATCATATGAAACTCCTATGAGCGCTAACACGGACTCTCTTTTTTGTATCTCAGCAGGCACTCTTGCTATCCCACCACCAACACATTTCCGTTCGAACAAGACACCACTAAAGACAGATGAAGATTATTTAACTTTGGGAAGAAATATAACTCACGACTACAGAGCAACAGCTGCCACTCTGAAATACAAATATGTGTTGACAGGAGGCCAGATTGTAAATACAAAACCAGTAAATACTCCAAACGTCGAGGTAGCCGCAACACTAGCCGTAACTGAACAGGGGCATTATGACGTAAGCGACATGTTTTCCACTCAAAGATTTTCGTTCTGTTTCAACCAAATTTGTTCTTCTTTTCGTTTCTATTATAGCAAATTTCCACTTAATCCTAATGGTTCATTCTTATCCATATGGAGAATATACAACTTTGTGATATCAAACCTGAAGTCAGGAAGTCATCTTACCTCTTACACAGTTTCAAAAAGAAAATAATTGAAAAGAAGAGAAGAGAGGAGAGAGAGAGAGAGAGAGAGAGAGAGAGAGAGAGAGAGAGAGAGAGAGAGAGAGAGAGAGTTTAGCTATAATGCGTATGTGTACCAAAGATACCACCAAATAAGAAAGTTTTAAAAATTTGCCAGCCATTTAGACCCAAAATTTCATATATCCTTTTATGCTGAAGGACTGCTTGTGGTGTTAATGATTGATGACACAACATCAAGACTGTGTTTTGTAAAGTTGTTTACTATCTTTTGTAGGCTGCTCTGGTGGTTTCAAGAGAAATTGCAAACTCGCCTTCTGAAATCATGAACAATTTATATCATCACAGGGCACGTGTTGGAGTTTTTGCACACTCAGAAAAACTCAGCATATTCCCGGAGTTTTTGCATTTAGCAGATCGACCGGAATGTCATGGTAAGCTTAACTCTTTCAGACATCACATTCATATTCAGAGCCAATGTTACATGGAACTTTCATTTTACTGCTCTCGCTGGAACACTCTTATTCGAACAAAGGTGAAAACCTACATTTCTGTTAGAAGAGATTTAAGAATTAACAGAAAAAATAAGTATTAGCTATGGTGAGTGTATTATCGCTAAATCACCCCAGATTCCACCCAAGAACAAATTGCAAATTTGTTGCACAAGTACAAGGAAACTTCCAGCCAATGGACCTCCGGATTAAAACCGGAGGTCCATTGGCTGTAACATTGCTTTAGTTTTTTGCCCATACGTACAAAATTTGAAAGTGAGACTATGTGCGATAACTTCACTCCACGGGAGATTTATTACAATCCACTCTCCCTAAACTGTATTCGTGAATTCATATTCAAAAAACACAAAACAAATTTCATTCAAATATTTATGACTTTTTCAAACGTTTGTATCCAGAACATAACTTATGGCGCTTTACTTGCACGAACACATCGTATTCGGTTCACGCGTGGGTCATAAGTCATGTTTTACGGCAAGAAATGAAGCTTTTAGTTATTTAATAAATATTTTGGGAGTTTCGTCTCTATTCGTGTTAGGTAAAGGGTTAATATCGCTGATCCATTATCCCTTTTGGCGCCATTAATGTACAAATGTGACTCCTAAGAAAAAGGCCATTATGTAACAAAGAATGTGAATGGATTGTTGCATGTTCAAATAATTAAAGGGTTAACCCTTTACCTAACATGAAAAGCAGACGACACTTGCAAAAAAAATTCTTGAATAACTAATTTTTTTCATTTTTTGTCTCAAAAACATAGGTTATGACCCCTCGTTGGAACGAGCTCGACGAGCTCGTTCCAACGAGGGGTCATAACCTATGTTTTTGAGACAAAAAATGAAAATATTTTGAAAATTAATTGGCGATTTTTGAGAATAGCGCTGGCCCTTTTTGGCCGTTACGTTGGGTAAAGGGTTAAAGGTACAATAAGACGCTGATATAAAAAAACAAAAACAAAAAAATAGAAAACCGCGCTGCAAAGTGTAAGTGCAACGCGAAATTACGTAAACCTGTAATTAAAAAACTCAATACTGACGAATTTTCATGAGATACAACATTGCTGAAATACAGACGGGATTGCCTGCAAGTGGCCGGATGTAAACAACAATGTGACATAATTTCAGAATACACGCGGATCTACTTTTACCTTCACTGCTGTCCGAATAAATGTAGGGCTCTGCGAAGCTTCAAAATTCGATTCGATTCGAAATAATCCACATAGATTCGACTCGATTTCCGTCGCCCCGATTTGCACGAGTGGCCATACCACACAATATTAGAGTGGAGACTGACAATATTTAAGAAGGTGCAATATCCACAACTTGAAGTGAGTTTCGATTCGACATCTGGAGTCTGATTCGATTCAAGATTCGATTCGATCCGAAATTTGTGCTTTGCATGGATCTAAATCAATGATCACCACGAACAGCAGCTGTACATTATTTTAGTAATAATTTGGTAGTATTAGATAAATAACTCTGGATTATTTTAAATAAAGTACTGGAACGCTTATAATAAAACTCAAAGCGCATGCATCGCCGTTAAATCAAATTACATGGATGCACACGCTCTAAATAGAACACGTGTTCACAATCTTCACCTTCGTGTTTCTGAAAATAAGGGCGAATTTGGAAACTGACATTGTACTTTGTATTGACCCGAAATTTTCCGCAAGTGATCGGCTAAAATGAACGGGATCAAAAAATGCTGTCTGCCGTTTTAAAAAACAATCCAATAAATTCTTGGTTTCAAATAATTTATTTAATAGGTACGAACCCTTTGATACGAAAGATACATGAAACAGAGGTGGGTACTTTCGCACAACGGAAATTGTATTTTTGTCGAAGGTTATTTTTTTTTAAAATTCGCGGCTTACTGTCCCTTCAATCCCCGGCCAACTCAAATACACCGCAGTGATAATCGACTACATAGTGGTAATAGCTGGTATTTGCCACACCATCTGTCATTCATATCCAACAATCTTTCTCCCCAGTGTACGCATGTGAGAATTTCCTATCACAAATGGGGGCACGATGGCGCCATGTACTAAGGCGTAATGTAACCCTGTCTGTGCTGCAGTGCGGAGTTACAATGTTGGGGAGCTGGAAGCTGCTCGCCGTTGCTCGGTGATTCTCTCCGGGTACTCCGACTTCCTCCGCCCGTAAAACTCACAGACACGATATGACCTTGGCTGTTAAAGTCCCGTTAAACCTTAATAAATAAACAAATGAAAAATATGCTTTTGCCATTTTAAAAATGTTATTTTGTGGAAGGAGTGTGGGAAGATGTGTAGATAGGAACGACGCTAAGTACATAGGCTAAATAAATATTTTTATCGGATCATCAGCGTCGCCTATTCTGATATTAAATGTATTGCTATTCGGAAAGTCCGCGCCAGATTTCTGTTAATGTATTTATAGGATGAGATGGTGACTATCTGGGAAATGATCCCCATCTGGGAAGGGCATGGTTGCGTGTGGATGTATGTATGTGGGTGGGGGGAAGGGGGGTGAATAATGTTCTAATTACACAAGACATAGCACCATTTTTGCTTGCAAGTGAAATGTCTTTAATTGACAATTATTCAGGCTCTAGCAAACTAATGACCTGGTGCTATTGGTGATCAGAATATTATTTTAGGATCGTTGAGTTCGACTGAAGTGCCAGTTAAGCAAACTCGTGTCCATTAAAATCCGTGTGACATGGTGGTCGGAAGGCTACCTGGGCTTTTTGTAGCATGGTTTGAAGGAGTAGTGTAGCACTCACACACAGACGATAAAACACGGTCGCCCTGCATAAGAAAAGTGTTCGCTTCGACAGTTAGCTATCTGGAAAATAACCTTTGCTGGGAATCATGTTTGAAAGACAACAACATTAATTTCTCACATGACTTGGGGATGCAAGACATGGTTCAATACAATGCCCTGAAAGCATTTTAGAAGTCCGGGAATTTCCATTTCAAACTTTAGGCATTTTTAAGTACCCCTGCAAACCCTGGGATACACTCAACGGGTGAAGGCAGGATAGACAACTTTTGTGGTTATCTTCCTATACATTTTATTTTCTCCATATAACACTATTTTATTTTATCCCAAACAGGAACATGCAGCGGGGCTTGTTCAAGCACCTGTACATTTGATGGGCGAAAATGGGATCAAACAGCAGGCGCTGGCGGAATTCGTGCAGTGTGCGATGTTTCTAACGTTATATGTGATCGCCATGACCCCTATCGACATCATGACAACATACTGCTTCACGAATTTGCACATACAATCATGAATTACGGGATGAGCTCATCAATGAAACGACAGGTAAGTTTGGGCCATTATTGACATGAACAAGTCCCGAAAATATGTGTGCAAAAATAGTCATGTTTTTTTTATTCGGATAAAGATTTATATGCAAAACATAATGAACATATCAACACAAGCACAAAACGAAACAATACCAAACACAAAAGATGGAGACTGTGTACATTTGTATACAAGTAGTCAGGGGCTATATATGTTTATCATTTGACTCGTCCGTTTTGTTCACTTTAAAACATTTGATATTTTGTTTTCATATTAATCAGTGATAAATAAAGCCTTCCGCCAATTTTATTGGTCAATTTCAAAACTAGACAACTTGATGGGTTGAACAAAATTCAACTGGGCCACATTTTCATAATTTGCCTAACTAGAGTTGGGAGCTTTCATTGGTCAATTTCAAAACTGGACAATTTGATTGGCTAAACAAAATACAACTGGGGCACATTTGCTTAATTTCAGTAGGGAGAATTTACGTTATCTGTCCTATTTAGGGTGGGTTATATTGTATTAATCTTTTACCTACAAGAAAAACGCCATTCATTTTTTTTATATTTTCAGTTTTTGCTTCCAAAACATAGGTTATGACCCCTCATTGGAACGAGCGCGTTCCAGTGAGGGGTCATAACCTATGTTTTGGAAGCAAAAAATGATTTTTTTTTAGTTATACGAGGATGTTTTTTTCCAAGTGCCGTCTGCACCTCAAGTTAGGTGATGGGTTAAAATATCATACTAAGTGGCTAATGTGTGCGTGTGTGTGTCATATGATAAATAGAATATGAAATGAGTGTTTTTCTCATGTAATATTTATGAAACTCGTCCGAATTTTCCATTTGGGTTCGCCAGAGGCTCACCAAAGCGAAAAATTCTTAGACTCGTTTCATAAATATTTCATGAGAAAAACACTCATTCCATATCCTCTGTATATGTTTTTTGTGTATATATGGCCGATGTATACTTTCCGTATTGGGTAAAGGTTAACTCAAGAATAACCATTTCATTTCCAGCTACTGACACTGGACAATGAGCATACAAGTGAACATGTATGTCATCACGTAAACTGCATGCTTTACTCTGTTTCACATAATTGATGTGAGTCAGTGTGACAATGTTTGCCTGTTTTGGAGCAAGTTTGTTCCTTTGTTAACCCATAAAATGCAGTAGTTCAAAAGTGACGCTTAATCGATCAATTCTTTTTCCATCGATCAAGACTTTGATCATTGGTTAATCGATTAATCGATTAACGGTTTCAGCTCTTCACACTGATGTTGAAATATCAACCTTCAAAGCTACAAATCTTTCTCACACTGCAGTTGTTAAAGCTTTACCTAACCTGAAAAGCAGACGACACTTGCAAAAATAATTCTTGAATAACTAATTTTTTTCATTTTTTGTCTCAAAAACATAGGTTATGACCCCTCGTTGAAACGAGCTCGACGAGCTCGTTCCAACGAGGGGTCATAACCTATGTTTTTGAGACAAAAAATGAAAAAAATAATGAAAATTAATTGGCGATTTTTGAGAATAGCGCTGGCCGGTTTTGGCCGTTACGTTAGGTAAAGGGTTAAACGCGATTGAATAGGTTAAATTTCTAGTTTGCATTAACGGAAAACTGCGCTGCTTGAAAGTTGGATATTTTGAGATCAATTTGCAGAAGGTTAAACAAACTACAAATTAGCATTTCTCATAATTTTTACTTTGCAGGTCAATAATGCTTACAACAATGCCAAGGCAAACCAAATATGGGATATGAGGTCTTATGCAATGGCTAACTCGCAGGAATTCTGGGCTGAAGCATCTGGGGCTTTCTTTAACGGTGAACACCAAGTTAGCAGCAACGGTCACATGAACTTGTAAGTGTTTTTCCGGAAATGCATTTACTCATGACCTTTCGTCTCTTGGAGAACGGGGTGTAGCGATTATTTAATTTACTCACCTTGAAGAAGAGGTATTAGAAACAATGTTTTTCTGGTGTACTTCCCAATTATTATACCATTCTTTAACGACTGGTGCTTAGCGTCATATCAGCATGTAAGGCTATATCGTGGCGATATATTATTGTTATAAAGGAGGCAATTATCTTCTGTGAAAACAAATACCAATGAGCTGTATTTGAGTGGTCTTGGGTTTCAAGGTGTTCTGACGCTGAACTCAATTATATTTACGTCCACTGTCAAATTACAAAAAAAACAAACAAATAAACAAACAAACACGAAACCACCATTTAATATTTCAACTAAGGTGACGTTAAAAAATATCTTGTATTATTCTAAAAACTTATCATTTAAACTTATTTTTTTTTAAATTTTTGCACCAAAAAAATATATGATGACTCTTGATTGAAACGAACTCGTCAAGCTATGTTTTTACGGTAAAACTGAGATTTTGTAGTTATTCAAGAACTTCTATTGCTCATGTCTTTTATTCGTGTGAGTTAAAAGATTAAAGTAGTATGTCAGGGGCTTTTCACCCCTATTCTGGATGATCTCATTTGGATGATCTCATGTGACGTCATGTCACGTGACCCAGTGGCGCCATGTTGTGTTGTCATGGTAACCCGCGTGAGCGGTCATGTTGTGACGTCATCCCCATGCTGATACGTGGTGTGAGTGCGCATGCGCAGCGCGTGTTGTTAGGGTGATACGTGTTTCCGTCGTCCATTTTGTATACTGGAGGCCGCCATCTTGGTTTCTATGGTAGCACGTGATTGCTATGTTACCAATGGCTTCTAACAAGACAGGGGTATGTTCGGAGGGTATGTTCGATTGTAGAAGAGTAAATATAATTACCACAAACAACCCGACAATCCTTCCAAATCACCCAAATCCACCCGAAATCACCGAAATTTACTTTATTTATTACGGATTTCCCATGTTATTGGTAGTGCCATAGTACTAAGGGGGTATAAGGGGTGCGTTCGATTGAACAGGAGTAATGTTCTGGCTTTGAATTCGCCCAAATTCCCTTTTTGGATCCCTATCCCATGACGTTGTTCCCATTAAAAGACACGTTCCTTTGGTCATTACCCAGAATTCTCTGTTTCTATCTATATATGCAATACTTTTCGTCTATCTGGCCCGGTTTCTTTGTTCTAGAGTTTACTCCGACAGTGTAGAAGAGCCTATTAACTGGAACAGCTTTGCTTATTATTACTATATTTAGCTATTGTAGTCTATTCTTGTTAGTTCTGACCCTATTCCAAGTACTCTTGTTGTTTCATTTATCTAGATCATTTATATAAATTATAACCAACCAATCAGATTGCTTGATTTCCCATAACCTGTATGCAGAGTTATCTCCCTTCTGTACAACAAAAGCCAATATCATTCCCAAAGCCAATATCATTCCCAAAGCCAATAAGCTATCGAGCAGTTACTGATAAGTCATTGCTTGAACGACTCGAAGCTCATCGAGCAAATTAGCCTTAGGGCAATTGCTCGATCAAGTGACTCGGCATATTGCTCGAATGACTCGAAGTCCGTCGAGCAAATGAGCTATCGAGTAATTGCTCGTTCGAGTGACTCCTCGAACGATTCTTCGACTCATTTCAGTATTTCAGGATACCTATGGTCCGGCATTGTATTATTTGAGGATACCTATCGAGGATACCTTTTATAGGATACTTAACTGAGGATACTATTACCTATATCACAAGGCATACCTATCCCAAATATCCCTTGTAAGCTAAAGAGCAAGAGAGTAATTGCTCCATGAGCAACTGCTCGATCGACTAGAAGCTCATCGAGCAAATGAGCCTAAGAGCAATTGCTCGATCGAGTGACTCGGTATATTGCTCGAACGACTCGAAGCTCATCGAGCAAATGAGCTATCGAGTAATTGCTCGTTCGAGTGACTCCTCGAACGACTCTTAGACTCATTTCAGAAAAAAGGGGTGCCGAAGGCCATATGTTTTCCAAAAAGGGGTGCCGAAATTGGGGTGCCTTCTGGAGAATCCCTTTTTTGTCAAATGAGCTATCGAGTAATTGCTCGATCGAGTGACTCGACATGCTGCTCGAACGACTCGAATCCCATCGAGCAAATGATCTAACGAGCAATTGCTCGTTCGACTGACTCCTCGAACGACTCTTAGACTCATTTCAGAAAAAGGGATTCCATAGCCATAGCCGTTTTCGAAAAAGGGATTCTTAAAAAGGGATTCTGTAAAATGGGATTCCTATTCGAGTCCGTAAAATTTAGATTCCGTGTTTTAACATCGACACTCGAGGGTATTCCCCTTCCCTATTGGAAGAATTCAGTTTAATGGGTTGTATTCTCGAGTTAAAATTCAGATCACCTTCGTTATATTTTCATTAAGTTTAAAAGTTATTAAGTTAAACTTTGTTCAGTTCAAAGGTGTTAACATTGGGATATAGTTAGGGATTATACTTCATACAGTTCAAGGGTGTTAATACCGTCATAGGAGTTATAGTTAAAAACTTTCTGGACTTCGAAGGGGTTTTAATTACATAAAGTTCATTCAGTTGAAAACTTTGTTCAGTTCAAAGGGTACATTCAGGTTTGTTCAATTTAAGGGGGTTAACATTGGGTTATATTTAAGGGTTATAGTTCATTCAGTTGAAAACTTTGCTATGGTCAATTCACTTCGATAACTTCATTGGATCTTTGTTCACTTTGTTCTGTTCCCATCCATCTTGGTTGTATTGGATCTTTGTTCACTACGACTTCATTCGAACAGGTGTCTTGTATCTGTTCATAATTCAGATCTGTTCAGTCTGTCCAACTAGTTCGATCAATCCGACTAGTTTGACATTCTTTCACTTTGTTATGTTTACTTCCTTGTTTTGTAGTGACTGGTTGTATCTGTTCAGAGTCTTGTGGTCATTGTTGAATTGATTGTTATCAATCCCTTTCCATACCCTCGAGTGTCGATGTTAAAACACGGAATCCAAATTTTACGGACTCGAATAGGAATCCCATTTTACAGAATCCCTTTTTAAGAATCCCTTTTTCGAAAACGGCTATGGCTATGGGATCCCATTTTCTGAAATGAGTCTAAGAGTCGTTCGAGGAGTCACTCGAACGAGCAATTGCTCGTTAGCTCATTTGCTCGATGGGATTCGAGTCGTTCGAGCAGCATGTCGAGTCACTCGATCGAGCAATTACTCGATAGCTCATTTGACAAAAAAGGGATTCTCCAGAAGGCACCCCAATTTCGGCACCCCTTTCTGGAAAACATATGGCCTTCGGCACCCCTTTTTCTGAAATGAGTCTAAGAGTCGTTCGAGGGGTCACTCGGACGAGCAATTACTCGATAGCTCATTTGCTCGATGAACTTCGAGTCGTTCGAGCAATATACCGAGTCACTCGATCGAGCAATTGCTCTTAGGCTCATTTGCTCGATGAGCTTCGAGTCGATCGAGCAGTTGCTCATGGAGCAATTACTCTCTTGCTTTTTAGCTTATAAGGGATATTTGGGATAGGTATGCCTTGTGATATAGGTAATAGTATCCTCAGATAAGTATCCTATAAAAGGTATCCTCGATAGGTATCCTCAAATAATACAATGCCGGGCCAAAGGTATTCTGAAATACTGAAATGAGTCGAAGAGTCGTTCGAGGAGTCACTCGAACGAGCAATTACTCGATAGCCCATTTGCTCGACGGACTTCGAGTCATTCGAGCAATATAACGAGTCACTTGATCGAGCAATTGCCCTAAGGCTCATTTGCTCGATGAGCTTCGAGTCGTTCGAGCATTGACTTATCAGTAACTGCTCGATAGCTTATTGGCTTTGGGAATGATATTGGCTTTGGGAATGATATTGGCTATTGTTGTACAGAAGGGAGATAACTCTGCATACAGGTTATGGGAAATCAAGCAAGCTGATTGGTTAGTTATAATTTATATAAATGATCTAGATAAATGAAACAACAAGAGTACTTGGAATAGGGTCAGAACTAACAAGAATAGACTAGAATAGCTAAATATAGTAATAATAAGCAAAGCTGTCCCAGTTAATAGGCTCTTCTACGCTATTGGAGTATACTCTAGAACAAAGAAACCGGGCCAGATAGACGAAAAGTATTGCATATATAGATAGAAGCAGAGAATTCTGGGTAATGACCAAAGGAACGTGTCTTTTAATGGGAACAACGTCATGGGCTAGGGATCCAAGAAGAGAATCTGGGCGAATTCAAAGCCAGAACATTACTCCTGTTCAGTCGAACGCACCCCTTATACCCCCTTAGTACTATGGCACTACGTGCTAAGTCAATAAAACCAATAACATGGGAAATCCGTAATATATAAAGTCAATTTCGGTGATTTCGGGTGGATTTTGGTGATTTGGAAGGATTGTCGGGTTGTTTGTGGTAATTAGATTTACCTTTCTACAATCGAACATACCCTCCGAACATACCCCTGTCTTGTTAGAAGCCTTTGGTAACATAGCAATCACGTGCTACCATAGAAACCAAGATGGCGGCCTCCAGTATACAAAATGGACGACGGAAACACGTATCACCCTAACAACACGCGCTGCGCATGCGCACTCACACCACGTATCACTATGGGGATGGCGTCACAACATGGCCGCTCACGCGGGTTACCATGACAACACAACATGGCGCCACTGGGTCACGTGACATGATGTCACATGAGATCATCCAAATGAGATCATCCAGAATAGGGGTGAAAAGCCCCTGACATACTACTGACTAACATTAGATGTGAACCCAAACATCTCATATTAGAACTTATGATCGTTGAGCTGATTTAGTTCCATCGAATGAACAAAAAACCATTGCGTCCAATAAATGTGCCCAATAATATATTCCATTTCTCTGTTAGTTTCATATTCGACTTTAAATTATTTCTGATTCTCCCAACATGGCATACATAAATTTTTGTGTGAAGAAAATTTGTCTTTGCAAACAAGAAAACGTCCAAATCAAGCAGTGGAGTTTTATTATTATTTCAATATTACAGCCTTAAAATTTAACCCTTTGAACTCTGGTAGTTACTTTCCATGTCAGTTCAATGGCCGCAAGAGTCCATATCCAGTATTTGCGGCAGACCAATTAATATTTTCAACGAGCAGCCTTTTTAAAAAGGCTGCACGTTGAAAATACTGATTGGTCTATCCCCACACATTATGACGCATCATGTTCCTAGGCTGGAAAGCGGTGTCGCGGTTTCAAAGGGTTAAGACGCTGTCTCTCGGCTTCAAAGGGTTATGACTGTAAGATTGAAATATTACTGTGCCTCCATACAAATATAAAACATATTTGTCCATTTTGCTGTATTATATAATAATTATTTTATAAAACAGTACCGTTCATTAACTTAGTGTTGAACGCGGTAGACTTTTACCCAACACAAATAGAACGCTAACCAAACAGTTCTTGAATGGTTAAAAATGTAGATTTCTCTGCTTCAGAAACTCAGCTTGTCCCTCTTCACTGGAACAAGTTCTCTATCGCCATTGAAATGAGATTGTGTTGAGGTTTGGGGGATTAGCTTCAGGCATATTGTTGAGAACAACATGTTCAAAGAGACCTGTTTGACTCGCGTGTTCAGCGCAAAGGCGGACCAATTATTTATTTTACGTTTGTAAAATTGTCGCTTCGAAGTTCTGGTGCACGTTTGACATAGGCGTAATTTGAATTTGAAAAAGTTGAGATTCGAGAACAAAAATTGATGGACAAATTACTGTGGTATCGATACATTATTTGTGACTGGCATTTTTTCCTTTGTTTATTGGGGTTTAACGACACTTCCGATAGCCAGGTCACCTCTTGTCGGACAGTTCTGTAGGCGGAGGAATCCAGAGTACCCGGCGATAACCCCTGAGCAACTGTTAATTTCCCCAACGTACCAACTCCACACAAGCAGGGTTGGTATTGGTTGAAGACAAGTGCACCATCGACGTGCAGTACGTCTTATTACACAACACCACCGTGTCCCACGTGGGGTATCGGTATTAAATGCCATGCCAACGGACACAACCCAGTTATCCCTGGCGGGGATCGAACCATAGACCTTTCAGTTTGATGATCAATGCCGCCACCGCTGAGCCACCGTGCTCCCTGTGATTGAGATATAGTAAAATATAACCAAGTATAACTGCAACTTGGTAGCCCAATTATATTCTGCATAGATTATTTTTCATTCCAACCACCGGCTGCTTCTCGCCCTCAAAGCGACAAAATGAACGCATGTTTGGTATTCACGTAGTCGGGTGCCAATTTAGCCAATTGCACAAAACAATTTGAAACCAAAAAATCATCATTGGCTAATATTTTGGCACCAAACAAGTTCATTTCACTTGTGAAAAAAACCATTTCAGCGGTGAAGAGAGCAAAAACAAAATTTCTTTTTGGACAAGATAATAATAATAACACTTTGGTCGGCCGCTGATTTGTCGCGGTTCTCGGGTGAGAAGGCCTTGGTTACCCCTGTACTCCCAACTGCCTTCCTGTTCCCACGCTTCTTCTCTCCTCTCATCACTCGGAGACGAACTGTTGGATAACATACCTTGCCCCATTCTTCCCAATCTCCCCGATTAGCATAGTATTATGCCAGTAATTGTTATTGACCAATCAGCTTCAATATCTAGTGACCGTATATGAGACTGTGTATCATCGAGCTGACCATATATAGAGCTTGTATACGGTCAGTTCTGACATTTTGTGTTTGACATCCAACTCTCGCTTCGATGTGTTTCCTAATTTCGCGTGTTCAACGAGCAACAAATAATTTCGCGTGTGTGTCTGTTGAGCAACGTACAACTATAATACGTTTCTTCCAGTTTTTGAGACATTTTAATAAACAAATGTAAATAAATACAATAAATAAACCGCTAAAACGACACGTATAGAAGCCAACTGACACCGTCTGGGGCGAATGATGAATGAAACTGTTCCCACCTACCTTCTTGAAAGAATTCTTAATCCATTGCTCCAGTTGTTTTATTTTTCCAGTACTTAACACTGAATTAAAGTTGTGAAATGTTAATATAAATTCCTGTTTATTGAGAAGAAAACTCCGTTGTTTCAGTGCCTGCTACTAGCGTGACCTGCACATGACGTAAAACCGGGAAATTCCCTGATAGCGATAACAGAGCATTTGTGCTAGGAATCTGGGTACACTTATGGTTGTGTCTCTTTCAAAGGTCTGGCATAACAAATACGTTATGGGGCTTTCGGTGGGCGGATGTGGTGTGATATAAGGCTCAGCAAGATCAATATTAGGCTCGGCCTTCGGCCTCGCCTGCCTAATATTGATCTCTCTTCGCCTTATATCACACCAGATCCGCCCACTGAAAGCCCCATAACTTATATTAACCCTCTCATTTGAGTCTATCACTAACCACATGTCCTTCATTCTCCCATCCCCATTATACTTCCAATGAATTCTTTTAGACTGGTATTTTGGGCATTCTAGTTGAAAGTGTTCCAGGGTCTCAACCACGCCTAAATTGCACATCTGGCACTCCTTTCCACTGTCTTTCCCAATTTGTCCCCTCAGCTCCACCTCAGCTTGAATAACATTGACCGCCCAAAGGTGCCATCAAAGTACTCTTCAAAACAAGGCTTCTCTTTATCACGCCGGCCACCCATAGACCTCTTTGATCTGACTCCCTCTCCAATTATGGTTACCATCCTCCATGATCCTTTCTCTGACGATTTGTTTACCTGGTTTGCCCCTATGTCTAGGTCCGACATCTCCAATGAGTAGTTCTCTATTAGCTCCCTCACTTGAGCCATCCACCACTCTGAAACATTACTTTACATCATCGGCTGGCGGGGAGATTTACCAAATAATTAAGATAACCGAATTTCAATAAGTCTATCCTGTCCTTGATCCTCATCCACCCAAGCCGAACTTTCAAGTTCTATCGGATTGTTTTCGTGACCAATTGTCCGTTCACTCTTGAATTGCCAGTTCATTTTATATTGATCTGACAACCTAAAAGCACGCCCTCTCCTCCCATTAGCATTTTGGCACTCAAACACTTTGTGTGGCACTAAAATATTGGCTAAAAATTTGACACCAGACAATTTCTGGCCAACACTGCACATGTTCACAATATTACAGTACCTTTGTTATGATCACAAAGTGGTCTCATTCGCGAGTAGTTCGGAACACACTTTCAGTAATGGGTTGAGATTTTCTAAATAAAAAACTGCGAAATCAAGACATCATCAAGAAAAACAAATGAAAATGGCATCTATGGTTAAGTGTTCTTGCATTTCTTTTTCGGAAGATGGGATTCTACTGAGTTGTTAGCATCAGCGCCAACTCTTTATTCTTGTTTGTCATTTCAACTTCATGTTGATGATGACAAATGCTTCTAACTTTAAAAACCTTCTTTCAACAGATCTTTTCCAACATATACAATTTAACAGAACCGACCCACAGAGTCGGCCCCACATTCAACCTGATCATAACTGAAGATGAAGAATAGGATTTGGTTCGGAAGATCAACATTGACCCGTTTTTCCTGAGGAGTTTAAACTAAACTTCCAACGTACTACACCGCACAAAAAGAAAATCTCAAACGAAAAATGGCGTAACACAGTAGAAATACTGTTATGCTGTTTCGCTAAACGCCCAATAAACGAGTTCTCGTGAAACTGTCACTTTACTCATCCCATGCTAAAATTTGATTTACACGCTATTGTCCAGGTAGGAACAATAAATATTCGGTGACCAAATATGTAATCGTTTGCATATGAGAGGACGAGATAAGACATTTGAAGTCAATTCGCCGAAAACTTGAGCTACATTAACGGAAATCCAAATTATCCGTCTTATCGGACCATTCTGTAGTTCCGATTTACCAGAAGGTTTTCAAATTTGTATGCCGGAAAAACTGAGCACAAAGTGAAAGATATTAAAAAAATAATGTCACTGGCCACAGTAGGACTCCTTCAATCATCGAATCTTTTAGAAGGCCCAATTCATTTGAGTCAATAACGTTGGAAGAACACACATGCATGATGCTGAAGGCACATTGTAAACAATGCACTCTTGATGTCCTTCCTACCTGGTTACCCAAAAACGTGCCTATCGGAGATCGGTCCATGGATTCTTAAAATTGCACCTCTGGAATTTTTACATACGAAATGAAACATACTCTGATCACGCCATTACTAAAAAACAACAGACAAGGATTCGAAAATACTGAAGAATTGCCTCATTCGCATCGAAGATTGTTAATCGCAAAACTGCGCTTCAGTTAAATCGGAATCAGGCTGAGTATGAGCTTCCCGTCTGCATATAGACCCTGTTGCAGCACTGAAAGGACCCTTCTTCCGAGTGAAGAACGATATTTGGATGTTAATGTCAATGGACAGGCATCTTATTTCCTGACAAGTGTTGCTCAGCTTGAGTGCTGCCTGCACACTTTCGTTCACAGCACCCTTCTCGGAGTAGACAATAGAACAGAATAGGAATCACCCGCATTGCCCTAGGTGGGTTTCCTCATATACACCAGGGATTTAATTAAGCACCCTCTGAAATGTTTCATGACAGTGAAGTTGCCGAAACTGATTATTACGTTGGCAAATCGTTGGCAAACGTGCACCAAGGATGTCATTCGAAGCTATTGGAAGGCATCTTGGCTATAGTCATTCTGTCTTAGCAGACTTGTCCGAAAAATCAACAAACTAACGATGTTAAGGAGAGACCAAGGCCTGGACAACACCGAACGACCTTCGGGAAGATAGGAGTCTGGCATGGCTCGTTGGGCGCGAAACCTTCGCTTCAAATTGGGCTTTGAAACGCCTTTGGCTCCCCAACAGGCGTTTGTGCAACAGAACAGTCCGAAACCGTCTCAATACACTGGTTATGAGGTCCAGAAGGGACATCAAGCGTCCAACTCTGTCCGATCAGCATCAAAGACGACGTTTGTAGTGGTGCATGGCACAACAACATTGGAATCTCAGGACAAGGAGAGACCATTGGTCAGACGAGAGTAGGTTCCTGCTTCACATCACAGATGGTCACATGAGAGTGCGGAAGCATATATTGCTTACGTACCCAGGAACATCAGACCTACTGTTCCTTAAGGTAGATGACCAGTAATGATCTAGGGATGCCTCTCTCATGATTGTAAACTTGATATGTTGACTGAACGTGGGAATCTCAATGGTCATCAGTACATCCGGGATATTCTCAGTCAGGTTGTTATGCCTCATTTTGACAACCACCCGTTGGCTACTCACCCTGTATTCATGGACGACAACGCAAGGCCACATCGTTCCCATGCTGTGAGAGCATTCCTTCAGAACAACGCTATTACAACATCTCCAAGGGCACATCGTTGCCATGCTGTGAGAGCATTCCTTCAGAACAACACATTCTAAACAGGCGGATCCCTTACTTGCACACGACGTTCTTGGACGCTTCGTGTGCAAGCAAGGGATCCGCCTGCTTAGAATTTGTCGATTTGGAAGCTGCAATGCATGCGGAGTGGCAGCAGTTGCCTCTTGACCGTAGCAGAAGGCTCACTGGAAGCATTAGGATGAGGGTTCAGGCTGTCATTCGTGCACGTGGTGGATACACTCGCTGCTGACGTCAGACGCTGCTATTGTGTTCAGAAGATCACAAGTTACATTTGTTTGTCAGTAATTATCGGCATTGTTTCATTATGGACCATTCCAGCGCCATACTTGTCGAGAAAACATTTTTCCATCAAAAACATTAGTGACAGATATGTGTGATTAGCGTCATTAAAATACTGCATATTTTCATCATTGTGTTGCCTTTTATTTGTCAGTAGACCATTCTTTCCGCAAACAATCACTTTTAGCCATCTTAAAGATAGCACAAAAGTAATGACAGTTTCTTTTTACGCCACTGCGAAAAAAACAGGAGGTGCTTAATTAGGTTCCAGGTGTATACTTAACAAATCGATTAACTCACATTAAATAACAGTGTGTCCTCTAGACTTTGTACTTGGACCCCTGGTTTATAAATGTCTGTTACGTTCTTCTACGGGACGATGTTAACCGTAAGCACGGTCTTCAGTGCCGGTCTACCTCATCAAATATCAGACTACCCGAAAGAGTCCGTGTTAATTGAAGGCATCTGAATGAGGCCACTCTGTAAACCTTGGGCAACTCGAGATATTGAAGATGTCAAACAAAAGATGATCACCAAAAACTCGCAATATTCCGCTACGTACCCTAAAGTCTCATATTTGTACGGAGAATTGAGTAGGCGACACTCTACCCACCCTGCAGAGGTACATATCTTGCATAACTTTCATTGCTATACCGTCGTACAATAAAAGGTCAGGGATGGACAGTAAAAAAAGTTGTTATGCATGTTGATTTTGTGTGTTGGCCTCTATCTGTGATCTTGACCTTGGCGGGGCTGTTGGGAAGTTTGTGTATGACACACTGTCCAGTAGTGGTCCACGTGCTGTGTAAACCGCCATGTCTCCTTCCATAAAAAGTTATGATACAGACACTAACAAGTTGATGTTCATTTTGATTCCATGTGGTGACTTCTGTCTGTGACCTTGACCTTGACGGGTCAATCATAAATTTTGTATGCAACACACCATCCAGTGTTGATACATATGCGGTGTAATGCCCATTCCACATTTTGACCTCTGCGATCTTGACCTTTGTGGATCGATGGTTGTCAAGTAGTGGTATATATGTGATATATGCATGTGTGTTTCATCGTGATATATCTCCCCATTAATTGGTTGAGTGCTGGAAGACCATTTTGGGGGTTCATGCTGAAGTGCAGGTACAGTAACTGACAGGCTTCATACTCTGCAGATGTGCTTGGGATTATCTTTGAAATGAAATTATTCTTGTCTTTCGGGATTTGCCTTGTTACTATTTATAGGAGAGTGCCCACTCTACCATAAATTTTAACATGGCAAAGATAGGTGAGTATATCTTGACAACCAAAAATAATTTAGCGCTCTACCAGTTGAAACGTTGTGGTCGTGATACCAAAAAGTTGATGTACATGTTCATTCCATGTGTTGACCTCCATCGGCGACCTTGATGTTGGTGGGTCGGTCGGGTTTCCCATCCAACAGAGAATACAATATAAAATTATCCTGATTACTTTTGAGTACATAAACAACACAGAGCCGTCATATTCGTATGTATCGAATTTGGTATCACCACCTGTACCTAACTGAAACCTCCATTTATCTGGATGAAACGACTTCTAAACTTGCCTCAACAGGCGATAGGCTGTTTTCAGCTGCAACTCAACTCTGCAGTTTCCTACCGCATCCTCACCCCCCCCCCTCCCACCCCCGAAAAAATTAAAAAGATTTAATAAGGGATTGAAAGCTAATTTATGTTGCAAAGCATTCAACCAGTAATGTGCAGTTTAACGCCACCCATAACAAATTCTACTGTTTCGCCGAAGAGCGGTTTTAGGTGGAATTTTGGCCTTAAAATTATTTATTATTATTATTTATTAGTATTACTTATTATTGCGAGGAAGGAAGCGGAAGGGAATTTCGATAGGACCACGATCGAGGTGTAGTACAGAACGCAAACATTCTATTGTTGACATAATAACCTGGTATCACATTGTGTACTATGATTGTTTCCATTTGACTGTTTGTGTCATTGTTTGTCGTTACAGATGTGGTGGAACTTTTTGTCAAACTGAGCAGCAAACTAGGGACCATATAAGGGCAAAAGATCCTGAACTCTTCAAAATACTATCCTACGTGTACACGAATAACCGACCACAACTTCCAGGCAACATCGGAGACTGTATTCACTAATTTTTCGAATGGTTAATAAACGTAACAGTGCGTATCATGGACTGTGACAGAATAAAAAAAAAATTCTCAAAATGTTTGTTGATGTTTTTTATTAATGTTTGAACTTTGTAAAGGCTGTCTCTGATAGAATGCTAACAACAGTACTATTGTATACAGTACAGTACAACTTATCGTAATCCACGCCACGCGTAGGCAGTGGTGTCCACGCAAACGTTTACCAAGTAATAAAAAACACAATCAGCAAAATTTGAATTAATGAACCACCGGGTTGTACCCAGTGCTTCAATAATTATTTTTTGATGATTATTCCTATAATTAGTGTTTGAAATATATTAGTACTGCGCCCGTGGAAATACTGCTCGCCCATGTTGCCAGTTGACAGCAGCCGTCCTGTATCATTTAATGTAATAACATAAAAGAAATTGTCGAAATTGTCGAAATGTCAGTCGATGGCTTTTTTAAAATGGAAATTTAAGAAAATGAGCACACGAAACAGGGATACGGTGCATGGATTTATATGTTTATCTGAAGTTTAAGGGGTAAAGGCTGCCAAATTCGTTACATCATGCGAGCGATGTTATCAAGTACTGTTTAAATCCTTTTTCGTAGTTTGCAGTTCTACGTTGTATGGTAGCGGTGATTTCTCAGCCTTGCTGTCTGTGGGGCGAGTTTCGACTCTGTGAGTATGGCTTTGCTACGAGACTTCTAAAGTGATGAGCGAAGACCTCTCTCTCTGTTCCCCTCCCTTCTCCTGCCTACGACATTCAGTACACTGCTTTCTAGTTAAAGTAAGGGCAGAGGACAGTGTATTAACCCTTTACCCAACGTAAAGGCAAAATCCGGCCAGCGTTATTCACAAAAATCGCCAATACATTTTCATTATTTTTTGTTTCAGAAACATAGGTTATGACCCCTCATTGGAACGAGCAGATCAGTCTACCGCGAAATTAGGAAAGTTAGATGAGGAAATATATTTTTCGAAATACGAACCCTGGTCAAGTGTATATTCGCTTCCTATGTTTGATACATTATCTATGCGTGACACAAAGGGAAACACTTAAACAAACGTGTTCACAAATTACATATCTGCACGACTCGAATTGAATTTCGATCAAAATTGAATTCCAGGAAAAAATATTATCGATCGATTGAGAGATGTGACGTCATTATCTATAATAACCGATACGCCGATTGAAAATAAATAAATAAATAAATTATCTTAAATATCCGCCCGCAGACCGGTACATCGCGTAACTTGCCATGTGTTATATAATGTGATCGCCTTTATAAACAATGTTAATGAACAAGTGTTAAGTTTTGGTAGTAGCGTATATGAACAGGTGCATAGTGCAACGATTTTAGAGCTTTTTTGGCAGTAAGTTTTTCACTTTGTTTAAAGAATAAATTGCACTGGACATTTTTGAGAAGATGGTGGATATGTGGTACTTGAAATTCAGATTTGCGTCAACTTAATCACGTGTTGTTTGGAATTGCCTACGAGTAAGAGCTTCGTACTATTAGAAAGTATTTTCGTTCTATTGTCTTTATGAGGACTCCACTCTCTACGTAACGAGTGATTATAAAACACTTGCAATATGTTGGTTAAAAGTGACGACATTTTTACTAACAAGGAAAAAAAAACAAGAAAATCAACCAGTGTGGTTTGCATATTTGCATCCAATGCGAGAAAAGCAACCCATATGAAAAGAGATTAGCTTCATTAACTTTGATATAATCTGAAGTATGATTGCTAAATCATATAATATATCTTTTCTTCGAGAAACTTATGAGAATTCCATTGGATTTAAGACATCAGGTGCAAGCTGTGTATAATCTGCTGAAATCTGTACACGGCTAAGAGAGTCAACTCCCCTTTGATTATCGAATTTCATCTGTTAAAATGGCAACGGGCGATAACGGCTTCACGTTTTGCAAGTGCTGGTACAGAACACGAGAATGGTAGCGGTAATATATATTAGTTACATAGTTTGTAGTAGCCTCGTGCGGTATATACGGCATCAGTTAATTCCATATTTCGGACGAGAGCAACATTTGGGCGAGAGCAAAGTTCTAGTCCATTATGAAATTGACTGACACTGTATCTGCCATATCCAGTCCTTAACAAACTGTGCAACTAATAATATAAATATGGCATTAGCTAGATGGATAAAGTGGAAGATTGGATTCCCATTCGATTTACAATTCACAATTATTCGCATTGATCTTTTGGAAACACATTTAACACACACACACACAAGCTCTCAAGCCACCAGTCTAATTCTGTAAGACATTCGACGCTGTTATGACATGGAACCAGTCTAGCTTTCAAATAGGTGTTCGCCTGTGTTTATATTCACCCGTCCGAGATATTCGTTCTAAAATATTCGCTTTTCCAAGCAAATGATCTATTCCGGACGAGTGGACGAGTGGAAAATTCTATAAAAATTTAAACCAAAGCTAGAAACGCTGCTCAGTCAAGAGACTTGATTTGATCGAGATTTTGGTGACATTACAATCAGAAATAAAGACTCACCACAGTCGTAGTTTTTGTGATTACGCCACGCATAGTTTCACAAAGTATGTTAATATCTTGGTATTTTCGAGGGGAAATAATACTTATTGATTGGAATATCTATAACTGGGGCAGGAAAGAATACATGTATCTCATTGTAAGTGAAGGTAAACAAACAACCAAATAACGTCGAATTTCGGGCAGAATTAGACCGGTGGCTTGAGAGGTTGACACACACCATTAAATGGTTTTTAAAACTAATGTTCTGTCCTGACACTTAACTTAAGACTTGATACATTCTCATTGCATGGTAAAAGTATTCTTCTGTGATATTCCCAACGTTCCGCCGCAGTACACGGAGCTAAATGTTTGCCACACACGGATAACAAGCACGTAGAAGATAGTGATGTAATGTAGGCGCCTTTAGGAGACCTCCAGCAGACGTTATCGGGTGAGGTGTTAAGTGAACTGATAAAATTAATAGCTGGAAAAAAGAAATCGACGAAGAATTGCTGAAAAGGTTCCGATAAACTGGAAAACTGAAACAAATTCTGAATCACCAAACACGTTTCTGGAATAGCTGATCAGTTATGGAATTGACACAACCGCCATAAATGGACTGAGAGAGAATTTGAACGAATCAAAAAGATAGGCAGCAGTTTTCGAATGATAGTCAGTTAAAATAAATGCTCGAGGACATTTAACTCAGCGAAAAATGAATGGTGAAGATATCGCTACAAGAGAAATCAAGCGAAAAAAAGCCTTTTGTTTCAAAAGTGTAATGTCGAATTCAATTCATCAAATGTATGGCGCCGATGTATAACATTATTAATGAGCCCGTGTCAACAGTCATTTGTTTATTCCTTAATCGTTAGAGGGCAAAACTATTCCCTGTTCTGAACAATTAATATTTTTCATGTTTGCTTCCCACTCACCCTCGTTAGATCTCATTCTAGCTCAGCTACATAAAATATTGCACTATTCAAAGGTCCACAGGTTCATCACATCTGGCCTGAGCACCTTGTGCATATACACACAAAAAGGGAACTCACTCTGCTTCAGTCCTCTTAAAATTGAATGCCCTCCCTTTCATTAACATTTGTTATCGCCATGTACAACACAACCTGACAAGGTCTTTTAAGAGAAATTCAAAGCTTCTTCTGTCACTCTGAACATAGCAAACATAAATTCTCCTCAGATATTTTCTTCTTGCCTCCTCCATCGTGTATTTTCCCTAATTATTTTTGGACTCACACCGGGAGGTATTTTCAGAAAATCATCCCTTACTTATTTCCCTCAAAACGGGGCACCGTACTTTTTAAGCCTTTCAGCACTGTGCCCCGGTAGGTATCATTTCAGTCAATACTGTCAACGGCGAAATGAGCGAAAGCATTCTGGTTTGTTTGGAGGGTCAGTAATAATTAAATTCAACAGTTCTGTCGAGCTGTTGGATTCAATTATTACCGATCCTCGCTTCAGACTTTTTGTTCTTTATATCGTCTGCTCGTCTACAACCGATTTTATGCACACCAGGCGTTGAGGGGTTTAATAACCTTTATATTATGGAGAGAAATGAACAGAGGATATCTACCCCCTTTTGAGCTGACACCGAAATTATTTTAATGACAAAATTATATTTTTCGTCAGGTATGAAATTATTTCTGTATCCTCACCATTTAATTATTGGTGTCTAACGAACCATCAGCATCCAAGACGTCATAACGAGAAAATTATAGTAGCGTAAAAAAACGGTATTTGTTATGAAGTAAACTTACCGATTAAAACAAGAAAAGGAGAAAACTAGAATAACAATGACATGAGTAACTTGAACGGTAATGAGTAATGATATTTATTTATTGATGTTTAAAGTTACATACTTATGCGCAATGGCTAATCGTGGCCGTGACAGTTTTACGGGTGGAGGAAGCCGGGGTACCCGGTGAGACCCACCGAGCATCGACAAGCCACCTTCAGCTCATGAACATTCCAACTCTGTTCAAGCTCCGCTCAAGCAGGGTTACAGCGGTTGAAGACATGTACACCATCGACGTGCAGTACGCCTTAGCAAACGGCGCCATCGTGCCTCCATGTAGGCAACCGGGATAAAGTGCCTTGCCCATGGACACAACGCGGGCCGTCCCGGACGGGGATCGAACTCGTGACCTCTAGAATAGAAGTCCAATAGTCTACCACTGAGACACCGCGCTCCCGCTTAATTTCTTTAAGAAATGGCAGAACTTCGCGCGGGCTCCATTGATAAAAAAGATCTCTAAAAGATCCTACAATAAACTGTTAGACTTTGGCAAGATTAAAATATGCACACTCTGAAAGAATGTGCCCCACTCTTAACGTATGCTGGCACGGAATTTATTCTGGTCGCATATTAACCTCCAACAAAAAGGAATGTGTAAGTCTTGTATGACCAACATGACATCGTGTTTGAATTACAAAGGTTTTTTCTACAAAGGTTACTAGTCGGATATGGCCTATCTAAAAGAACGGAATCTTGTTTCATCACAACATTACTGCTCGAACTCAGTGCCATGTATTTGTAAATACAGGACACCTGACGTACTGTTCTGTGATTACCAAAGCGGACAGATAATTTCGACGGGATCGCGACTGGGTCAGAATGCGGTTGAAAATTCTCTGTTGGCTATTCTGCCCATAACACTATAGAATCTGACCCGTCAACCTGGTATACGAAGATGTTTAACCCTTTACCCAACGTAACGACCAAAACCAGCCAGCGCTATTCACAAATCAATTTTCATTATTTTTTCACTTTTTGTCTCAAAAACATAGCTCAACGAGCTTGTTCCAATGATGGGTCATAAGCTATGTTTTTAACGCATAAAATGAAAACAAAATAGTTATTCAAGAAGTTGGTTTTCAAGTGTCGTCTGCTTTTCACGTTCGTGAAGGGTTAATCTGCGCTGTTGTTTTCGTTTTTTTCTGTATTCTTTCTTAATTTCGCAGTGTGTTATGAGGGCAATCTCGATCAACTGGTCTTAATGTGTTAGTGTCTTGATCTGATCGAGAAAGAGCACAACACTGTTGTTTCTTTTTTCCTTTTCGAAACTTTCCGATTGAAACTGTGACTTCTGTTGACAACGGTTTTGTGTGACAATCAAAATGATATCAATTCGTCACGATTCAAAATAATGTTTGTAGACCTCGGCCCGAGTCGAATCCAGTAAACTCGGTTAATAAAACTCGTGTTGTAGCATCCAGTGATTGCTTGTTCCCATGGAATCTGGAGAGAAAAATAGCTAGTCTTCCGTTTGACCTTGCTGTTCGAGAGACAACTGGCTAGTGCTTTGATAATATAAAAAAGAATATGACGTGACCCCCTTATGCTAGACAGATCATTTTCAAGTGAATAAAATGCTTTTACCATTAACAGGGAAAACAAAAAAAATTCTTAAATAACAACGGAACACCAAAAAACAATTAATGTGGATTAAAAACAATTCGGAAGAAGCTTGTTTTACACAGTCACCGTCAAGCAGTACATTTCGAGTACACATGCAAAACACAGGCGAGGTGAGAAATCACGAAAAGTTCACAGATTTTACAACGTGGATTCTTTCTGTTAAATTAATATATATAGTGTGTCTATCAAGATTATGAACAATATTGGGCTTCTTTGAGATGCCATCGAATTATTATGAGCAAATCAGATGAGGAGTAACCCGATTTCAGTTTCTGGAGGAATCCGACGTCAACTAACCAAACACGTTTTTAGTATCTAACCTTGTTTTTTCCGTGCAAACATATCATGTTCACCAATTTAACGTTTTATCTCTTCTCTACGTTTACAGAACAAGGCGCGAATGGGAATTAGTCATTTGGCAATAAACATCCGATGGGGGTGAGTTACTAGAATCGCGCAAGTTCGAAACATTTAAACAAGTTCTCTGTTTTCGTAAGTACATAAATTTACACAATGTGTGATAAATAGAGGATGTGGAATGAGTGTTTTTCACATATAATATTTATGAAACGAGTCTAAAAATTTTCCGTTTGGGCGAGCCTCTGTAGAGCCCAAATGGAAAATTCGGACGAGTTTCATAAATATTATATGAGAAAAACACTCATTTCATATTCTATTTATCATATGACACATACACGCACAAATTAGCCACTTAGTATGACTTTTTAACCCATCACGTAACTTGAGTTGCAGACGGCACTTGGAAAAAACATCCTCGGATAACTAAAATTTTTAATTCTTTGCTTCCAAAACATAGGTTATGACCCCTGATTGGAACGAGCGCGACACGCTAGTTCCAATGAGGGGTCATAACATATGTTTTGGAAGCAAAAAGTGAAAATATAAAAAAAAATGAATGGCGTTTTTCTTGTATTGCGTGAGACGGTTTTGCCGTTACGTTAGGTAAAAGATTAATACAATATAACCCACCCTAAATAGGACAGATAACGTAAATTCTCCCTACTGAAATTATGCAAATGTGACCCAATTGTATTTTGTTTAGCCAATCAAATTGTCCAGTTTTGAAATTGACCAATGAAAGCTCCCGACTCTAATTATGCAAATTATGAAAATGTGGCCCAGTTGTATTTTGTTCAGCCAATCAAATTGTCTAGTTTTGAAATTGCCCAATGAAATTGACGGAAGGCTTTATTTATCACTGATTAATATGAAAACAAAATATCAAATGTTTTAAAGTGAACAAAACGGACGAGTCATATGATGAAAGAGATTATTGCACGCCTATGCTTTTATTTTCATAAAATACACGCTTTTTCTGCAAAAACCGAAGCGAACAATAAGTTTTTTGTATTGTCCTTGAACAATACGGATCACGTGCGCGGACTATTTAACTATTTCTTTTTTTAACGTTTGGGTTATTTTAGGTAATAATTTGTGTTTTTAATATTTTTTAGTAAACTGTAGGCGTGCAATCAATATAGAACAGCATACGCATTCGAACTGTCTTTTTATACCTCAGAAGATCGATTTCGGAGGAGGGGTAATGCTGATCAAGAAGACAAAGGCTTCAAGTTCAATATTATCCCTCCTCTAAAATCGATTAATACTTTTTTACTAAACTGTAGGCGTGCAATAAATACAGAACAGCATACGCGTTCGAACTGCAATTTTTTTTTTTTACTTCACTCGGTTGATTTCGGCGGAGGGATAATATTGAACAAGAAGCCGAAGGCTTCGAGTTCAATATTATCCCTCCACCAATATCAATTAATAATTTTTTAGTAACCAATAAATACCCAACAGCATACGGGTTCGAACTGTCATTTTTCACAACACTCGAACGATTTGGGAGGAGGGATAACATTGAACTCGAAGCCTTCAGCTTCAGCTTCGAAGCTTCGAGATCAATATTATCGCTCCGCCCAAATCGATCTCGTGCGATACAAAATGACAGTTCGAACGCGTATGCCTTTCTGTCTGTATCTCAAATTCGAGACGATTTGATATGATGTTTGTACACCACTAAGATAAGATTTACCCAATTCGCCAAGTTATATTTTTACCCACAGACATTTTACCTAATTTTATGAGCAAGCCTATAAGAAAATCGGTCAAAGACAGAAAATCAGTTGTAACTCGACCCATCTTTGTACAAAATAAATGTGATAGCCGCCATTAAGAACAAATTACCTCAAAATCTGTCGTCACACTTCGAATACAGCACAGTCATTAAAAATGCTTTTCCACGTTAGAAATGTTTTTCAGACATGATGGATCGATTGAATATAACACAACTAGTCTATGGAATCAGTTTCATTCAACAGCCCAGACTCTTTACGTGGGATAAATATTTTATATAATAGTTGGAAGTGATTTTAAAATGTTAAATAGTTAAACATTGCTAATTTTGCATTGAATATCAGTCCTATCACCTATAAAATCCATTTTGTCACTGTGCCTGCACTTTGTTAAATGTCATTATCGTAATGCATTCTAAGAAGGCCCCTACTGTCGCGTGTTACTGTGATGTTCGTCACAGTTGGACGTTCAGCTGATCTTTATCAGTTCCTTGAGTTTCTATCACAGAAATATGAGATCAAAACAGTAGATGTTATCGGGCAGATGAAAAGATTGTCATTATTTGCCATCAAGGCATTTCGACCAGGCATCATATTATTATGAGAAACCAGATCAATGTTCTTTTAAACGGCGACAAGTAATTGTCCATTTACACAGTAGCAGCGTTTATGTTTGTCTCACATTCTACCCTCAAGTTACACGATTCTGAAGAGTGATTACCGTTTCTAGCATTTGACACTTAGTGTGGCGCCCACTGATCTTCATTCATGATATATATATATATATAAAGCTCAAACAGATTTCGGTCTGACGAAGACCTTCTTCAGGGTACAGACACAACAAAAAGAAATACACACAGACGACGAAAGAAAAGAAATGTGGCGATAAAAGTTCTTGTAAGCCAAATTCTGAATGAACGGATGTTTAATACAACCCGAAAAAAGAAATCGGGCTAAAAGTGGAAAGAAAGGAGTAAAAAAATACTGTTAGACAAATTCCGAAAAGTATTCTAGAAAGTCCTAACTCCGGGCAGAACCCGAATTTAACATACCCTTAGAAAATTAAAAGGAACTAGAATTTTAGAAATGTCAAGATACTTAAGTATGACAACTGGATGATTCAAACAAATTTGCTTGCAGTCTTAACATGCACCAAGTAGCCCGCTAGGAGGAAATTTTAGAGGTTGGTGCTTTTCTAGCCGGTGCGAAACGACGTGAGAATTTGTTGGTACTGCCCCCGTAATGGGATAGTGCCACTAAAGGCTTGCTATTCGCTTTTCCTGGTGCAGGGAGGCGATCAAATAAAACGTGCATCTACAAGGCCATTACTCGAGGGTTCCGACGCTACCTAAAACACTTAGATGATCGCCAGAAGTTAAAAGTGAACAGATTTCGCGGTAAGATTAATGGCGAAAAATGTGTAAATCGGCTAAAAGACATTGAAGATGATGACAATAAAATGCGTCCAGGCCGCGGAGTGCAGTTGCTTGAAATTTGCGGAATTAGTACTGCGATCCTTGTTTGACAGTTACGTATCTTTGTCGAGTGCCCAGATCGCATGGAAACAACGTGGATCGCTTGGAAATCGAGAGGACGATTAGACGAAAACTGTAAATATATATACTAACCTTTTATCCGCGACTATTGCACCTTATTTCTCAATGATGCTTTGCACGTTCTGCATATTAACTCTATCATTCGATTATTTGTCGGAAAGTGTTAAGAAAATATTTTCCAATAGGGTATCAATTTTGTTAACCCTCTTCAAATACAGGCATATATACCGACTTGTGTCTTCCTTGGGTGGCAAGAAATGAAGATAGCTACACCCTTCCCGTTACAGTTTATTATCAGATATACTGATTACTATAAGATATGATTTTCTTCCCCAGAAATGCCCATATCAAACTAAGGCTGATATTGCTTCAACTCTGCTGATATGACGCAGATCGTGGCAGATATAAACAAAGCTAGATTTTCCCCTCTTGATGAATATTAGGCGCAACCAGTTTGTTTACATCGCAATGGTCACAGTTATTCGTCGAATGCAATTTGGAAAATTTGCGTCACCAAGCATAGTGGAGTGGTTTGGAGCCGAGTTTTGTATGATGAGGAATTGATGATGGCAATACGCAAGTTTAGGTAGATGAAGAGAAGAAAGAAGAAAGTTGTTCAACGCAAACTAAGATTCAGAGTCGTAAGCGGAGATTCATCGAAGTGGGAGAAATGATAGTACAGCTATCGGAACGTCGCGGTTTCCCCAGTGGGGAAACCGAGACGTTCGGATAGCTAAACTTGAAGAAGGGGAAACTTCGGACTTGCTGAAAAGAATGAGAAACAATAACTAATTCGGAAAACTGTAACAGATCCGAGAACATTTTATGATTATTTTTTTTTTATTATTACTTGGTTAGTTTCATATCGTTCGAAATATCAGCCTTCGCTAACGTCGGAGTTATGTCAAACAAGATTGAATTTGTTAAATCTTCATTGGCGTTATGGGAAATATTTATTGAGCTCTGTCAGGATTAAATTGGTTCAATCCATAGCTGCATTATGGGCAAAATGCTGCTTGAAATATAATATTTATTGACAATAATATGCGGATGGTTAACAAGATGGGCAGTACAACTGAGCAAAACGCCCGATCAAAGTTCAACAAGGAGTTATCATCAGGGAAAATATAAAAGAATATTCATTAAAATCAAGTAATGAGTACACTGTGACGAGAGAAAAAATAAGTAGCGATAACGGTAATAAGAAAATGATACAAGCAGTCTACTGAACATGGTGGAAATCAACCCCATGATTGAAAGAAACTTGTAAGATGGAATGTAGCTTAAAAATATGAACAAAATAATTTAAAACTTATTAAAAAAGTTGATTTCCTTAAGGAATGGGATAGTCTGATGAGAATGTAACATGTAAAATAGTTCTCTCATTAAAGTGTCGCTGTCGAACATCATTAAAATGAGTACAATATATCCGAATGTGCACAGCTGTCAAAGAATAATGACTCCCTCAAAAAGAAACAGTGCGTTAAGACATCGTGTCAGAATTACATCAGTTTTTCTACAACAAAGTTTAGTGGGCGGATACGGATAATTTTGATGGATATTTGGTCGGAAGTGATGGGGCTTGTTACTTATTGCCCATTCCATTCCGCTTGACACAGAGATTTGATGTACTTATTGATATGTAGTTTGTTGACATCGTGTCAGAATTACATCAGGTTTTCTACAACAAAGTTTAGTGGGCGGATACGGATATTTTTTATAGATATTTGGTCGAAAGTGATGGGGCTTGTTATTTATTGCCCATTCCATTCCGCTTACCACAAAGATTTGATGTACTTATTGATATGTAGTTTGCTGTCGCTGTAGGGAATCTTACAATTAGCGATAGGCTTGTTTTGCTGCTCTGTCAGCTCCTGTGTTACCGGATATACCAACACGTCCAGACAACCAACAAAACACGATATCAAGTTAGTCAGGTATTAGCCAATTGAACTTTTCAAGAAGATTCGAGATCAGAAGTTTCTTTAATTTGAGATTGGGGAGCACGGTAGCTCAGTGGTAGACTGTTGGACTTCTATGCTAGAGGGGCCGTGTTCGATCACTGTCACGGACGACGCGCGTTTTGTCCTTGGGCAAGGCACTTTATCCCGGATGCCTACATGGTAGCACGATGGCGCCGTGTTCTATGACGTACTGCCACCCTACTTGAGCGGAGTTTGAACAGAGTTAGAATGTTGAGGAGCTGACAGTTGCTCGTCGATGCTCGGTGGTTCACTCCGGGTGCTCCGGCTTCCTCCACACATAAAACTGTCACTCTCATAATTAGCCATTATGCATAAGTATATGACCTTAAAACATCAATAAATAAATAAATAATTTGAGATTAAGTAAAGACAGCAAAGAGGAACGGGAGTCAGAGAAAATAATCGACCTCATTTATTAGTTTTCACTGAATCGAGTAACATGTTTGACAGAAGCTCAACACAACACTACTGACTGTTCAAAGAACGAAGTGTATATGTCAGAATTAAACATATTGGCCTTGCCTCCGACTTATTGTTCAGTCTAATGAGAAGGTAAATCATTCTTGTTACTAACCTAATCCCGGTCACAAAGGCAGAATACGAGAAATTTATCAGAAGATGATGTATTTATCAGCAACCTGAATCTTAATTGCGTCGATATCTGAAAAAGGGTATTTAAAGTTTTACCTTCAAACCATAGCCTATATCCACCTTGCCCCCAGTAGCGGCCAATACACACTAAATTCAGTTGGGTTAAAAAATCAACCCAAATCAACTGTCTTGAATAAATATGAACCCAAAATCAGCTGGTTTGATTGAATATGAACCCAATTGGGTTTTTATTCACTCAATCCAGTTGATTTGGGCTGATTTTAACCCAACTGATTTTAGAGTGTAGGTGGGGTGTGAGGTCGGCCATCTCTTGGGGACAGTAAAATTTATCAATAAAGCCATGAAATTGAGATGTTTATATAAAACTAGCCACCACAAAAATACGATGGTTGGATCTAGGCTAACATTTAAGGGTGGCAGTCTATACTTGTCCGCAAATGCTTGTTCCTTTAATTGGCACAGCCGAATAAATAACACAGATCACGAGCTTATCAAGATAAAACCTGGAGAAAAGAACAAGTGTCAGAATATAGAACACGGTTTAAAGATACAACTGGATTGGGAACCGTTCCTTTCGTGACTATTGTGGTGGAATAAACATGTGGTGTTCAATTGTCATCGTTTTGTTCATTGGAGGTATGCAATTGTATACTTATAGTTAATTTGAAAACTGTTTGCCCTTATAATGTCGCATGCCATTTGAACTAAAAAATTTGTTTGGCATTAAAAATACAGTATTTGGCACACAAAAATATACTTTTGGTAGGTGTCAACGGCTTTGTGGTTTATTATTCCAGTTGGTAGTTTTCGTTAAAATCGCTGTCTGACGACACAGAGTTTAAGCTTGTCATACAATCTATTTTTGTTGAGAGTTTTCTGACACTTTGAACAGCTGGGGTCACCTGTGTTGGAGAGTTGGAGTTGAAGGAAGCAGGAGTACCCAGAGAGAATCACGTTTCCGCAACGTACAAATTCCGCACAAACAGGGTTAGCATTGGTTGAAGACGAGAGCACTATCGGCATGAAGTAAGCCTTAGTACACAGCGACACCGTGCCGCGCGTTGGCAATTGGGATTAATTGTATTACCCAAGGACACAACGCAGTAAACCCTGGTGGGGATTGAACAATGAACCTTTCGGTATGAACTCCAATGCAGTAACCATTCAGCTACCGATCCCCCTTCAAGTAAGCAAGGTAAACGCTTATAATCATGGCTCTTTGTTACGGGTCAATTGAATTAACAGTTTATTCATTTCTGTGATTCTTATCAAAACGCTTCTTTGTTACTTCACCGTTCTTATCTTGCGTGTTCATTGATCTTTTTTATAATCCTCCTGGAAGCTTGCTGCTAGTTAATTAATAAACAGTGAGTGAACAATAATCCTGAAATTATTGTGTAGACGTTGATAATAGACTTTTACTTTATTATGTAAATTAAAATTCCATACTTTGAGTGTAACAAGGCGCCATCTGCAATGCTTTAGCATTGCAGATGGCGTCTTGTTGCACTCAAACTACGATACATTGTTAAACTCTTCCCATTTATAATCAGATTCCATTTGGCATTAAAATCATTCATTTAGCACAAAAAAATCCATTTAGCACCAACAGAAATTCTACTTGGCATAAAAAATTTCGAGGCAACTCAATACATCCCGAGGGGCAAAGGCTTAATACCAAAAGACAAAGCAACTAACAGCATGGCAGCTTTTAAAATGCTGATCGCGGTCACTGGAAAGATATGAAACCCCTATAAAATCAGACTCACGAAGAACAGTTTTAGCAAAGAGTAATTTACTAAAAAATCCAGTATTTGTTTCAGAGATTTTGTCAAACTGTTTGCACAGTAGAGGAAATGAATGATGTAATGGAACAATGTAGTTTCCACTCAATTAAACAGGAACAGGAATTCTCCAAAGTGTTTGTTAAATGTTTGATATTGTTTGCAGAACACGCTAGGAGCTCAGAAGATATGCCCCTGAAATACAGAGCTCGGCCATATTATCGACTTTACTTTGATGGACATACAATAAAAAAACTCCCACCATCTAGGACACAGCTACAATATTATCCACCTTGAATACAAAATGCGTGTATTGCATCCTTCCGAAATAAGTCAAAAAGTTTCGCCGTCAGTCAATTACGAATGCGAATATTGATAGAAGCGAAACAGAGATCCACATATATTATGTTGCGTTTGAAGAAATATGCTGCTGATGCGTTTTTTAATTGATAGGGAATACCAGAACTGCATATTTTCACTAAATATTTATTTTTGAAAATACACCTGTTACATAAAATAATTAATCTTCACAAAAGTTGCAAGCAAGGTAGACGATATGATGGTTATAACTGAGCTACTGGTGTTAATATGACACAATTCCAGAGAAATATGCACCATAGCTTCAGTCCAAGTGTCATTTACAGACCAGTACAGGTACGAAGAGTCAAGAGATAAATGAATGCATAAACTATAGCAATAGCTAAACGATCGCTTTGCATATTTCAATAGGTAGCCTCGCTATCCCACCTGCAGTGAATTTCAATTCGTGGAAACCACCACTGAAAACGGAAGAAGAGTACGAGAATATAGCTCGAAATATAACCCACGACCCTCGCGCCACAGCTGCAGTTCTGAAGTACAAATATGTTTTAGAGGGTGGCCATATTGTCAACACAAAACCAAGTACGCCAAATATAGAAGTAGCAGCAACGCTAGCCGTAACCGAAAATGGACATTACAAGGTTAGAACATTATACAGTGTTATTCATATACGGTGTATCTTGAGCATTCCTTTATCAACAGCCTGTGTTAACACTTACGCTACAGAAAGCGACTATTGTCACCTATTTTATGATGATTATCTGTATGTTTTGGTATGTGCAGATCAAACCTGCCATCTGATTAATTGTTGGAAAGGGCTCAGAGAGCCCTTTCCAACAATTAATCAGATGATAGAGTTTCAAGTATGTCATAAATTTTATTAAACTTCCTCGCATACAGGTGTACATAGAGGTCATCCATTTTTTGGCTAAAGAGGGCCTGGCGGTAAAAGGGTTAAAACTGGTTCGTAACCAGGAACTGTGAGATTTGAGTTGAGAGATGTTTATCAGATGACATGATGTTGAAAAAAAAACCTGCACTGTATCTCGTGGAATTTCATATCTATGCGGGACGTTACACGATGACGTGATATTTAAGATAATTCTAACCGTTACGTGTCATGAAATTTGTCGCTTCCCATAAAACCCAATTCCCACTTCACCATATATTATCATTCAGAGGCCAAAATAACAACACTGGTGTCTGCTGTTGTAATGTTCATAACGCGTTCTCTAAGCCTATGCCACTTGTACATCGTCACCAAATACTACCATATTCATAAAGCATGCCCCCAGCTTATGTTATTGACGGATCGTCAGCAAATCGCATTTTTTTTACTCATCGATAATAGTCAGTTCTGAAAATTTCTTATCAAACTGCCGAAAATCGCCTATTGAGAATAACCCAAATCGCCCAGCAAATTTCAGTTTTTCATACGCTCGAATGAAAACATGTTATTATGGTATCGTGGTCCATTTATCTGTTAGCTTTCCGTTTCTACACTACAGCTTTTCGTTTGAAGGTAGAAATCCGAGCCCAGAGTGAGTACTGCCCTTTTTAATTCCCTTCCATACTTGGTGTTTTGAATTTGAATGATGTGGAAATTATACTTACCACTGATATTTTTGTCACTTAAGAAAACATTTCGTCATGGAGGTCCACGTAATACATTATTCGTCTCTTTGCTCGCGCTGCCATCTTTATTCTGTTTTCTTTAAAATTGTTGTCAAAACACATTGGTATTTGATACAAATATGACCCTAATGGGTAGGTCACGACAAATACTCTGATCACGGGTTTTTTGACCTTCTATCATTAAGCGAACGATGTGAAAACCTAATCCAAAGGTGTTTCAGTGTTTTGTTGGTTCTAGAAAAGTTGACGGTTGTTTGCCAAAGTCGAGTAAATTTTCACACATTGTGTATGAATCAAGAAGTTCAGCAGAACGATAAATCGGTCGCCATTTTTTCTTGCCAAGAGATCCGAACATTCGAGTCCCAGGTGACTCATCAGCGAGTTATCCCAATAATATCAGTCTTCTGTCACAGTACTGGGTGAAACATATGGAATTGGTCCTCGAAAACTTCTTTCTTAAGCCTTATTATCAATGATTAAAAATCTATATGTACCAAAGCCTCAATATGAGCAACCCGAAAACGTTTTGAAATGTTGTTGAAAAATTGTTGATTTTCATAGAATTTTATTACACTACTGGTTAAGTTTATTACATCACGGGTTATTATACGACTGAGTGATTTCCATTACATTACTGGTTGCTTAATACACTACAAGTTGATTTCTTCGCAGCTTCATATTACACAACTAGTTGATTATTGTACTACTGGCCGTTACATTCGTTAATGAATTATGGACAATGGGATAGTATGGACACGATTGGCCTATTTTCTTAACCGGCAAGCCGCGGGACATAACCGGTTATTTGCAGTCACTCATACATTGCCTATTTTCATTTCGATTTCAGGCTGCCCTAATCATCTCGAGAGAGGTTCAACATCTTCCACACGAAATGTTTACAACTTTGTACCACCACAGAGCACGAGTTGGTGTGTTTGCCCACTCTGAAGTGCTGAGCGTGTTTCCGGAATTTCTCCATTTAGCTGATCGACCAGAATGTCACAGTGAGTATTGTGGATATGTTAAACTCAGCCTCTGGAACTAAAGATGAACAATCTTTTAATGTTGTGAAACACGAATAGCAGACGACAGTTGCAAAACAAATTCTTTAACCGAAAATCTTAATATTTTGCTTCAAAACATAGCCAACAGTCCCTCATGAGAACGAGTTCTAGTCGTGTGAGATGTATGGCTCAGCACCGTCGTCTTGAAACATCTGAAGAGTGGTCCATATTAATATACGAAGTTTCGTCCGTTCACTATCTCTTTACTCGGCGTGATGGGCCAGAGTTAATATTCTTTTCAAATGTTTCGCGTGTGAGGTATCCCGAAGATACGCGAGCCTGAAGGGGAAAATATTCTAAAGTAAATCGATATAGCCTAGTGAAAATAAATCCCAGACCTTCGGTATAATCGAACATCTTACCCCGGGTACGGATGACAGACCAGAAAAACAAAATATGGATGTATTTTGAAATTACGTTCACATATATCCGAGCAGTTTTAACTGCATTGAATATATGTTGGGAATCAAAAACGAAACATAACCGTTGCAAAATTATTGACGAAAAATGCCACCAAAACAAAAAATGGAAAGGTACATATGTCCCTACCTTCCAGTTTGTGAAACATGATTTTAACAGCGTCTTCAACAACAACAACAACTCCTTATCGAGAGGGCAAGAAGTGCACAGCTGTTCAATCCAAAATGTAAATCGAGAAACATGCTCCATTTTAGTCCAGTCAGGTTTTGAGTCGACGATGAAGGCCTGGTCCGTGGACATGTTCGTGTAATGGCACAGACACGCTCCATCTTCTGGAATGACCTGTGAAAGTGATACTGTTTCAATTTGACTAAAATTAATTCCGTCGAGGTGCCGTTCCAATTACTATATGTGTTCTTCACAAATTCTTTTCGAATATTTGATTTTCTTCACTGTCTATGTTCTACACAAATTATTCGAATATTTGTGCTCGAAGAGGTGTTTTAGAAGCATTTTCAACACTGTCATAAAATTATATGCACGTCACCTCAGACGCACTGCAACTAACCATCATCATTTAACTATCATTATTTCTAACACTGAACACTCACATCGGTCTTTACAAATATTTAATAATACTTTATCTAATATGGGATTTGAACGTGCCTACAAACAGTACAGCCACCGTGACTGGTCATAATCCACGGGTGGGCAGGGATGTTCGCGCATGCGTTTACCAGGTAATAAAACTCATCAGCAGCAAAATTTTAATTTTAATTAATGAAGGACCGGGTTGTACTCGGAGCTTCAGAAATTATTTTTTCTGATGATTATGTTTGGAATCTAATATTATTGCGTCCATAGAAATATTGCCCCCTCGTGGAAAGTGACCAGTCCATGGGGATATACTGTAATTCATCAAAAATGGAAGTACCTGACTCACCCTCATATCCTAAGTTTGCCATGCCTGTGAGTAAGATGGAAACACGTTGATGATTGCAACACACACAAGAAACCACCGGATATCTATAACTGTGCAGATTATGCGCCTACATTTTCGATTTATTTTGAACATTTCGAATGGATGTAAACATAGGATCGATTTCAGTGGCAAGTGTAAACATACCTTGGCATTGCACATTCGATGCACCTTTAACGTGGTTAAGTATATGTGTCAGTTTGAGATTGTACGTGGAGACCCAGAATCATCTCTGATTTTGCACATCCTATGCTCCGATACTGACAGTCCGGATTGTAGTGAGCTGTAGAAAAGTCTACAAGCATGAACTTTGTTGTTAGTCAGGTATCGTTTACCTGAATAGGCAGACAATACTTGGCTAAAATAAGATTTCTTAATAGTTGATATTCATTAAATGAATTTTTTTCCCAAGAAGGATTCAGCAGTTTACCTATACAAATATAAACGTGTTATGATATCAAGCTGATGCTAAATAAAGTAATTATAATATCTAGTTGTCGGTATTTCAGATAAATGTAGTGGGGCGTGTTCTAGTACCTGTACCTTTGATGGGCGCAAATGGGACAAGACTGCAGGAGCTGGAGGAATACGAGCAGTAGCCGATATTTCAAATGTACTCTGCGATAACCACGACACCTACCATCACACCTACAACGTACTTGTCCACGAATTCGGTCACACAATCAACAACTATGGTATGACCTCTTCACTGAAACACAAGGTAGGTTCAAATCAGTGTTGGGATGTTAACCTGCTATCCGGTGTTCAAACTCATCCTCGCAAAAAAAGCATTGATTATACAGCACAAAATGTCCATGAGCCTTTAGTGTAACAAAATCTGCTAGCTCCTCCCCTTGAAGAAATATTACTCCCTTTTTTGCACATTTTCTCTAGCTATGGGATTTAGATACTGATGCTACGATCCACAGTTTGCATTAGCTGAAGAGTTGAAGACAGAACACAACGAAGGTGGAGTTCGGGGTCCTCGAATCTACGATCTGAGCTAGAGTTTTCCATGTATTTCACGAGCGCTAAAGCGTGTGTGGAATACAGGAAAAAACTCCAACAAGGGGTCGTTGATATCTATCCCCTGTAGTCTACGTGAGTTGTGCTCTGTATTTATACCACGATTAAACTTGAAATGAGGGAATGAAGCTGATATTTCTAAAGAAAAATATCATCCTCGCAGGACTGTTTACATTCTTGCTTGACACTGTTCTGTTTTGAATCCTTTCGGTTATAATGTCACCCAGATGCACAACGACCAATCAGATACGTTCTCACGCGCACACCGGATTTCATGTGTGGTGTACCAAGCACATTGCTCAATGACTGTATAATATCGGGTGACGTTGAATACATACAACAATCTTGGTATAAAACCCTTTACCAAGCTTAACGGCAAAAAAAACCCACCAATATTCACAGGAAACCACTGTTCAAAGTATATCATATTTTCAATTTTTACCCCCAAAACAGAGCTTATGACCCTAAATAGAAGATTTTCTAAATTCATGGGGTCATGTCTGTCTTAAACGGGGCTCATCTAGACGTAAACTGAATTTCAAGATGACTATTTCACAAAACTACGATGTAGGGACTCGGGAGTCTACATTGAAAACTCTGGACAAACAATCTGGGTATGTTTGAAAATTGCTTATTTTTGTGGTGAGAGGGGGCGGTTATTTCAGATGTTTTTGTTTTAATACCCACTGTATTATCATAAGCATACGACGTCTGCTTCCATCTGATGTCAACTCTACTGAAACAACCCACATTAATAGACTTTCGTTACATATATATACGCTTTCTTTATGTGATTGATCTCTCTCATACATTTTGGCCCCTTATTTCGGCAGAAGACCATCAAATAGCATCCAATTAAACAAATATTATCTTCTCGATATCATTGAAAAGAGAAACCGGCACCTCCCAATGAGGGGACACACATAAGCTATTTTTCCGAAACAAAAACGAAACCATTCAGTCATTCCTGAAAAGAGAAAAACAGTACAGTACAGTCGCCGTGGTCTGGCTGTAATCCACGCGTTTACCAGGTAATAAAAATCAGCAGCAACAAATGTCTGATTAATAAAGCACCGAGTTGTACCCGGTGCTTCATTAATTAAACATTTGATGATTATTCCTATTAGTGTTTGTAATCTAATATTATTGTGTAATTGGAAAAGGTGCCCAAATGTGGAAAGTGACCAGTCCACGGCGGCTGTACTGTAAGCGCTCTCTACTAGCCGTGTGAGGTAAAGGGTTAACATGTTTGAAGAGAGTATCTGTGTATCTGTGGATAACTTTTATAATTTGTGCAAGAAAAGATTCAGTGCGGTCAGATTATCCTCCGATTTACGCACATGACACAACGTTCCAGCAACCCATTTGTATATAGATCAGTGGTGAGAAAAGTTGTCTTAAAGCTTCAGTGCATCGGAAATCGGAGGTACCATCTGCGACACAGTGCGTCAGGTTCACTCACCTCTCTACAATTGGATAGCTAGGACATCAGTGGAAAACGTTGCAACTCAAGATGGTGTCAATCAGACCTCCTCACATCGGTGACGTTTGATAACGATGACTGCTTTCACGTCATTCAGCATAACACGGAAAGTCGAACACGAAAACTAGTAACACGATGTCACCTTTTTAATATCAGCACTTGTTTTTTTGTCAATAATAACTACAAAATATATGTAAGTATAAGTATTCACTTTGCATTGCCATGCAAAAATGTGCACATCATAGGGCCCTGCGAATCACAAATTTTCGATTCGAATGGAATCTCGATTCGAATCACGTCTGTTATTCGGAATCGAATAGAACCTCGAATCGAATTAGAGACGTCTCGAAGATGACTGATGAGGGTTGGGCGTGCTATAAACGTGATTTGTCTCGACTGTGATGGCTCACGCCCCGACTTTAAAATTTGTGGTAGGGCACAAGTGATGTGGAATTACCATGGCTGGTGGCAAGAATACATATATTATTTATGTTAACATAGCTGAAATTACACTTTCTTTTATTTCAACATTATTTATGTTCGATTTCCATCCGAACTATACGTTTTGTGAGATATTAAATCTGGCTGATACCAAGTTATATTCCTATGAAAAACATTCGAGAGGAAACGAATCGAGCAGCTGATTTTAAATTGAACCGAATACCAACATAAGATTCGAAATCAAATCGAATCTCGAAGCTTCACAGGGCCCTAGCACATCATCAACATTTTTGAAGACATCAGAATATATTCTTTAACCCTTTACCCAACGAATCGCCCGCTTCCGCCCGCGTAATATGCAAATTCAGCAGTTGAAAAAATATATTTCAAAAAATTTCAACAAAACCATATCATGTGACCCCTCGTTCGAACAAGCTCGTCGAGGTCACATGATATAGTTTTGTTGAAACTTTTTGAAAAATTAAAAAAAATAATATTTAAAATAATAAATTTTGATATCATCTGCGTTGGGTAAAGGGTTAAAAAATAATCGTCGATAACAAGGCGTCTTGTGGTAGAGCACAAGTGATGTTGAAATTAGCATCGCTGGTAACAAGAGTACAGATATATTATTTATGTTAACATAGCTGAAATTTATTTATATTTATTTATTGATGTTTAAGGTCACATATTTATGCACAATGGCTAATCATGACCGTGACAGTTTTACGGGTGGAGGAAGCCGGAGTACCCGGAGAGAACCACCGAGCAACGACGAGCAGCTGCCAGCTCCCCAACATCGTAACTCCGCATTGCAGCACAGGCAGGGTTAGACTGGTTGAAGACATGCGTACCATCGACGTGCAGTACGCCTAAGTAAACGGCGTCATCGTGCCCCCACATGGGCAATGGGGCATAGCTGAAATTACACTTTCTTTTATTTCAACATTATTTATGTACAATTTCCATCCGAACTATACGTTTTGTGAGATATTAAAACTTGCTGATACCAAGTTATATTCCTATGAAAAACATTCGAGAGGAAACGAATCGAGCAGCTGATTTTAAATTGAACCGAATACCAACATAAGATTCGAAATCAAATCGTATCTCGAAGTTTCACAGGGCCCTAGCACATCATCAACATTTTTTGCAGACATCAAAATCTATTCTTTAAAAAATAATCGTCGATATCAAGGCGTCAGAAAATTGTGCACTATCAAAGAGCATTACGTACTGCAAGAATAGCCGTCATGTCTAAGAGGAAAAAGGTGAGATTCTTTTCTATTTGTGAGCAATGAGCGTTGCAACAATTCCGTTGTGTACTGATCAGTACTCAAGCCATCGGGAAATAGGACTGCTCGTGATTCCAGCTTTATACCATAATCACCTATTCTACTATATGTGAAAAGCCTATGACAAAAATTTTGGCTTTATACACCAACTGTTGTAAATACGCCAGCAATGGGATTTGAATAGTTAAAATTTACACATACAGTGGAACTACATCCTTGACCTTTGGTTATTGTTATTATTATTATTATTATTTATTACTACTTTTCACCATGGTTTTGGTGTAAAGTACAAAATGTTTAGTTACAAATACATAAAATATACATTTGCATGCCAGTGGTAAGCATGACTATAACAAACACATTTTTAATGCCCTAATCCCCTCCCAAACCCCATCCCTATTAATCGCTCGATACTCGTGTATTCACGGTTGCACAAACACAGTGTTCTGGAGTATGTAGAGTGTAACTGGTGTACTTGTGGCACAAAAGTAAATCAGTTTAAAAGGGGCTGAGTTGGATTCCTGGATTTAAGACAGCTCATGATAAGGTATTCCATTTGGCAATACCACGTCGTCAGTGATATTTAAGTACCTAAATATTTAAATAAATATATAAATATCCGATCTCTGCCCCATTACTACCAGATTGCTATGGCATTCCAACAACAATGGGGCAGTAATCCGACATTATAAAAGTTATGCCTTGGCACATAATTTCCCACCAACAATACACAATTTCCCTTTCCGACGGTATTTCATAAAACCTTAGTTCCTTAAATTTCACGTCTTAAGATAACGCCCTCCCAACAGATGCGACGTTATCAGCGTATTAGTTACGCCACGGGCTATCCACGTTCTTATAGCACGTGGTGTAGTTAAGTTTAGGCTATGGGAGGCTTCTTCAGTGGGTCGAAAAAAAATTGTTTTATTGTGAAAGTTATGTGGTTAAGTTAAGTTTTTCACGCAAGGACGGTTTTTTATTTATGTATAATAACTAGTACGGGCACACAGCTGCAGACTAAGGCCTAATTCCAAAATAAATGGGGGATAAGTGACGGTAACATGACATGCAAGTTGCAGCGTGTATTCCCTCTTACTGTACTTTCGTAGCATTTACCCGAGCATTTGTCCATTACCCCAGTGTTCGCATTCGAAATATCAGCAGGTCGACGGACGACTTCCTTAACCTGCTGTCGAAAAGGGGCGGGAGTGTATATAAGAAGGGAAGGGGGAAGTGCTGGCTGAGTAACACCTGCGTATGAGATGGGTTGCTCAGGACATCGACATGAATGCGAACTTGTCTAAATTTATCGCCCGTCGCCTCGCGAAGAGTATAAAGGAAAGTGGCAATCATTTATTACATTTTTAAATGAGTTTACTACATAAAACACCAAACATTAACAAACATGCATTGTCTTATGATAATAAAGCATCCATACCTCGAAATAGTATGTTATTCAAATGAAAAAGGCCCTGTTTCTTTTTTGTTTCGGTAATAAAATTGACAGCGGAAGTACCGCCCATCGGTAATCATGTAAACAAAACAGATTCGCACGTGTGAACGTCTGCTGCTCAGTAAAATCGAGAAAAAATAATAGCGACTCTTAATAATCTGACGATGATGGTATAAATAAAATATACCCAAAGTAGCTTGGTGTATCGAATGTTCACCACTCGTGGTGAACATTTGGTACACCAAGCTAATATGGGTATATTCTTTCTCTAAAAAATCCCTCCATATTCACCGATATCAAACTATTGGAAATCCAAGTCAATCTTGGACTGCCTTTTTGTTTTGAATCGAGAGAAGAGCTCTGATTTGCCTTAAAATTTTCGCATTGGCGTTTTTGTTTTATTGATAGAATGTACTTTTCATGACTGTTTAATAAACTTATTGGAATAACCTATATTTGATAAGAGAGAAGGATTAAATAACAATTCCAACCTGCAATTGTTAAGACTATATGATACCACTTGCGACCTCCTGTCTACCAGGCACCATCACTAGACATCGTTAAGATCACACAATTAAGGATACACTACGAAATTGGCTATGGAGTTTGCAACCGAGAGAGCACAGCTAAATACATCTTAATTGTTTTACAGGTAACAGCAGCATATAACCACGCTAAACAGAACCAACTTTGGGACGCCAATTCCTACGGAATGGTCAATTCCAAAGAGTATTGGGCACAGGCCACTGGCACGTTTTTCCATGCAGTGGCACGCAGTACCGGACACATGAATATGTAAGTAACTCACAGGTTTATACGAAACCATCAATTTAGGCAAACCTCACTTCTTCAACGGCCGTACACACTTCAGAGGAAGAAAAACAATAACTTTCCGAGAACTTTTCTGGAGATTTTCCAAGTACTTACCAGGACCGTATCTAAGAATTTACTCGTCACTGATGTTACTACACATATCATTTAACATTTCCTATGCATGTATTGCAAACCAATACTTCCTGCGTATGATAATGTCTCGGAGGGCTTCCAAAGTAAAAAAAAAACTGTTACGTACAAGTATTTTAACCCTTTAAACACTAGGGAGCGCTTTTCCGTCCCTTGAACATGATACGTCTTTAATTCCATTAAGTGGAATGGCTGCTAATTGAATGGATGGAGTAGACTAAGGAACATTTTCAACGTGCAGCTTTGGGGCTGCACGTTGAAAATATTAATAGGTCTACCCTCAAATAATGAATATGTTTTTTTCATATTGATGCCGTTGACTGACATGGATTATACCATCAGGGTTCAAAGGTTTAATACAGAACACAGCAAGGGTGGGGTACGGTGGGGAGGCTGGAATCAGCGACCCGTGCTGGAGTTTTTCAGCGCTTGAAAATAAAGGAAAAGCTCCAAGAAGAGTCGTTGATTCTTGAGATGTGTTCTGTATTCATACCTTGCTCAAACTTGAATTAGATGGATGAAGCTGATATGTTTAACCCTTTACCCAACGAATCGCCCGCATCCGCCCACGTAATATGCAAATTCAGCAGTTGAAATAAAAAAATTTTCAAAAAATTTCAACAAAACCATATCACGTGACCCCTCGTTGGAACGAGCTCGTTGAGCTCGTTCCAACGAGGGGTCACATGATATGGTTTTGTTGAAATTTTTTGAAAAATTAAAAAAAAATTATATTTCAAATAATAAATTTTGATATCGTCTGCGTTGGGTAAAGGGTTAAAGAAACTGTATCACCTCTGAGATCTGTTTACATTCTTGCCTGACACTGTTTTGAATCGAAGCATATCATTCATGTCATAACCACACTCAGATGCATAATGACCAATCGGATATGTTCTAACGTGGCATTCTTGCATATTGATTGGATTCCACGCGTGGAATCGAGTAACGTTGAATATACACGGCAATTGTGGTACAAAACTATTTAGTCATCACTATTGTTTCTATACATACCATTTAACATTTCCCATGCACACATTGCAAACCAATATTATCTGCATCTGACAATGTGTCGGAGAGCTTCCAAAGGAATCCTGTCAAATTCAGGTATTTGTCCAGTGGATACAACAATGGCATTTAGCGCAAAATAAAAACTGTATTTTTTAAGAACATACTCTGATCATGATGGTCTAAGCAATTCCATAAAATTATTTTTCAAGGAATTTTTCATGATTTTTTCCAAGAAAGTATGATTTTTCAATCACTTTCGGGTTTAAATTTCAAGCAGTTTAAAGGCTTTGTACGAACCCTGTTCCAACAGCAAAACATATATCGTTGTTGCCCGAGCATCAGCAACAGTAACGGCAACATGCCTCCTGTGCTGGTCTATGCAGTAATGCCTTTCGTGTCCGAACAAATTGAGCTAATATTGTTTTTGTTTGGGTCACGTCGTATCGGACAGGTTTACGGATGAAGGAAGCAGGTTTATCAGGAGCTAGATAATAACCACCGAGTAGAAGCGAGCAACCGTCAGGATACCCAACTAACAAAACCTGCACAAGCAAAGTTAGCAGCGATTGAAGGCAAGTGCACCATCGACGTGCAGTATACCATAGTAAACACCGCCATCGTGTCCCTACATGACCAAACGGAATTAAGTGTCACGCATAAAGACACAACGCAGTTACCACTAGCCAGGATCTAACCGTCGACCTTTCTATTTAAAGTGAAAATCTCTTACCACTAAGCCCCACGCTCCCAATTCAGTTGACACCTTTGACGTATTAAGGATACTGGCGGAACTCCCGATTGTTTACATTAGAAAACAAGCATTGATTGACTTCCCATTGTTACCTCACAATAAATGTATCTTGCCACATCGGGCCTACAAAGATTCTGAGACAGCACATGAGTACACCGCGACTGATAAATGCAAGAACCCGTGAAAGGTTTGGTTTGTTCATCTACTTATCACTAAATTTTGTTTCATGCGGTTCTTTCTAATCATTCACATCTCAGAGTGTGAATGAGGAACATAACCCTTAAGTAAGAATGGGAAACATATCATAACTTGAGTTCCGAGTTTTTTCACTGACGTTCCAGCAATCTTGTTGAATAGAGATCAGTGCATGGATTTCATTGGTTTTAAAACTGCACTTGTATGTTGCGTTTAAACGATATGCAGTCGAAACCCATATACCGCTGAAATCCAGAGTGAACTCCCGTACTTTCATTTTTCAAAATATCGACATACGTTAGCCGCTTCACGTTAAGCAAGTAGGAATTCTATTATGTATTTTTATCGTAATTTGCTAGTTCGATAAAAAGAAAAAGGTAGTTGATAAGATATATTCATTGCATAATTTGTTAATGGCCCAATCCGGTGTGGATGATGTCAGTTAATTCGATAATGGACATGAACATTGCTTTGCATTTTCAACTGCAAATGTTGGTAATGACCTGTTACCTAACGAATCGGACATACCCACCCCCACCCCCCCCCCCCCCCCCGCGCGTTATTTACAAATTGAGCTACTGAGTTAAGATTATTTTTGAAAACAAATTCTACAAAACCATATCACGTGACCCTCATTGGAACAAGTTTGTCGAGCTCGTTCCAACAAGGGTCAAGTGATATGGTTTTGTTGAAATTTCTTCAAAAAATTGAACAAATAATATTTTAAATATTTAATTTTGATATCCTGTGCGTTGCGTAAAGGTTAATAAGTTGTACTTTTCATGTCTTAACCCTTTACCCAACAAAGACGATATCAAAATTTATTATTTTAAACATTTTTCTTTTAATTTTTAAAAACAATTGAACAAAAACCCACATCATGTGACCCCTCATTGGAACGAGCTCAACGAGCTCGTTCCAACGAGTGGTCACATGATATGGTTTTGTTGAAATTTGTTGAAAAATAATATTTTTTCACCTGCTGAATTTGCATATTACGCTGGCGGATGTGGCCGATTCATTGGGCAAAGGGTTAAATAAGAGTTCGAAAGCTTTCAACTGGAGTCACCGAACATAATGGATCACGTGCTGAAATATTTTTATTTATTTGATATTTTGCAGATGTGGCTCTCGGCCATGTACATCGGAACATGCAGCAAGAGAACATCTCAGATCAAGAGATCCTCAATTATATGATATTTTGAGCTACGTGTACACAAATAACCATCCAGAAGTAGCTTCACATATTGGAGTGTGTATCGCTTGAGTACCTGCTATTGAGTACCTGCTGTTGTGTAGGATAACATCTGTGTTTCTTTTTGCTCGGAGAAAACAAAGAAAATTAAAAAGGTCACTTGAGTTTGTTTCTTACCTGTATCCCTGGTTTCCTGCAATTCGCCAAACAAACTGAATTTAGCCAGAGAGGGTTCCCAATGGAACAAAGGACAAAAGTGATTCGCATCGAAAACTATACTTCCACCATCTTCAACAGTGATTCCAATTTCTTTATGAGTTAAACCCAAAGCACATACAGCATGACCTTTCTAGTCATGGCAAGAAATGTAAATAAAATAAATACCGCGGCGATTGGCAGCCTATGAGTTTGAACTTGTGAGCAGAAAAATCGTGCGACGTTGATCAACAAAATTCTGGTAACGGCACACCCGATTACGTCCATACTCCTCATGTCGATATTGTTTTTTTTATTTAAATATATTTTATTGCACGCCAAAGCTTTTATTTTCATAAAATATACGCTTTTTCTGCAAAAACCGAAGCGAACAATATATTTTTGGTAATGTTCTTGAACAATACGGATCACGTGCGCGGACTATTTAACTATTTCTTTTTTAACATTTGGGTTATTTTTGGCAATGATTTGTTTTTTTTTTATTTTTGTAGTAAACTGAAGGCATGCAATAAATACAGAACAAGCACATGCGTTCGAACTATCATTTTTTACTGCACTCGATCGATTTCGGTGCAGGAATAATATTGAACAAGAAACCGAAGCCGAAGGCTTCGAGTTGAATATTATCCCTCTGCCAAAATCGATTAATATTTTTTTAGCAAACTGTAGGCGTGCAATAAATACAGTACAGAATACGCGTTCAAACTGTAATTTCTTATCGCACTCGATCGATTTGGGGGGTGGGATAATATTGAACTCGAAGCTTTCAAATCGAACTCGTGCGAAAAAAATGGTAGTTCGAACGTGAATGCTGTTCTGTCTATATCCACATGTCGCAGATTATATTTAACCCTTTACCCAACGTAACGGCCAAAACCGGACAGCGCGATTCTCAAAAATCGCCAATGAATTTTTATTATTTTTTCAATTTTTGTCTCAAAAACATAGGTTATGACCCCTCGTTGGAACGAGCTCGTCGAGCTCGTTCCAACGAGGGGTCATAACCTATGTTTTTGAGACAAAAAATGAAAAAAATTAGTTATTCAAGAATTTTTTTGGCAAGTGTCGTCTGCTTTTCATGTTAGGTAAAGGGTTAACCCTTCACCCAAATTGCCGTCATTCACAAACATCTTTCTTCAAAATACATACAAAATGAACTGCTCTTGTCATATTTTCAAATATTTTACTATTGGGGCTGTATTTAGAGTTCTATAGTTATCGATATTAAAATACCTTATTCACATGAAAATGTAATCCACATTTAGATAACCATTAATGTTGACATGTTTATATTTTCCCTAAGGTGTGTGTTCAACACTATATACACGTTACTGCCCTACATTTGGGAGATATAATTCACCTCGGATATGAAAATATTGTTGTTTCAAATGAAAAATGTAAGTAATTGAAAGATATTAAAAGTCATATTATCAACTTTGAGTTCACCAATATCAAGAAAGTGTAGTAAAACATCAAAATGGCTTTGACAAGTTCAAAATTAAAATGAGATAAGACACAAAAACTTCACAAATATGGCAAGAGATTAAAACTTTCAACACTGACGCCCAGGATGTGGTAGTTTTATGCCCAAGTTTCAACAGTGGAATGAATAAGCAAGTATTTTTGTATTTGTCAGGAGGTTCAGTAATAATGGAATCCTTCAGCCCTTTATTATTACTGGCTCTCCTTTCCAATTTGGTATTTATTTTGTTGAATGCTCATAGACGAACAACATATTTACGAAATCAGTTCATGCATAACGGTTTTGAAGAATATTGAACACTCTTATTAAAAACCAGTCTCTCAGATTAGAACAGGTAAAACAGTTTCCCTGCCTCTATTGAAACTGAATATGCACAGAACAAAACGCTGTGCCAGTGCGGGAGACGAAAACGAGAGGCCACAGTCCTCGAGTTGTATCCTTCTGCGATGGCTCAAGTGCAATATCGATTAACCCATCCTCAAGCGCGTGACGTTCTCTGTTTATTACACGCCTTCACGTCTATAAAAAAACAATCATTAGAAGGGCACTCAGCAATTCCTTTGACAATTATCAACAAGTTATTTTGAAATGGGTTCAGTTTTGGGTGATCAATCGTCTGCTAATGTTTACAGACACATGTGCAATGTTGGGGGAATTCCCATGGGCAGATTTATAAATATGCCAGACATGTGGTGTACGTATGTTTGCGCTATCGTAGTACATGTATATTTGAGCTAGTTCTATTCAATTTGTTATCATTATACAGTTAATAATGATCGGATTGAACGCTCCCTTCTAAACTTTAGATGCAATTCTTTGCACAGAGATGTTTTTATTTAGTTTATTATCTTTGCGATAGCTTATTAGAACGCAAAATCGCTTCGTTTACACTTCACGGCTTCCGTGATTAGTTGTAGATCAATTGGGAGTTCCAGGTAGGCGTGGTTATGTTAGATTTTGACAGATGACGCGATCGCCCAAAAATAGCCCCATCAACGATTTCCGTTCGGCAAATGTCTGCGGAACGGATTTTCATTTTCCGCGGTGTTTAGTGTTGTCGTGGATGGGGAGTTTATAGAACAGGCGTGTAATAAAAACAAATCCTTACCTGGGACAACATGCAACACGTCAGAGTAGCATATATCTTGTTGCATGAGCGAGGATATAATTGACAAGATCGTCCTATACCGCCATTTTTCAACATTGTGTACCGGAATGGCTTCGCCCGGTAAAAATCTTTAACTTCGAATGAGTTGAGTGAAGTTATTTTGAATTTGGGTATGGGTCAGCAATTATTCAACAGGAACAAGGAAGGAATGAGTTTATATTTATTGAAAACAAAAACTTATTCGGGGATTGTGCCCTAGCAGTTTTTTTTCTATTCATTGTGTCGCCTGTAGTACAGACAGATGACACATGACAAGAAACAACCTATCATACGACTGTACGAGTTTCCTTGATCATTAATACGGTCAGTGCCAGAGGAAAATATATCTACTTGAGGACTCTTGGAGTAACTATTGGAGTTACTTAAACAAATCCGACAGTGGAGTTTTTGTCAGCAATCTGTCTCAATAATTCGGTGTTCATGGTGTCGTGTGCTTGTCTTACTAGAATATTTACCTTTCATCTCTAAACCTTAGGCTAGCAGTGAAAACAGATTGAGATGATAAAGAAAACCACTAATTGGTTTTGAACTAAAACTTTTAGGTAGTCACAATTGTATCTGGGAAGTCAGTTATATATTCGTCAATTTTATGATCAATGTCAACAATTTTCTCCAGTCCAAGGGGTATCAAAGACACAAGTCCAAGAAATAATCCTTTCTCTCGTGGCAAAACTTTACTCTCCCACTCACCAAATCTAATAAATTTTAAATCTTTGTCTGGTTTAAGAATTTCTGACAACTCTTGTGTCGTGATCCTAATCTGTCTCTTGACGTCTTTTTGGGCTTGTTTCTCACAAGATGGATGAATAAGTAAAAGAGGAATGTTCACATGTTCCTCTAACTTTGTGTACATATCTTTATATCTATCTACAATCTTCATATACAAGTCTATAAATTCGAAACCCGTTCGCCGAGTTCCTTTGGCCATCTTAACACTTGCATAAAATTCCTTAAGGTTTTTTATTTCAAGTTTGTTTGCTGGCAGAATTTTCTTTGTAAACAGCATAAAGTCTCCCAAGTTTTTATTCATGTTGTCTTCCATTTCTCTTAGATCTAATATGTCGTTCACTAGTTCCTTTTGATATAAACGAACACGCTTTGCCATCTCAAAATCTTTGGCTGAAATGAAGACAATATGTATATTAAAAGGCGAATCAAATGTTTTTGTTTCATACAAAAACGTATATTTAAATGCGATTTCCTGCAAAAAACAATTCTTCCTCCCCATGATAATACGTGACCTAAACACAGACAGCTAAACGCGACGTGACTAAATAATGGAGTAGATGGTGCTTAATATAACGTTTGTTACGATTGTATTTTTTTTAAATGTTGAAATAAACTACTTTTAGTCTTTTTATCAATTTAACTGGTAGAGTGCTGAATTATTTTTGGCCATCAAATCTTGTACACATGTCGTTGCCTTGTTACAATTTATGGGAGAGTGCCAGCTGGCACTCTCCCATAAATTGTAACAAGGCAAACCCTTACAGACTAAATAATATCACTTCAAAGATAATACAAAGAACATTCACGGAATATGAGCCCTAAAGTTGTGGTACCTGTGCTTCAGAATAAAGCCCAAATATGGGCTTCCAGCACTCTACCAGTTAAAATGCGCCATTAATTGTGGAAAAAACAATGTGCTATCAACTGTTGCAAGAAGCTGCTTAAAATCGTGTTTCATTGCTTTGTGTGCTTCAGTGTTCCTGTACAAAAAGGATGAAATCCGTTCTGAAAAAGCGTCATTCTATCAAATAATGTCATTCGCATTCGGTTTCAGGGTGCCGTCGTTTCGACACTTTGGTGTAACAATATAGGAAAAATATCCATCCCATTGTAATCTAAATACATGACTTTTGAATGTTACATTGCAACCATTATCCTCGTTCTCCACTGGGTATGGTTTTAGATTTACTATCTAATGCAAATTTGCAAGAGTAACTTGAATTTGAGACAATTTAATTCCATGTTCCTATGCAGCTTAATAATCACTAATTTCGTTTACAATCTAAATAAAATAAAGCCAATTGTCTCGTTTCTTCATCGACCCCTCCCCTCCCCATCGGCATTTCCCTCCCATTAAGAATATTCCCGACCCTTTGAAGGAATTAAGTAACGCGAACAAATGAAATCTGGAATGCAAATAGATGGCTCATTCTCTTGTAACTGGGGTCAGATTTTCTCCGTATGCCAGACAAACAATAAGACGGCGCCATATATTGAGCTTGTACCTGGATTGTCGTACTCAAGGTCGTCTCCAGCAAACAAGCGAACCACGTTGTATTCGGAGATGTGCGTTGATAATTAAATCATATAGCAATTGGAAACCGTTTGATTAAATTATCACTTACCAGCCTTACCGATTTTTGTTCCTTTTATCGCCTATCTTTCAATCAATATCGCCATTACTTTCTGAAAGCATAGCCTTGACCATCTTGTAGTAAGGCGACTAAAAGGTAGGTTTTCAAAGTAAAAAATAACGCTTTTAGTTAGTCGTGTCAGGTAATGGCCAACTAATTCATATCTCCGCAACATAGTATTTGGGTAGGATACTACAGGTCTACTGTCAATCAGGTAAGTACAAGCGTGCATTCACAATATCTATAATACATGTGCATACAAACCTCGTTTGCCAATTTGTAGCGATTTGAACGATCCTGCGAGAAGATCAGCTTTACAGCTTTGACATTCATCGTCCCACAACCTTGTTCCCAAGAAAATCTTCAGTGCTCCGACAGCTTTGAGAACGGAACTGTTTATCAGTATGTCCTGTACAACGGTGTTGAGTTTCCCCGACTCACTCTGCTTCTTCAGTGTTTCAAGCGCGTCGATGTTTTCGAAACTGACCACCATTACAATACCTGTAACGACAAAATCATCTCTTTGGATCACTTTTGCAAGTGATGGATGTTCCGATCCGTGATGTCTTTAGCTCCAAACGACTGATTTAAAAATAGCTCTACAAAGCTTTAGAGTATGCGATAGTTCGAGTTCTATTGTAATACGGCAATTCAACAAATGTTTTCAATCTTTGCGAAAAGGGGGAAAATGTGGATAAATCTACTTTATAAAATGAGTACGTCGTCATTTCAAACTTTCAGCTGCGTATTCCTGAACATCCTAGAGTTCTTCCAAGCCACCAGTCAAATCCTTTAAGGAATTCGACACTGTTAAGGTCTGAAACCAGTATAGCCTTTAAATAGCCTATCGTCTATTTTACATTCACTCGTCTGGAATATTTCATTTGGTCGGAAAAGCGAATCTACGGATCGCTTTTCAGTTCCAACGAATTTATATTCAAGGTGATTGACGCTAAAAGATACGATAAACATTTATTTTCTTTCAATCAACGCAAGAAGTGTTTTCTCAATCGAGTCTTGATTTTCCCGAATCTTTGCATTCTGAATGAAGACACAGCACAGTTAACAACATGTTGGTGGTTCCAACGAGAATTAAATACTTATGGACTGGAATATCTTTGACTGGAGTGCGAAATAATATATGTTTATCTTAGTGAGGAAAGGAAAGTCACAGTAAATCAACGGTCGTCTGCGCGCAAACTTCGCGAAAAGCTGTTAAGCAAAGAGTCTATAACAGTGTAGGATTCCTAACAGAATTCGACTTGTGACCTGAGAGCTTGGTGTTCTACAACACTGATTACGGGAAAGGGACGATTGGGTTAGATTTTATTTGGAGTGTTACTTATAATTCAATCTTTCAGTCTTTTTTTTTGGGGGGGGGGGGGGGCTATATATTATAACATATTTACCACTGGTCATCAGAGCTCAAAATAAGATTTTGGTTAGAAAGGTATTTACAGACCAGAGATGCTAGTGACATATCAGTAAAAATCCTGAAAAATGATTTGCATTGAATTAGCTAATGCAGATTTCAAGCGAATTATAGTGTTATGCAACAAGCTAAGCGCTTTATAAATAGAAAATAGTATAAATATAAGAAAAATAATGTAGAATACTTAACTGTTTTGGACAAAACAGCAAACTTAAGGCTAAAGTAAATCGTCTATTTTTCAGGTCATTTCTTTTTGTAAAATTGCATGTGGGGGAGAGGCTTTTTATTTTATTTTTTTATTTTTGTAATTATTTCGTTGCCATCAAAAGTTCATGTTCTTGGTTTGTTTTATTTTTAGGTCTCATAATCTACAGAATAGCATGGGTGGAGGTGTATTTCGTCCAGTCCTGTTGCACTCAATGGACAAATTTATCATTTTTTTTTTACTTGGATAAAATATCAGACATAACCCATTTAATTTTTATTTTTTAAAGTTTGCATTCGTTATAAAAAGAGAGCATGTGGCAGCAAAAGGTCCATGCGATAGGGCTTGAGAACCAGATTTTTAACATTTTTAGGGCTAAATTAATATTTTTAAGATGGTGATACTAAATAGCCTGAACTCAGGGAAAAAAAAACTCCCGAAACTAGCATCCTTAACAGTCCTGTTATTCCAGAAGTTGTCTCTTTCGAGATCAGATAGGGAGACACACTTGCATGGGTTGAAATGTCTCTAACAAAATACTGCGACATTAAGACCACATCAAGACAAACAAACGAAAATGGTATCTCATTTTCAAGATTCTCGTAATTTATTTTTTACAGTGAGGTTCTACAGTGTATCCAGGATCCGGACGAAATTCTCTTTCCATTTTTGTGACCACAATACTGTACCCCTCGAATTGCAAAGCGCATTTCCACCTTTGAAATATCTTTTTAAACTATATATTTAAAATTTCAAAGGGAAATTTAACCATTGCACTGTGGTTGTAAGATTTCAGCTCAGATATTTTCACCACAAGTGCTCGGCAGAAGTTGAGAAGTCGAAAGTGCTATTTGGTAACATTTTTTGTTCGGTCTTGACATGATTGAAAAAAAATGTCAAATATTATTTTACCGATTCCTCCACTTGAATTCATATAAGTTTGGTCTCTGTTCCAGGGCTAATCATGGCACCACGCCACTTGCTCCATGTGACAGTAGCACTCACCTTTTTCAAAACCTTCTAGAATGACACCTTTCCACTGACTCTTCCTTTCAAGTAGTGCTTTGAGTTGTACAAGATCTGTTTTGATAAACTGTTCAAGAAGATTTTCTTTCATAGACATCAGAAGAAACTGGTGCGACCCAAAAGCTTTCGGATTCTGTGCAACGACATCGTGCAGTTCTATGTAGATGCCAAGTTCACCTGAAAATATTAATACAATTAGTGGAACTACGCAGTGTAACCATAAAACTACGGCTGTGTTGAGTCATCATTCCTAATGGTAATGTGTCATCAAATGTTCGATCAAATAATGTCTCGATTGAGCAACATTTGTTGATTCATAGAAAATGAATGTTTATGGTATTCTTAGATAAAATCGTCTGGACTATTTTAGTTGGTAGAAAAAAAGCTTTTTTCGACCAACTGAAATATTCCACACGGGTAAATGTGAACATAGGCGATGGACAACTTAAGTGCTAGACTGGTTCCAAGCCATAACTGCATCGAATTCATTGTTGAATGTGACTGATGGCCTGAGAGCTTGCAACACCACGCCACAGGAAAGTTTTCCTGTGATACCACACTTGATTAAACAACAGTTCTGTATATGTTCTCACATTTGCAAGTTATTGAATATTAAGGTGATAAAACTCTTGATTTAACATTGGTAACACACGTCTTGTTCTCTAGTTATGACTCCAGTGCTTCAGCACTCGTCTAATCGCAAAGCAACAGTTTTATGCCAACCCTTTATATCCAGTCATTCGAGTGTGTGTTTATGTATTTCTCATAAAGGTATTCCCTGACATTACTCTCACAATATTCAGTACAAGATTTGTCAGATTAAGTATATCTAAACTATAATATAGAGTTCTTTGGGTTGAGCTCGAAAACATTTTTTGCGGAATCTGAGGTATTATAACTTATCTCGGGCAACATCCAGGGTACATGGAGATTTAATACCTGGATGTCGGTTTTCAACCATGAGACACAAGCCGAATGGTTGAAAAGGAGACATCCAGGTATTAAATCTCCATGTACCCTTGATGTTGCCCGAGATAACGATTTTGTCCCGCCTCCTAACACAGAAATAATGCCGAGATGTAAAATATGATCCCACATTAAGACTCAGGCGACGAAGTTTAAACCCCACACTGAGCCTCAGGTTTTGAACTAAACAGCGAAACAAACGTCACAGCAAAACTATAAATAGACCGAGTCTATTTCCGAATCGTTGTTTATAAACCAGGTCACACATGGAGAAGTGTTTCACTTTGGTGAAGTTTTAAAACCGATTCAAATTCAGTATCAAAGTCTTTCTCTGACAAATACGCTCTAAAAAGCCGTGTGGCAGTATTATTTGATTTGATGGTGGATTTAGGCGTGAGTTCAATCCGTTTGCGAACAATGTCTCCATCTGAGTGACAAGCGAAGCGAGAGATTGACATTTTGTATTCTGCTCCAGCGATGTCGAAGATAAACAGATGAGTTGCTCCCCTTGATGTTCTCACACCGCAAACCGCAAAAGTATATTTGCGAACCCGATTCAATCTCTTCAGTTCTCATCGAATACGACAGCCAACAAGTGCTTCTACTCATAGCGCTGCAACGATGTTTTTTAATTTGTATTAGTATTCACTATAATACGACAATAAGTTGGATTTAACTTAACAGTCCTAATAGGAGTTTCTGCAATCGATGTGACCCAGTCGGGGTCAAAGGTTATTTTTATCACCTGGATGTTTCTCGAGTGACAAACGGCGCGCGCTCATATCACCCACATGTTTGATGATAGCCGATACCATGGCTATTTGTTTCGGTCACGTTGACCAATCAGGAGACGCGATGCATACTGATACAGGGACAAACTCTCTTTATTCTTCTGCTTTATACGCAAATAATTTTACTGGCAGGATAGTGTTGTCAAAAATCAGAAGATTAAAGACGGCAATAAAAAAATCTATGATGAAGATCAGATATTATTTACTTTTACCCCATACATCTGTTTGATTGAATTATCCACCCTCGATGGAAATTAGCAAACTAATTCTGTGTTTTTGAGAAAAACTGAAGTTTTGTACAATTATAGGCCATAGCTACTATATTATTCACATATAAATTGAAAAATAGAACTTCCGTTTCCTTTTTCAGTGACAAGTGAAACTCTGAAATTTCAGATCATCATGCAAAAGAAAAGAAAAGAAAACACAAAACAAAAGTTCCGAAAGACAAAGACACTTTGTGAGACCCCCAAATGACAATCAAGTGTCGTAACTACCGTTTTCCTGAACAAAAGCTGAAAATCGAATCTAGCCTTCCTTTTGTCATAAAACATCCAAATCATTATACCAGAGACCCCAAAGTTATCGTCCGTTAAGTCCTAAATGTTGTTCACAACAAAGATGATACGTGTGGAATTAGGAATTAGCAGAACAAGGAATGTGAAAATAAATCTTTGCCTTCGTTTCATGATAGTAAAAACTGTCAAATTTCGAATCTTTCAGCCAGATGAAAGTAAGACTATTGTGTGGAAATACCAAAATTAATTGGGGTTTTTGCACATTCAACGGCTATAACTATGAAATGCGTCTATTAGAAATCTTAAAATCGAACACAGGTTTTATTTGGTGGTCACAAGATCTGTCAAATTTGAAATCAATAAGCCAAAGGGTAGCCAAGAAAAATAAAATGTTTGTGCGAAAATTCCAAAAATAAATATGTTGTCGCGCAATTAAGATTCATAACTTTAGAATTATGTGAATTAGAAATCTGAAAATAGAATTTATTGTTTATTTTATGATCATAAAACTGTAAAATTAATTTCAAACCAATCTACAAAAAGGTTTCCTTCATGTTGAAAGTACTTTCACAAAAATTCTGAAACTCGAACTTGACCTATGGGCTACGACTTCAAGTACCACTGTAAAATTTAAAAACATTCTGCCAAAGATAACTAAAGATGTTGTGCGGAACTCATACGGATGTACATATGGAACGACGGGACGAAAGGGGGTGAAAGGTAAAGACCCCCCCCCCCCCCACCACCACCACCATCTCCACATAAATGCACGGGGCATAACAATCATTCAGTTCGCACTGCCGGAAGCCCCTCGTAATGCCAATTCTTCAATTCAACGAATCGACTACAAACAACCATTATTATTATCACTATTTCTATTAATAAACTGAGCAATTTTGCTCCTAACGAAAAAATGTGATTTCATAAATGAAAAAGGCGTATAGTATGTAAACCAAAATAATTACAAAATAATTAGTTTGAATTTTTCATATGATCAACAAATAAGTAATCTGTTCAAAATTAATTGTGTTCGAAATGCTTTTAATGTAGCACGAGACAGAATTATGTTGAGAATGACATATAAAGTTTCCAATTAACTCCAGTAACTGGTTCGATGATTGTGATTAATAACCCGTTGACCCAAGTTCTCAAAAAATAGTGAAGTATCGTGAAGCTTTTATCTGGCGAGTCACTATTTAAAATCACATATCTTAACCCGTGCGAATGTTTTGCGTCATTTGGCCTTTGAAAGAGTTCGCGTTTGTAATCACAGTACTACATAATCAGAATGCACTGCAAATTTTGAATTTACTACATAGACCTTTTAACCCTTTGAAACCGAAAGACCGCTTTCCCGGCTGAATTAATATATATAATAAATAGGTACTAGGGCCGGTAATATAACAATAACATGATTTTGAAGGGCATTACAGTGCATTAAAGGCTCAACAGAAATGGTTAACAGCCCAAGAGTTTATTAGTGGCCCGCGACGAAGTCGAGGGCCGCTAATAAGCTCAAGAGCTGTTAACCAGTTCTGTTGAGCCGTTGATACACTGTGATGCCCGACAAAGTCATGTTATTTCTATTATTGCCACTTTCGTACATCGGGTACATTACGATTAAATTATATGGGAAATAAGATAAATAAATGAAGTTTGACGTTTTAGAATTTAAAAAAACAGCGACACTATCATCTGATTTGTTGACAAACAAACCGGGTAACATGACTATCGTCTGATCAGTCTACGGCGAAATTTGGAAAGTTAGATGATGAAATATATCTTCGAAATGCGAACTTTAGGCAAAGAGTTTATTCATCGAAGATGTCATCACTTACTTTGTGTGTATCGCTTCCTATATTTGATACATTACCTATCCGTGACACAAAGGGAAACACTTGAAACAAATGTGTTAATTGTGTTTACGAATTAAAATTCCGAATTGAATTTCGATCCAAATGGAAATCTGGGAAAAATATTGTTGATCGTGACATCATTGTCTATATTTAGACGTGTCGGGCTCTTATTGACGTGTTGGGCTGTTATAGTCAATAACGGCCCAACACGTCACATGACTTGTACTTGTTGAGCATTACGATGTTTCAACGCCCGGTAAAACATTGTTAATGTTCTAGGAACGCCCGCAAAAGTGGTAATAATCAGATTTAAACCACGAGTAGGATAAGGGTTTTAACCACGAGGCTTTACCTTAAATCTGATTACCGGTCCTAGTACCTATTTGTTTTATTTGTGCCATGCTCTTAATAGATAATCGACTTAGTCACTTAAAATGGAGAAAAAACGATACTCTCTATCGCAAACACATGGGTTTGTTTTGTTTACGTCTGCGCCAGTGAGGAGTACTACCGGCTGCACGGGAATGCTTGATTGGCAACTAGACACATCGTCAAAGTTGATTGAATTTACCTTACTTTTTCAGTCAACTTATTATTAACAATTCTTGAATTTTATTTTAACTATTTAATTGTAGGTATTTTAAACTTAATAAGTCATTGCACTTAGGGATAGTACCACAAAACGTCGTATGTTTGAATGAAACATCGCGAAGTGTGAATGTATCGAAGTCAGCAAATTGGGTCATGGCAAAGGTCATGTTGGATGTACTTCCTACTATAGGTGTCATTTTTTTTTCAACCACAGTAGAATCTTTACACCGGTAGTGGGTTTAAAAGCTAAAATTTAACATACGAGCTTTTCACACGTAGTATCATAGTCATGGTAAAAAGTAGATAGTTGTTCAATGAATTTGTGTGGTAGACCAATCAAGATTTTCAACGTGCATCCCTGTTGGTGAACGTTGAAAATATTGATTGGTCTTCCTTCGGGGAACGAATAGTCTCTATACTTTGATGACTCTGAACTTGCATGGAACATACCATCAGGTTCCAAAGGGTTAAAACAAAATTTTTTTATAAATTTGCAGTGCTTTCCTTTTTGGTATGATTCTTTACAATTTGAATGCATCTTCACAAAATTAAGAAGCGATTTCAAAACGTGTCCCTATAAATTTATTCTATACCATACTTTCCACGAGTACAAAGTCTATTGCGCCTAAACGGTTAAAACGATGTGTAGAAAATCCATATACTCTGTCCCTACCCACTCCGTTATTCTCGACATTGCTTTTGTAGTATACGTCTGCGATTGTGACATCGGCTTTTAACACTGTGTGAAAGGGGCTTGGGCAGGGTTAAACTGCATACATAGATGTCGAAATCCCATCTTGTCCGAATTCGGAATGTACAGTCCAATAGAACTAATCTCTGTCACACATGATATACCAGACTACATTTCTAATAGTTGCCAGGCTAAAGGTGATACAGTTCATAGGTTGAGGCATGTATCTTTAAAGAAAGGAGGGAACAATATCCGTTTTATTCGTCGAAAATGAAATGGTTTGTACTGTTTAAAATTAAGATGGCCTAGACAAATAAAAATGGAGGTGGGATTATAAGGCTGTAGTAGATAAAACTTAAGGAAAACTGAAAGCAATGAGTCACCCTTCAAAACCTGTTGGGCAAATTAGAAGAGTTGAAAGTAACAGTCTGTCACAGACAGACGATACTGACGGAACCCAAGGTACAACATAACGAACCTAGAAATACTTTCCTACTTATCCTCCAAGTATACGTAGTTGGAATATAATATGCAAGATATCCTTATATTTATGGGGGCCCAGTTATAATTGCGCAAACTCCGTGCGACTTATTGAGCAAATTGAACGTTTTTTAGAAGTTTTAAAGACTCTCCAACTCCAATAAGCGACAGGTAATCTATAAATGGTCAAAAAACTGTTTAACCTCTAAAAAATAGGTTGACTGACAACTCCAAAACAAGTTGGATCTGAGAAAAGTAATCAAGCCGGCATACCAACAAATCCGCTTCAAACAGCCTAGTGACTTAATCTTAATTGTTTGACAATGGCTTACCTTTATCTATCTCAAATATAACGCAATATACCTTGGCGTAGGAGGACAGAGATAACAAAATCCCTGTTAAGAATATTCACGAAGGTAGAAGTGTGAAGAATCCTACCTTAAGAGAACTTCTTTGTCATAACTTTAACTCTTTTAACTGTGGCGCCCTGGATAATATCGTGTCATACAAAAGTGTCAATGGCGAAATCAGCAAATCCATTCTGCATTTGTAGGGAGGCTAGTTAACATTTAATCATTATGTCGTCTAGTCATCCACTGATACATTTATTTTTCTTCACTCAAACATACGGGGTTGAAATGGCTAATCAATTTACACGTTTAGATGCAAGCTCTTAGGCCACCAGTCTAAATCTCTTCGGAATTCGACACTGGTATGGGATGTTTGTTTACCCACCTTTTGTGAAAATTTACACGCAGACGACCGTTGATGTTTTGTGATGCGCCTTTTCTTACAAAGATATACAGGCATTCTTGCCTGCCACAGTTATAGAAATTCCAATCAATAAGTATTCAATTCCTTTTGAAAACCTCAACGTTTTCACATAATTTGTGGTACTATCCGGCGTAATGATAACTCTACGGCTGTGTTGAGTCTTCATTTCTGATAGTAATGTCATCAAAATGTCGATCAGTTTCGATTGAGAAACATTTCTAGCTTTGATTCGCAGAAAATGAATCTTCATGACATTTTTCAGATGCAAACGACCGGAATATATCAGTTGTTTGGAAAAGCGAACCGTAGGTTCGCATTTCCAACCAACTGAAATGTTCCAAACGATTGATTAGGAACCTGGGCGATGACCTATATGACGGTAGACTGGTCCTGGCCATAACAGCATCCCATTCCTTACATAATCAAACTGGTGGCCTGGAAGTTTGGTTTAGATGGCCCAATATATAAGCTCTTAGGCCACCAGTCTAACACAATTAAAAATTCGACGCTGCTATGCCCTATTTGTTTACCCACCGTTCGTGAATTTGGGTGCATTAATTTGATGTGACGTGCCTTTATCCATATAGATATACCGGTATTGTTTCGTGCTCCAGTAACAGATATTCCAATCAAGAAGAATTTTATTCGCTTTGAAAACATCAAGATATTACCACAGTAAGTCGAACTACGCGGTGTAATCATAAAACTACTGCCGTGATGAGTCTTCTTTCATAACTGATGTATTTATTGATGCTTTACGACACATGAGCATCTACGCCTGTGTCACGGCGAGAAAACGGAAAGAGCGTAAAACATGTCATTATCAGTTAGGAGTAAAATGAGTGCGTAAAAACAGGAAATAATTACAATGGAAACACAAAGACATTAATGGCTTAGACAGCAATGACTGATTATACAAGTAGTATAGCGAATATACATAAATCAACTTGTTGATATTATTTTGAAGAGTCCAGTTTAAAAAATTTATTAAAAAGGTTGATTTCTTTGAGACTGTCATCTGGGCTTGTGTGATAAAAAAGAACAATGAGAGATACTACAGTACAATATTACCGTCTGGCGTGATTACAATTTGCATAACGTAAAAGAATGTGCTCCACTGCAACATCTGCTGGCAAGAAACATATTTTGCCTGTATATTGCCCACCAAGAAAAAAGGAATGTGTAAGTCCTATATGACCAATATGTCATCGTGTCAGAATTGCAGGATATTTTCTACAAAGGTTACTAGGCGCGTATTTGTCATCGACATTTGATCGAAAGTGATGGAGCTTATTATTTGTCGCCCATCCCATTCCGTCTACCATATAGATTTGATTTGGTTACTGATATGTGGTTCAAATCAATGAAAGGGATTTTAAAATCAGTGATTAGTTTCTTTAAAGCCTGCTTTACTGCACCGTCTATCTTGATTCTACTGGAGATACCAGCATGCCCAAGTAACAAACAAAGCACGATATCATATTGGCCAGACATGAGCATATTCAGGTCCATTATAAGAGGGTTCTTCAACCTGGGCTTGACTAATGCTTGCAAACGGGAATGAGAGTCAAAGAAAACAAATATACTTCGTTTCCTGTTCATTCGCGGTCTGGCCGAGCGCAAGGTGTAATGCTTCAACTTCGGCTGTGAAAATGGAACTTTGTATTCTGGAAATCTGATATTCTGATTGATGTGATCTGATTACCAGTAACCGCAGCCGATGTTACCATCTTTGGATCCATCTGTTTAGATCATTTTATATGCCTTATACGTAAACTTTATTTCGACATACTTTTGCTTGAATTGCAAAGAGTTTGTATCAGTCTTTTTTAGAAAAAGCAAGGTCTAAAATTATAGTAGGTTGCCAAAGATGCCAAGGAGGAATTTGTGGTGGTTCTTGATTATCTTTTATCTCATCTGGTCAAACGAAGCAGGCTGCATATTGGGTGTAATGTTAATTCCCATTGGAGGAATATGTTTGATTACTGGTAAAACAATCAACATTTTGAATATTTAATAAACAGTGATGGGTCGGGTTTGCAAACAGTTTAGAAAGTTCAATTCTACGCTTCGCAAGTGAAGGCTCCTCAGTTTCAACAAGTATTGAGTCTATTGTTCTAAATGCGCTTAGACTGATCCTAAAACCACAATTATGGGATTGTATCGATTGGTTCCAGGGACGATTTTCTGGCAAAGCCTTAAACTACACAATTTTGTTTGATCTCCCAAGTGATCGTTCGAGTACAGATGGAGTGACGCGTTTGGTCAGCACCCGAATCAGTGCTACCAACCATCTTTAAAGGTTAAGAGCTCTTTTACATCTAACCTTTGGTTGTTTTATATGAAAAATGCCAAACAATAAAACTCATTCATAATTATTTAGTAACCAAACATGTGTTATAATATTGGTAATGTCATTATGGGTTCTGTTAAATCAAGTGTCGATTGAGAAACATTTCTTGTATTGATTGAAAAAGGAATGTTTTAAGTATTACTATTATTTAATGGTGCTTAACGCCTCTTCAGTAGCTAAGGCTATATCGTGGCGAGAAAACACTGGTATATAAAACACCATTATCAATTATGAGGTAAAAGATTGAATAAAAATAAAAAAATAACCACAATAGACATGTCAAAAACAAAAATGATTAGAACAACAATGAGTAATGAAAGAATGTTTTGAGTATTTTTTTTTATTCAATCGTCTGGAATATTTCAGTTGGTCGGAAAAGCGAACCGTAAGTTCGCTTTTCCAACCAATTGAAATATTCCATGTGAGTGAATCTGAACTTTGACTATTCAATGACTAGACTGGTTCCTGGCCATAACAGCGTCGACATTCCTTACAGAATTTGACTGGTGGCTTGAGAGCTTCGGAACAATACTTTCCGTTCTGGTTTTAGGGCCTTGCGTTATCTTTGTCCAAACTCATATTGAAGAAACACAGTGTTCTTAGCGAAGAATTTCAGTTCAATGCTGATGTCAGAGTTTACTTTGTCAATACTCTTCTTGATAAAAGACAAGGAATATTTTTTGTCATTGATAAAACAGATTAGAGGGTTGATTATAGGTAGCATTTACGCTAATAAAGGTATGCATGCTTGATTCGATAAGCATCAACTATATATCCGAATATAGATTATTTGGAACTCGTCTTTGAATGTATATCGTCCATTGAGAGCATAAAGGTGCTTTCTGCAATGCTTGGGTTGGCACAGTCCTGCTTTCAATGAATAATGCACGAGAAAGTTTCACCACACAATATCGATATTTTGTTCACAACACTAAACTTGTCTTTAATAAAAGGTATGATGAATTTATATCGGCAATGGTTATGTTAGAACTTCATTTATGGCGAATCTGTACTTTATCTTTTATTACCGAGCGAGTATTCAATGAAAATACAATAAAGACAACGTTGCATTTTATTTCGGTGTCAAACTGCAACACTAACAGACTTTCGTCAAAAAATGTTAACTGGTAGGGTGCTGAAAGCCCATATTTGTGCTTTGCTTTTAAGTGCTGGTACCATGACTTAAAGGCTTCCCATTCAGCTTACGTGCTTCATAATATCTTTGAAGAGTAATTATTTAAATTATTTAGTCTGAAAGGGTTGCCTTTTACAATTCATGGGAGAGTGCCCATAGGCACTCTCCCATACATTGTAGCATGGCAAGGACATCTGACTGAATTTTGACAACCAAAAATAACTTAGCACTCTACCAGTTAATAATTAAGTGCAGTAAGTTGTCATTAAACATTAATAATTAAGTACAGTCAATTGTGTTTTTTATTATTATTTTATTTTTCTTTTCTTTGATAGTGTATTGTGATGAATACTCGTAAATGGACTGTGTGCCTTGCGTGTTTTTATGATACATGCCAAATCTCTCGTAGTGTGACGTGGATAAAGGTTAACATGTTATATTAGGTCCTAAATAGAAGGCCGACAATTTTGGTGTTGATTAGCATTTATGTCTATGTAGCGATTAAAATGCTGCTTTCAAACTAATGAATAGAAAATCGCAATTATGAAATACATTCTTGATAAATGCTCCATAAGACAATACAGTTGGTAGAAAGCCGTTTAAACTGTTCTCCCCAAACATAAACTGTACTAGAACTACAGTTATCATCCTTCACCTGTGAAGAAAAAAACCCGGATGATGACGAGAATCTTCGGTCAACCTGCCCATTCACAATTGTACATCAAATTACAAAAACTAACATGATGTGGATTCGGCAAAAAGCTGGTAGCTTTTATAATGCCGTATCAATAGCTGAAACAAAGGATACACAAAACAAGTCGATATGGTTGCAACTATAGAACATATATGTTTTCCAATTAAAAATTTCTAGAAGACTGTGGAATAGTGTTGCAATTGTTAAGCATATAATCGTGGTAACGGAGCAGAACGGATTTTGAAAAAGGGAATAATACTGGGTAACTGAAGATGATTTGGAGTGAAATAACTGTGGACACGTTCACGTTTGCCGAACATAGTTTTCGATTTGCGTTCATAGAAGGAAGGCACGGGATAACTGAGTGAGTGGAAGGTGAAAAATAACATAATGACTTTGTTATAAGTTGTATTAACTTGGGTACAACCAGAGCAGGTCATTTATAAAATGGGCTGGATGACGATTTCATTGAAAAGTTCGATTTTTTAGGATTCGTAGGGTGGAAAATAAACCAAGGGAAAGTTCAACGCCCCGATTTAAAAATATAGTTACCGTCTCAAACATAGTTTTATTAACGTTAGCAATATAGTACACGGAACCAAACAACTGAACGTTGCAGTCAATATAAACAGGAAGATTGCTAAGGATTTCAGTCCTTGGTGTACTGTAATTTGGACTGCTTAGAAAGAAATGGCCTGTTCCCGCACGCTCGCCATGTTCATAGGCTGGTGATGGTGCAATATAATTCATATAAAGATAACCATTCAGGTTAATGTATTGCATTGCCAGTTGACAATAATGTATTTGAGCAGTGGTGTTCTCCAATTTGAACATAACGGGACTTATTTGAGTTGTAAAAAACGGGTGGATGCCGATTGTGCCTATTAACTCTTAGAAGCCGAGAGTCGAGTTTTCTTGCATGTTATGTAATACTGCAGGTAATCTGGCTATGACGGTTCAGCTATCTTTGGGCTGGGAAGAATTAAACACTGAGCAGGTGCTTCTAGTCAAGTGTCGTCTACCTGAATAGGCAGACGACACTTGACTAGAAGCACCTGCTTTCCTGTAAGTTTTTCGCGGTGTGTCATGTTCAATAAATTCATTCCGATTCCCCGGATTCTAAGGGTTAAGGTATTCCTTAACTCAGGGGGGAAAGAGGTCTGTCTGACATTCCAAAGGTTCAAATTAGATGGAAAGAATGACAGTTGATGGACTTTTTGTGCGACAATGGGGCTCACTTAAATTCGGATTATATCGCCAACTATGGTTCTGGATTACAGGCATGACCGGCAGGACCAGATTTGAAATGAATGGAGAAATTAGTTTACGATGCATTTTTACAAAGTGGATAAGTTTGTGTTTCTCTCTCCTTAATTTCAGTTTTTTCGAAACCTGTTTCTTCATACAGGAATGCATTACTCACACTCATGGTAATACCAGTAACAATTTCGGCAGCTGTTACTGGGATTCTTTCGAGTTCTAATCTGTGCACATCACACTTTTAAAAGTGCTTGACAAACGTGTCTATATTTCAAATTATGGTTGACAAAGACACATCGAGATTGAGGAATCTGGAGCCTGTAGTGCGCCGCGAAAAAAGCTTCGTAACAAATGTTTCAGTTATATTTCCTTTAATCTCAAGATTATGACCTATTAGTCAAATGATTTCGTTTCAGTGTGGATATATTCGCCATGCATTCGAGGTATCTCATGACATGATTGAACAGCTCTATTAATTTTCGTGAGTTTGATATTTCTGTATAGTACAGGACTATTTTTTTAAAAAATGTTTGCATATTGCTTATCGTGACCGCAGCATGGATATAAAGTCGAGTCCTTTATACCTATGTTGCCCATTGTAGAGGACTTCCACCCCAGGAGTTGGTTACCAGGTCCTATTTTACCAGTAAAACACACCTTGTTTACCACAGTAAACAAGCACTGCTTCCATTCCGTGGGTTCCCAATGGGATAGTAATATAACTAAAATAAGAGAGTAAGGCACTTCACCCCCTGCACGCTGATGTCAAAATACTCCAATTTCAAACAGCAATTTTTCCCATGGTGCAACCAGCAATTTAACCAGTTCTGTCTGAATCGGTTATATCAGTTAAATGACGGAGAAACTTTGATATTTCACTATCAGTTTGACGAGAGTTAACACTGAAAATATTCCGAACGTACTACGTCACTAACCCTCTAACACACACAAGTACTTCTTGAGCGGCTGATTTTCGGTCGTGGCTCGTCGTGACATGATATAATAATGCATGTGTATTATTCGATCACAACCAGACACGTTTGATCACAAACGGTAATTAGAAGTGTCTGTTTAACCCTTTACCCAACGTAACGGCCAAAACCGGCCAGCGCTATTTTCAAAAATCGCCAATTAATTTTCAAAATATTTTCATTTTTTGTCTCAAAAACATAGGTTATGGCCCCTCGTTGGAACGAGCTCGTCGAGCTCGTTCCAACGAGGGGCCATAACCTATGTTTTTGAGACAAAAAATGAAAAAATTTAGTTATTCAAGAATTTTTTTTGCAAGTGTCGTCTGCTTTTCATGTTAGGTAAAGGGTTAAGAACGGGCAGACTTATTAACCTGAGTACCTCTTCAGCCGCTGATCCCATTGTCGCAGCTAAAATCTACACTCAACTTCTTTTCATTCTTTTGAAATATAGTTATGCTTGCAAAAAGAACAGGCTCAATGAGCTTGATGCACAGGTGAATCCAAAGTTATGGTTTTAGTTGTTTAACTCCCTGAACCCGCGTTTCCCGGAATGGTATCGTCTTTGTGTACACTTACAGTGAGATGGGTTAGTCCAATATCAATACACAGGGGGGATAAAATACTAACTGCAGTCTGCCGCGTCTGCCCAGTGAATAGACCTCTTATAATAAGACACAAATAGGACGAAATTATGTCTTTAGCCGAAAAATCGGTCTTACAAGTTCAAAGGCTTAAGAAAGTTGTTGCCAGTGTCGCGTGAAACTTGTTTTAGTGACGGGTTAAACTGTAAGATTTTGCTATTGACATGTCGATCAAATCACACTTAGAAGTAACAAATGTTGACATTTGTTGGCCTTCAGGATATGATTCGCGGCGTTTTAGACTGAACAAACAAGACGCCTATTAGCTGTACATTAATAATTCTATATCCAAACGAATCCGTTTTAACTACAACACAAGAGACTCGAAAACTTGAAAAGCCAAATTAGAGACCCGGTTGACATCAAAATAGAACATTTGTATTAAAACAGTGTATTGTATACGGTATAAATTGACTAGACCTAATCAACTGTAAGCCAGTAATAGTTATATGGTTATTTACTCAATTTATATCTGAAAATTGTACACGCGTTGGCCTTTTCCTGGTTGAGAAAAAACTTACACGCAAAACTGCAAAAAACATATCCATTCGTGGATACTCAACATTTGTGCATGGTGTACTTACGGTCAGCAATGCCGATAAAGACCAAACACGTTCGATCGTTTTCTAGTTACTCTCAAAAGGTAATGCGACATAAGTTTCTTATGGTATCTTTTTCATGTGACGCGAGTCTGTGCTCTGGATAGACCTTTCTAGTTAACTAACGCTATAGAGTTCCCTGAAAATTGGCACAAAGAGCATCAAGGATGTATAATAAAATCCTTAAAACGAATTTGAAATATTTATGTCAAACGCAATGTTAGCCTTGGCAGAAGCACGTCCGACACTGAAAAATGAAAAACTGAAAGACCACGTAGACTCACTAATGTTCATAGTTTTTTTTTGAGGAACCATAAACTTAAATAGAGGAGTGACAGAATTAATAAACGCCAACAGGATTAATGGAATTGTTTATAATTCTTGTAATGCACAAGATTCGCTTTTCCAGGCGAATCATTTTACATATATTTGCAACGTCTCTGTCCCGGCCGAAAGGACGGAATATAGCAACTCAACCACATCATGCGCTTTTTACTATTGAGGATTATTTCCAACATATTAGTGAAGCAGTGGTCTTTTGTCAACTCCTTGTTGTCTTTTAATTGCCAAAACGTGCGACCAAAACCACAACAATTACTCAACTTCATACTAATACCAAACAGGGCCTGGCCTCCGTTTACTGGAACTAGCTCACCTTACATATTTTAATGATGGGTTATAATGGGGTTTGAGAGAAGAATGTACCACTCAACACTCTGTTGTCAACTTTACACTTGTAAGAGGGAACATTTCCCCTGTATTCCCCTGTATTCGGGCCAATAATATCTTATTTGACAGTGCTAGAGCTCGGTCAAAAGAGATATAAATGGTTGGAAATGTAATTCTATATACATGGAGTAGTGGAAGTGAAGAGAAGTATTTCAAAAGACTATATTTCTAAGACTTTTGAACAACTGCTAACAGTTTTTAACCCGTTACAGAATGCAAATAGCAGACGACACTTGGACAGAAATATGGGGAGAAACTAAAGCATTTCATTTTTTACCTCAATAACATAGCCTATGATCGCTCACTGGAACGAACTCAACGAGTTCATTCCACTGAGCGATCATAGGCTATGTTTTTGAGGGAAACATGAAAATAAAAATATTTAATAAAATTTGAATGCAGATTTTTGTAAATAAAGTTGGCAGTTATGGCCGTAACGCTGGATAAAGAGTTAAAACTGCGCACGTTCTATTTACTCCACCTTAAGTCCATACTTGTAGGAATGGAACACCTCTTATCACTGCCCTGAAAAACGTAAATAAGACTTCATTAAACGATTACTCTTGGGGGAAACCATGTACGCTTGAAGTAGATAATGTTACTCACGGACGACATTGCACCAGGATTTCTCTCGTACTATAATTTATTACTTAATTAGATATGTAAATAATAAATTTGTCAGAAGTGCTTTGAAGTTCGGGGAGTGTATGTTATGAAATACAAACATAAATGTTTAATGGCACATATTGATTGAATAGTAATTCTCATACGTACTTCACGAGACTATAATAATGGACTAAGTTACCTTGGTACGATAAAAAACATTTTCCCTCAAAAAGCTGAAGTGTGCGAACTCATTGCGGCCAGTTAGAAAACATTTTGTTGAGAAAGCTCACGCCTTCAAAACAGAGGCGAAGATAGGTAGGGTGTCGAGATCATAAAGATTTCCGAAAGAAAGTAACGATGCAAAGTAATGTCAGGAGCTATTTGTGGCATTCGGAGGTTTTGACTCGTTAATTTCTTTCGAAATTTTTTAATCTTGACCCTCATATTTTTCAAATTAACCGTTGAACTTCGAAATTTGCATGGGTAGAGATCTTGTGTCTGAAGATGACTGATGCCAAGCTATATTCCAGTGAAAATATTCAAATGAAAACGAATCGTGCATCCGATTCGAGTCGAACCGACTAGCAACTTAAGATTCGAAATGGAATCGAATTCGAAGATTCGAAGGGCCCAAATCTGAACCTGTTTGTTTGTTTAATTTCGCGGTATAATACCTGTGGTATATACATAACTTTTGTGCGCTCTTTCCGATAATCAAATCAGTTTTTTAAGAAATGTCCAGCAAAATAGTTCGATATAGCAGCACGTGCCACTGAATTACTTTTGATGACGTCAGGGTGTTTTGGTGGGGGAGAAAAATTATCCCTGATGGGGTGGGTGTGAGATTGAGAATAAACAGCTGCGCTATGAGCGCATGATACGCCCGTTATTAATTACAAGAGGAAAGCACACAATATGAGTATACATGTGTACTTGTCAGGTTGCATATACTTGCCACCAAAAAATCACGAAAACAAAGTCCGACATGTGGAAAACTGCCTATATTTTGACGAATAAAGACCCATAACTCTGGAATGACAAATCGGACAGTGACACACATCGAAAGGGAGATTCCTTCTATCAACATATACTTGCAACCAAAAAATCATGACAATTGCTCAAAGCATTTTCAAGTTATTGTTCGACATGTGGAAAAGTGTTTATATTTTGACGAATAAAGTCCCATCGGACGGCGACACAAATAGAAAGGGAGATTCCTTCCATCAATATATACTTGCCTCCAAAAAATCATGAAAATTGCTCAAAGCATTTTCAAGTTATTGTCCGACATGTGGAAAATTGCCTATATTTTGACGAATAAAGTCCCATAACTCTGGAATGACAAATCGGACAGCGACACAAATCGAAAGGGAGCTTCCTTCCATCAACATATACATTCCACCAAAAACAATCACAAAAATTGCTCAAAGCGTTTACGAGTTATTGTACGATGTGTGGACGGACGGGCGGACAGACGACGGGCAGACGGACAGCGGTATACCATAATACGACCGTTTTTTTCAAAACGGGCGGAAAACATCTCACCCACAGGACAAAATATTTGGTCTAGATACTCGGCAAGCCTCGTGCCTGGCCCAAATATTTTGCCCTTGGGTGAGATTTCCCCACCTCATACCCCCACCCACCAGGGAAAATAATAATATCCTCTCATTGGAATGACCTGGTCTCATTAGTGGGAGTGTCAAAAGCTTTATCAAGGCGGCAAAAATTGAAAAAAATAATAAAATTTTTACGGGCGATTTTAGTGAATATTATCTAACCATAATGATTGTCTTCATCACACCTGACCATCTGCTAGGAAAAATTTCATTGAAGGCCAAGACAAAAAAGCTATTATCAATCAGACTTTGCAGTGAATTTGCCTGCTGCAGTTAAAAAATATTGTAACAGATAGAAAAAATAAATATATACTATTATCAATAATTTTAATTTAATATTTTTAAATTCTATTTTAATATATTGAAAAACCAGGCTCTTTAAATGTACTAGTTTAATTCTTGACTATTCTCTGATATTGATAATCAAAATTCGTTTTAGAAAATACCCTATATATTGAAAATAAGAAAAGTATTCAAAAAGTATTCATGAATGCACCCCAAATTTTAAAGTATTTGAATACGAAAACGAATACATATACATTAAAATTTCATGAACACTGAATACATCCGAATACTTGAAAAAATGTATGAAGTACGACTGAATGCCGTATACGAATACCCCAACCCTGGTAAATAATGCTGGTAAAGGGTTAACTATTGCGTTAGATGAACTGACAAAATGGCTTCAGAAAAAAAATCATGCAACTCATCAAACAAGATTTTTAATGTCATTAGCTCGTAAATAGGTTAGAATTGTGAATATGCATCAGCACAGACAATGCATTGATAATGGCGATGCTCATTAAGTACGGTGTTCTTAACAAACCCTTCAACAAGACTTATGATTATAACACAGAGTTTATCCAAGAGAACCAAGTGTCTATTATACGCTGAGTTGGATTTAAATATCAATCAATTAAAGCGTAATAATAGTTAATGGTATTTTCTGATACTTGCCTCCAAAAAATCAGATAACGGAAACGGTGATAGTGAAGGAAATTAGAATAATTTATATTCACAATATTTAACGTAACTTGTGTATAATATCGACAATATTGTATACCGATTACTTAACCCGTTGTACCATGATGGCATATTACATGCCTGTTGAGAGCAATCAACTGGTAGAGTCTATAGTCGTTACTTGGGGGAAGACCAATCAATTTTTTCAACGTGCAGCCCAGGGCTGCACGTTGAAAATCTTGATTGGTCGTCCACACAAATTCACTGGACAACTATCTACTTATGAATTCAGGTTGTATTACGATACTGGCCCGGATAAGCGGCCTTTCGGGTTCAAAGGGTCAACAAAAACAATTGGTTATTGGACGATTTAACTCAGTATGAAGCGAGGAAACGCGAACTGGACATCAAGACGTGATTTTTCACATTGGATGAACATAACACCAGTTTGCATTTGGCTGAAAGTTCTAACACGACATTTTGCTTTGCTTTCGCCCATAACAGCTATGCACTGGCTTTGATATGACGTCCAACTCCAATTTGATTGCATCACTTGTTACAAACATAAGACACCTCTCATGATTGGGGGGGGGGGGGGGGAGGGGGTAAAGCCACCCCGGTCCCTGCCGTAAAATATCTACTAAAGGACATAATATTTATTTTACGCATTCTTTTGATTACCACGAACACTACATCATCAACCACACAGTTACATTAGACCATAATATTTCTGTACAATACGTTTTCGGAATATTCTCATGAAAACAATATTGTTCTCACTTTATTTGTTAGTCTGAATGTTTATTATAAATAACGAACATGTTTGAGACGATGGGTGAAAGGGAATTCGCGAATTGTTCAATAGAATGTCTGTACACCCACTTTAGCTATACACCCCCGTTAAACTTCGTACTTCCCGTTGGAGTTACTTGTGCCGTACTGGATGCATTGTTTACTGACCAATCAGGAAGTTTGCATATTTTTTAAAGTGTAATAAAATTTCGGAAAGGAAAATACGTCCGACATATTAATAATTAACATGTCAATCTTTTGATTTTTTTATTTGTTCATACAAGCCAAATAGGTCGCTGTGATGGTGACCGCTTGTCCAATGAGTTACTAAATTCACCCAATGCTGTGCCGTAAACTGTATAGGCATGTTAGAACTGAAAGATATGCTCTCTCTCTCCGCTCCTCATTTTCGAACATATTTAATTGGGGGTCTGATCGGTGGAAACAGTAAGCTGTTATAAAGATAAGCCCCCCACCCCCCTCCACCCTCCCCTCGAGGTTTTGAAAGTGTTGTGAATTTCTTTTGACAAATACTGTACTAGATTATTTCTGGTTATAAATTGTCATTGTCTTGTTAGAAGTTATGGGAGAGTGCCTTCTAAGATAATATACTACTCAAAGTTTGCTAAGCACCAAGTATATCCAACTTCCTGTTTTATGTTTCAGTTGAAATATTGTTATGAAAAGTGTATATATTTTTTATTTAATTATATCTTTAATGATTTAAGTACAGGAATTAAGATTTTATTTATTTTGACATTATTTTTTAACTTTTGAATACGATAACCATGCAAAATGGATATTATTGTTAAAAGAGGAAATTTTTCAAATTTGCCAAAAAGTTGACGGAGCGAACTGGTATGGGTTCACTATGGAGTATGAGACCCATTACTGTTAATTACAGCTTGATAACGCCTTCTCATGCCCCCGATCAGGTTTCTGATGGTCCTTTGTGGGATGTTGTTCCATTCTTGGACCGTCATGGCACCAAGCTCCTGGACACTTCTCGGCTTGACTGGGCCGGCTGAAATTGCATGCTGCAACTCATTTCAGACATTTTCGATTGGATTGAGGTCAGGGGATCTTGCTGGATAGTCCATACACTTAATCCCCTCCCCCTTTCGGTACTCCTGGACAGCATAGGCAACATGAGGATGGGCATTACCGTTCATCGGAATGAATCTATCACCCATTGCACCTGCATACAAGCTGACGTGGGCATCCAGGATCTCATCGATATACCGCTGTGCAGTCAATGCACCACGGTCAAGGACACAGAGCTCTGTACGTTCATACCAGGTGATGCCACCCCAGACCATTATTGACCCCTCCTCCCCTCCCCACCATAGCGGTCATGTCCATATCTGTGTAGTCTAGGCAGAACCTTGACTCATCTGTAAAAAAAGACAGGTCGACAATCTTCTCTGGTACACCCAACATGGTCCATGGCCAATTCATATCGTGTCTGGTGGTGGTTCTGGGACAGCGGAATGCGAATATATGGTCTTCTCGATCGGAGACCACCTTCGTGCAACCTTGCCCGGGTAGTCTGCTTCGAAACGTTTCCCCGGATGCATTCCGAAGGTCACTGCGAAGCTGGGTTGCCGTTGCAAAGCGGTTTCTACGGGCATGAATGATCAAAAACCGGTCTTCAGCTGCAGATGTTGTCCTGTCTCTGCACCACCTTGCCGTCTTACTGGTGTGCCATACTGCTGAAATCTTGCTCAGGTTCTGTTGGTCAGCGTATGGTGCACACCAAGGGCTTCACCAACCTGGCGATGCGTAGCCCCTTGCTCTCCCACCCCAACAGCCCACCATATTTCTGCTTCAGACAAATGTCTTCTTACATTTGCATTCGCCATATCCAATCATTAAATTACAAGGGCCTGTGTTAAAATGAAGACTGAATGAATACCCTACACATGTCATGTACATGTAGACAGTACACGAAACTATCATGAAAATCAAGGGGTACTTGCTTTCCCTGACTGTCACGAAAAGGCTGCCTGTCAAGAAAGCCAATGTAAACATTGGGGACCATCTCAATACATTCCTCAATCATATCCACCAAATATCGCAAGTATATCACAAGCAAATTTCACAATGATGTGTCAAATATGTGGTGCTAAGCAAACTTTGAGTAGAATATGAAACACATCCCTTGATTTTGAAGCCTTGAAGTTGTGGTAACTGTACTTCAGAATAAAATCTAAATTTTGACTTTCTGCATAAGTCTGTTAAACGAAAGATCCTGTACTACAAGATTTTTCTGAGGAACTGGCATTGATTCCATCCGACGTCCAACACAAACATCGCCCAACAAATACCGTTAATCTTCAATTTTGTTCACCCAAAACTCAACTTGTGATTTTCCATTGCAACGAACTCTAAAGATAGGGATATATTGGAGAAAAGGTTCTGCGAAAAAAGACAAGCATTTTTGTCTACAACTTTCATCAGGTGAACGATAAAGGTAACAGAAGGGTGCGCTCAGTAGTAACGCAAAGTACTTCAAACCATAAGATCTACGGTTCGATCCCAGCCAGGGGTAACCGCGTTGTGTCCTTGGTTGCGACACTTCATCCCAATTGCCTGCGTGGGCGCACGGTGGTGTTGTGTACTAATTAAGGTATCCTGTTTCGACTAATGCTAAACCGTCTTGTGGGGAGCTAGAGCGTTGGGGAGTTTGACAGTTGCTCGCGGCTACTCGGCTGTTCTCCACCCATAAAACTGTCTGACACGAGTTGATCCTGGCTGTCGAAAGTGTCGTTAAACCCCAATTAATAAATTAATAAATTAAATATATATAGCACAAAATACAAATATGCAGAAAAATACGATAAATTACCTGGCTTTCTTTGAAAAAACGGCCTAGAGTCGTCTTTCATTTCTGTTCGATCTTCGACATCCATTTTAAATATCAGCTACCACATATATAGACTAATTTCAAACTTCAAAGAAAATTACAGCCGCCAGTATGCTAGGATCCTCGATGTGACAGTTTGCTATCCTGGTGAAGTATTGTCCCTGAAATGATTTATAAATTAAGAGTTTTGCCACTTATTCGGTAAGTAAACATAATGCTCCGTTATAACTGACGATTCAGTTTGTATACACAGGCTACATTAAACAGAATTTCTTGATCGGAGCGAAGATAATGGATTCACGACCCGAGTTGATCATTTCATAATTCAAACAAAGTAAATACTCTTTGTGCTTGAACCCCAAAGGCGGCGTTATACCGTAGTGTTGTCAATACACTTTCCAAATCGATACATTTTTATATAGATTTTCATTAGTACATGTTTTCTTCAACACTTGTGCGCTTTTGCGGATTGAAACTTCGTCATTCTAAACATCCATTTGAACGATTGTTCAAACAATTAAAAGAAAAAACAGTTGCGTAAAGCGTATGTTTCAAATGAAAGGATAATCTTTAACCCTTTACCCAACGAATCGCCCGCATCCGCCCGCGTAATATCCAAATTCAGCAGTTGAAAAAATATTAATTTTCAAAAAATTTCAACAAAACCATATCATGTGACCCCTCGTTGGAACGAGCTCGTCGAGCTCGTTCCAACGAGGGGTCACATGATATGGTTTTGTTGAATTTTTTTTAAAAATTAAAAAAAATGATATTTATAATAATAAATTTTGGTATCGTCTGCGTTGGGTAAAGAGTTAAGGTCATACAGGTTCTCTGAAGGTTGCAATATTGTGAGATTAACCGTTCGAAATGATCATGACAGAAACGTGCATCACGGTGTAATCAATAAGGATTTCGAGACCCACGGGTGCATTGGGACAGGATGGGTTAGATACGACCATGTAGTCCCCTCTGTATTTCAACAATTAAGTATAAAAATGTGAAAAAAGGTGTAAAAGAAAAATGGGCAAAGGAGAGAGAGACGTTAACTGATGGCAAACAAAATTAAAGTGTGTAAGAATTGTAAGCCCTTTTTGAGTAGTTGGATCGCCTGAAATCATATAGATTTTTACTTTTTCAAATAGTATATTACTTCATATTTATTCTAATAATTTATGAAAACACTTCATTCGTCAACAATGTAATGGACAACAGAATATCATGCATATTTCATTATAAAATGCTACACATTTTCTGTTAGCATAATTATGGCTGTTATTTCGGGAAGCTATGTGGTGCTTAATTAGGTACAAATGCCGGACATTGGCACATCATTCTTTTTAGATGAACGTAAGAAAGCAACAAATAGACCTTCATGTTCCAACTCAAATATCTTTTCACGGGAAATCACAAGCAAACGGATTAAAAGTACAAATACACGTTGTGTGACTGGACTAGTACTGATACTTCCAAATTTAAATGATCGAAGATAACTTGATGCAAACATTTCCTGTAGTAGCTGTAACAAATAAACCCGAGGCACACTGCATGACCGGAATATCGAACCCAAAACACGTCAACTCTTTACTTAACTTACTAAATTTAATATCATTGTCTCAGCCTAATATTTCGATAAACTAAATATAATATTATGGTCTCCACATAACATCTCGGTACCAAAACGAAATAAAATAAAATTCACTCTCATATGAAGCACTATTCAAGACAAAAGAAGTTAAACATAACGATGCAGAGAATAATCTGCAAAAATATTTTTTAGGTTTTCCAATGTGACGCAATTGACAACGCTCTTTTTAGACAGATTGCGACCCACTTCCACAACAACATCAGGAGTTGTTCGTTTCTTGACGTGTCAAACAGCTAAGAGAACTATGATATACGATAAATTCTCATCAGCATTTTGATTCTTGAGTGCTGATTTTAGCATTGCAACGCTTTGTTGCACTCGAGGGACAAATTTATCAATTTTATTAACTTGGGTAAAATATCAGACATAAACCATTTAAGGTGCTACATAAGTAAAAGAAATTTTGTTTTTTTTAAATTCTCACCTCTGATATTCCTTAAATTCAAATTAAATATACACACATTATACATCTAAATGAAGGTTGGGAGGTTTGGAACACGAAAAATAGATGACATCAACTCATAGAGTTGACAGCAGGCACCACTGGTTCCTGAAAGTCTGCTACCGTATTCGTACCAGAACTGATAAAACAATATTTCCTGAAAACAACTTGTTGCCAAAGGTGCTTCACATATCCACATATGACCACTGACTCGCACAGCTGTCGCCCGGTGAAGCTGTTGTCCAATTTCTGAGGCATTTTGATGGCGGTTACGTAATGCAGTGGTTCGGATGAAAAGATCCTGGTTAGCAGTTGTCGCCCTTGAACGACCTGACCGCCGTCTGTCATCAGCATTGCCTGTCTGATGGTAGCGTGACCACATCCTGCTAATCACCGATTGAGTAACGTTGAGAATTTGAGCCACTGTAGTCTGTCTGTTGCCAGCTTCTAACATGCCAGCGACACGTAAACGTTCGTCACGTGTCAGTCTTCACATACCTCAAAAGTTACGTTTCGACCAGAAACTATTGATGAAAGAGTCTATATCAAGAAAAGAACCATGAGACCTCCGAAAAAGCCCGTTCAGTACAAACGGAAATTTTAAAACGTGCCCCACAGACATTAACGCGTCGCTCGTGCAAATAACCTGCACGACATTTTCGTGGGCCGGTGAAATTCATGATCCACACTAAACTTGGTAACATATTGATGTGTCCAATCACGCGTATCCAATACCATTTTCCGAAAATATCAACATCAGTTTGGATATCCCCTACTTTTTTGGAATAGTATATATCTCGGGGTTCTTATCCGTATAGTAGACACCTAACAATATGATACATACAGAAGATTATAACAACGGTTAATTCTACTGGTTTGTCGTTTTCGTTTGATCCGGATGATCTGGAGCCCATACTATAAACCCTTTACAATTGTATTTCCTAGAATTGTATTTTCTACCTATTAATGTAACTGACAAAAATGAATCATTAGCATTTTAAAAGATTTGGCAATTTCCTTACTGGCAAATTTCCACATCTTTGAAAATGCTAATGGTCCATTTCAACCCTTTGGTATAACTTGAAAATACGATTCTTCTAGGGAGCGCGGTGGCCCAGTGGTTACAGCATTGAACTTCAAACTAAGAGATCCACGGTGGAATCCCCGCCAGGAGTAACTGCTTTGTGCCCTTGGGTATGACACTTAATCCTGATTGCACACATGGGGGCACGGTGGCGCTGTGTACTAAGGCGTATTGCACGTCGATGGTGCACCTGTCTTCAATCAATGCTTACCCTGCTTGTATGGAGTTAGTACGTTGGAGAGACATCTGCTCGACGTTGATCGATGGTTTTCCCCGAGTACTCCGGCCTCCTCCACCCGTAAAATTGTTCGAGGTTGTCGAAAGTGTCGTTAAACTCCAATAAATAAATAAGTACATTTCTACAAAATACAATTGTAAAACTTTTATAATATTGACCCCTGGTCTCCTTAAGGAGATGTCATGTCACAACACAGATCGATTGGCTGTTATAATATTTTGTTTATTATATGACAGTGGATATATATAAACTGAATACGACACATCATTATAAACATAAACTAGTTATGAAATGCTTGTCCAGAGTATTCAGTGCAAAGCCACTCGAGGTGATATTTCGCATTTGTAAAATTGTCGCCTCGAAAATCTGCGCATGTCAGCGACGTCACGTGAGCTGTGTTTTAGACATGCACGAAGCGTAATTGGAAATGTACAGACTCTCGTTTAACGACAGCCCATAATTGATGAGCAAAGTACAACGGTATCTAAGAGCCTTTTGGCGTTATGATATAATAAAAGTGTATATAGATATCTCCGGAGTGAAATATAACTATATCCGGAATCGGCCCCGGTTAGTCGACCCACAACGTGGAAACGCCGCGTCGTTATTCAGATTGTCGCCTGCAATAATTTAATAAACCTACTGAAATTTAATAGACAGTATTGTTCTAATTTCCCGTACTAAATTCTTATTCCAAAGCAATTTCTACCCCGTGTGTCAACAATGTGTTGGAAATACCAGGGACAAAAATTTGCTGCGTGGTGTAAATGTACAATATGAAAATGGTTAGGCAACTTATGTTCGAACGGTTCACTGAGGGCTTTAGCAAATGCAGTTTTTCTGAAGTGCCACCTGGGGGGATGATGGCGCACATAATTAAAAGAGGAAAAGGTTGGTTCAAGTCTACCGTATACTCTAAAAACAATAAACATATATATATATATTGGATACAGCCAGAGAGACGACTGGAGACGACTGATTTTATTTGCAGACAAAAACCATTTTCTTGTCTGTAAGCAGACTTGACAAACTAGAAAATATAAAACGCACTCAGTAGCAGTGATAACGCCGGACAGGAAAAACCACACTATAATGGCTGGAAACCTGCGTCAATTTGCCAATGCGTAAACTTCCTGGAGGTAGAGTGTTAGACCACACCCTAAAAGCTCAGAATGTTTTACAAAAGAAAAGAAAAGAAAATTTGTTGTTTGTGTTGGAACTTAATCAGTCGGTGTCCTGGCTTGAATGACAAATAACATCCTGACAAAATAATCAACGTTTGACCAAACGGACCTCATTGGTCAAACGAAAATCCCTGGTATCGAACCTCTACCAGCTTATAGTAACCCGTACCAAGCTAGACAAAAGATTTTCGCTATACTCATCGTAACGCGAAAAACAAATAATATAAACCTGGAACTTAATTAAGCACCCACTGAAGTTCTTCATGAGAGTGAAGTTGCTGTTACTGATTATTACGGTTTAATTATTGCTATGTCTTGCAGTACATTTCATGTCGTGAAACTTGATGTTTCTGGTTGATAGCGTACCCCAGACACATCCCCTCGTCCACGTGAAGTATGTTACCCACATATGTCACAAAAAACACTATCATCCACACGCAATATCGGAGTATAAAACAAGAAAATTTGTCATTCCGTTTATCGGTAAACGTTGACATGGCAAGGAGGAGACTGTCAGAGGCACTAAGATGGCAAATCGTCGGCATACATACAGCTGTCATGCTATTGGAAGGCAACTTGGCTATAGTAATTCTATCATCAGCAGACCTGTCCGAAAAAATCAACAAACCAACAATGTTAAGGACAGACCAAGACCTGAACAACCCCAACAGACCTTTCCTCGGGAAGATCGGAGTCTGGTATGCCTCGTTAGGCGTGAACCCATTGCTCCAAGTAGGGTTTTGAAATGCCTTTGGCTCCCCAACAGGCGTTTGTGCATCAGAACTGTCCGAAACCGTCTCCAAGCAATGGATATGAGGTCCAGAAGGACCATCTAGCGTCCAGCTCTGTCCGATCAGCATCAAAGACGACATTTGGAGTGTTGTATGGCACGACAACATTGGAATCCCAGGACAAGGAGGAGAGTCCGTTGGTCAGACGAGAGTACATTCCTCTTCACGTCACAGATCGTCACATGAGAGTGTGGATGCATAGAAATACTTCTTACGTGCCCAGGAACACCAGACCTACTGTTCATTATGGTGGTTGATCAGTAATGATCTGGGATGCCCCTCTCATGATTGTAAACTTGATATGGTGACTGTACGTGGGAATCTCAGTGGTCATCAGTATATCCGGAACATTCTCAATCCGGTTGTCGTGCCTCATTTTGACAGCACTCGTTGACTACTCGCCCTGTATTCGTGGACAACAATGCAAGGCCACATCGTTCCCATTCTGTGAGAGCATTCCTTCAGAACAACGCTATTACAACACTATCTTGCCCTGCAATGAGCCCCGAACTGAAACCATTAGAACACGTCTGGGACTTTTTTGGACGTCGTGTGCAAGCAAGGGACCGATTTTGAAGCTGGCAGCAGTTGCCTCTGGACCGTATCAGAATGCTCACCGGTAGCATTAGGAGGAGGGTCCAGGCTCTCAACCGGGCACGTGGTGGATACACTCGCTACTGGAATCAGACAGTGCTATTGTGTTCAAGAGATCACAAGTTACATTTTGTTTGTCAGTAATTACCAGCATTGTTTCTTCACGGACCGTTCCAGCGCCATACTTGTCGAGAGAACATTTTTCCATCAAAAACATTAGTGACAGATATGTGTAATTAGTGCCATTAAAATACTGCATATTTTCATCATTGTGTTGTCTTTCGTTTGTCACTAGACCATTCTTTCCGCAAACAATTACTTTTGGCCATCGAAAAGATAGCATGAAAGTAATGACAGTTTCTATTAACACCACTGCGAAAAGAACAGGGGGTGCTTACGTAAGTTGCAGGTGAAAAGAAAACGACACTTGCAAACAATTTCTTGAATAAAAGTCTTCCATTCTTGCCTTGAAAGAATAGCTTATGTTCTCTCATTAGAGCGAGCTCGTTCTAATCATAGCTTATTGCTTATGCCATTTATTGCAAAAAATAAAAGAAAACTGAAGGGTATTCTTGTAAATGGCGCCAGTTTTGGCATTTATATTACCAAAGTGGTTAAGCCGCAAGTGCAAATATAAAATTTCTAATGACCACTAAAGTGATTATTGGTGGTGTCCATAAAAATCACTTGAACATATCCAAACATTTTTCCTAGTCACTAAAACCGAACATCTACATGAGGGATCATTCTATCGGCTCACTGTTTAGTTTTTATCTTTATGCAAAAAACATTCTTGAAAGTTGTCTTATCTTTTAAAATCTGATATTGTGAATTGGCAAGGGAAAATCGATGGTTCGCCGTTTTAGATAGATGGTGTGGAATATAATGTGAAATCCACATTGCCATTTAACACCCTACCTTTTGCTTGAGTAAAAAGTCGATCTACCCCAACTCCTAGTGTGTCTGGAGGATACTGTGATAGACAGGAAGGAGAAATACTAGTTCCACAAAACAATAGCCGTGAATAGTTCATGAGATAATATCCTTAACCTTTCTACACTTGCGCCATGGGTGGGATCACCTCATACAACTTTACTATCCAGAACGAAGTGGACGCATCCATTCAGTATTTGTGGTGAGGTGGAGGTTCAGCTATTGAGCTGTAGGATTAAATTATTACTGATCCCACTGACGATGTATTATTCTTTTTGTCATCCGCTTGTTCGCGCAACAACTTTATTGAAAGGGTTAGACAGTTCACACATCATATTTACACGGGGTCGCAGAAAAGGGTGAGGGAGATTGAATGAGAGGATTTTTTTCTACTTTTAGTCTGCCATATGTGTGGTGATATTGGCGATGTGGTAATAGGTTTTTCTAACATTTTTATCACTATTATTGTACAGTAGCTATTCTGACACTGATGGTTTGCTTATAAATACTAAGCATGCAAAGTCGTACAACCTTATAGTAGGGCAACAGGTAGTAAAAAGGGCTCTATGTTTCGAGTTAAATCAACCGACGTTCAACAAGGCGTGTTATACATCAAAATGTTCATCTACTTATTCCTGTACCACCCCAATGTTGCAATTTTGGGATAGGTTGTACGATTTGTATTTTTGGAGTAAAATAAGCCTTTTTGTAAATAAAATAAAAGAAATCTGGAATTTCTCAATTATAAGACAATTATATGCCCGGCGATGAGATTTATTTGCATATCTCACCAAGATCCATTTCCAGATAGTAATAGTTAAGTGTTCCGATGTTTGCATGACTGTCGATTCTGGAAAACTTCTTTTTCGCGTTACTTGAATATATATACTAGAAATTTTGGCAAGGAAAGTGTTGCTCTGTTAGAAAGTAAGTGATTTTTTAAAAGTATTCATGTTTGGTATCGGAAACATAGACTGCTAATCTCTCAGAGGTTATTCTAATCAAGATTATGGTTTCAGAAAAGAACAACCACTCTGTCATATATATATATATATATATATATAGAACAAAAAATCAGTCATGTGCAAAATATGGCTTTCTATTGGAAAAATATGCCAAAATATGCCAAAATGTTTAGGTCAAATTGTACTTTCTCTAAATAAAATTAGAGATATCTGGAATCGGTGAAATAGTCCATGATGGGATGTCCTTTGGTAAGAATAATTTAATATTCCACGAAGGTCGATTTTCAGAAAGATAAAATGGTGCTTCTCGATGATAGCACGGCTGTTGATTCTAAAATATGTCTTTTTGAGTTTTGGGGGTAAAATCATGTTTTTAGTGGAAAAACGGCGAAAACTGGAATTCTCATCCCATCAATAGACCGTGTTACATTTATCTACCCGAATATATGCAGATTTGGGATGTGGATGTGCAGGTTGGAAGATATCCAGGCCTTGATATCTTCCACCCCACACATAAATATATTGTTTTCTCGTTAACTCAATGATATTTGATGCTTACATTGTCATTTGGTGGGGTAATGTTTCCGCAACATACACACATGAAATTGATGTAAATAATGTATGTCTCAACATTTGAGCATCAAATAACTTTGAGTTACCAAGAAAGATCATTTTCATGGGTGTTGGGGAGATATACCTGTTACACCGGTACTTGAACAGTTCATAAAGTATTTACGGGCATATCTGTCCGCCATTCCACTTCGAAATTATTTCCAAACTTGTAACACGTTGTGGGCGTGGATATTTGAAAGATTGATTTTCTCAGCATTCCAAATTTAAATAACAAGTTGATATCTCGATAATTGGAGACATAGAGGAATAGCAATCAATATGTCAATCAGGTAATGTGAAGACTGATTCTACAAACACACATGTCCTTTTTTGCCACAATTTTATGCGCGACTAGAAAACCTGATTGAAATAGTCATAATAGTACGAAACAATACAAACAACAATAAAATATTACATGTAACTTTGTCAAAAACAACTTATCGAAACTTAAGGGCAGTGGTGACTTTAAACTGATGATTATCAAAAAATCAACAAATTGTTATAAACTACATGAGTCGAGGCGGGATGGCCCTAATATCATGTTCAGCATCTAAATATCACTAGAAAAAGACATAAGTATTGTAAATTCACTGTCAACTATTGGCCAAAAGAGGGACACAAGTAGTATGTTCAAATCATTAACGTCCATGCACGTGGCAGTTATTGTTTTGAACATAACTATTGTATTGTGAAGTCATTGTTTTGATTTCTCAAATTTCCTTCTTTCGATAAAAAGTAAGGACCACTTTTCAAATTCAAAGAGAAAATTACTATATAGTTATTAGGCATATCTCACCGACGGGGAATGATATGTAGGCATAGAATATATATATAATATAGTCATATTTTTCATAATAGATTCTAGACCTCGTCACATCTTGTCACACTGGGATTTTCAATTTCAAAATGGGTTCCGATGTGCATCACTCCCTTTAATCACTCTCGTTAATGGGAACAGCATATTCAATGTTTCTGCACAGTCTATCACTTTCGAAAAAGCCCCAGGCTCTTGCGCATAGCTGTGAATGTTCATTAAGAAAACATGACTCCGTACAATTGCCACCACAGGAACAAACAATATCATTTAGACGTTCAGGTGGAGCGGGTATCCATGACATTCGTGTCGGTTCCACTTTATCGTTTTCTGAATTGAATTCATTGTCGCACAATTCTAGCAGCTGCAGTTGTAGATGAAGGCACTCACGCCATATTCGGAGTTGGCGGACACATCTGAGGAGATGAAGCTTGAAGCTGTCGTCCGTCGGTGACAGTCTGTTGGTTGGTGTGTTCGGCTTTTCTCTTATTTCCTAGTACCAGATCAGTGACATTTGACGTCCCTTTCCGCCATATAGAGTTGATGCGAATCGTGGACAAGCAGAGCAATGTTTATTAAACTTCTCAAGTCCAATATCAGCAAACTAGTCCACGTCACCTTCATACAAATGAACTACCTCCTTTAGTAATCTGGACATGCTCTTCTCGCCAATTCCATAGAATGCACTAGTGGCATCACAGCCGGTCAGACAGTATGCGGTGAGGGGCATATTCCTCTCATGCGGGTGTCGACTAGCTTATACTGCATGATGTGGGATGTATCTGCTCTTGGTCATGTACTTACATGCTCGTCCTGTTAATAGAGGAGGTCAGTCGCAGCGATTTTCCCAATGTCATATAAAACTATAGGAGAAAACAATAAATCAACCAACAACCAATTATAAATATACAACACCATGTGTGAATTTCCAGGACCGAACTGCAGGATTGCCTTTCTAAGCTTAGTTAGGAAGATAGAAATCGAAGATGTTAGTCTAGAGAGTTTTTGAACTGCAACACAGTCGTAGACATACATATACATGTAGGTCAATATATATTTTATGAGGTATGTGATATTACAGATTATTATATTATGACTATGTAATTTAACCGCTAAATATCACTACTGCTTGACGACCTTTTCCTGGTCCCCGGAAAATCCACAGTGTGAAATCAGATTCCGTATCACTATAGTATGACGGACTATTGAAATTCGAATTCGTTCCGGTCGTAGAGAGTACTTTACTCTGAGATGGAATTGATGCGGTCCCATGGTTTTTTTTATCGTATTCATGATTTTTTTATCGTATTCATGCGCATCGGGGGATTCCCGGAAGTGTGCGCCTGTTGCAAAAATAAGCGTAAACAAAAATAGATCCTTTTTTACTTTAATCAAATTTACAAAAAAAGTGTTGGGGAATTGTCAGATTCAGATTCTTTATTCATGGTACACATATATGTAAAATAGTTACAAATAAACATATTGCACAAATGTGATAAGTAGTATACCGTCGGAAGTGGCATAGCCAGATTGGGAGTCTGCTTGCCACCCCATGGAAGATGGGGTGATTGCAAACAAACTGTGAACAAACGAATGAACTTAGAACCAGTTATGTGACACATGATGGAGAATGACGATCGAATTATTTCTTTTCTGGGGCAGGAGAGTTGGTGCATCATATACTCCAGCGGAAAGTTGGTGCTTCAAGGTTGGCAAGAAGCAACCTGCTTATATGATTCCCTCCACTACTCTTCATAAGTCCTAAGAGCGACAAGTCCCATCGTGAAATTCGTGTCGTTTAGACTGCGACAAAAAGGTAGGTCATTATGTTTGGGCGTGGAGTCTACGTTACCTGCATCATCGCCGGGTGACGAATGTGATGAATTATGTGTTTAGATTAGTGTTTGCAAGTTCTTAATTGCGTACATATAGTATTTTTCATAGCACAACTGCAGGGAGGAAGTGCAACAGGTTGCACAAGACGAGGATTCCAGATGAAGACGCAGAGCATGACTATCACGTGTATTGGCAATTTCCAAGTTTACAAAGTACAATCAGGGCAGTAGGGATTATTGCAGCGGGCATAACCAGAATATGACGAAATGAATGTGGAGGTTAAGTTGTTATTAAGCGTGGTTGTGTCACTAATATTACGAGTTGTGTCATCTACAGCGTTCCATAGTTTCGAGAAGGTGTATAAAGGAAGTTTATCCAGAGTTTGGATCCGTGTTTTTTCTATGTTTTGGAGGCCGGACGGTTGTCAATAATTTTAAATATATCATTGAAAGAAACCGGTAATCTGCCGTTCTGCCAATGAAACACGAACAGTAGTGCATTAAGTTTAAACAAATCATCAACCTTGAGTATTTGATTTAAACAGGGGATCTGTATGAGAATTGTACTTTTGTTATTAATTATTCGTAATGATCGTTTTTGCATGGCAGATAGATTTTTGATAGCTCTTGAGTTGCCCCATCCCTGGATTCCGTATACCAAATGGCTATGTATTAGGGCGTAATAAAATGTTTTCAGAGCTCCGTGAGGGGGGATATTTTTTACTTTGTTAAGACTTTAGTTTCCACGTGCTATTTTCGAGCATAATCGAGATATGTGAGCCTTGTAGGATAAGTGTTCATCAATGCTAATTCCTAAAAAATTCACATATACTTCTGTTTCAGCGGCCCCAACCTTGTTAATGTTTTGGTTATTCATTTTTACCACTTGGCGGAGATTATTGTTCCTATCTTTATTTGGATTTAGCATTCAGCATTAGCTGGTTCACAGAGCACCATTCGAATAGTTTTTGAAGCTCGTCATTGAAATACGGTGTTATGAGTTTGTAGTTGGAGCCCGAGCAGTGTGCAGTGGTGTCTTCGATAAATGATAAAAGGTTCAGTGATGTTATATCATTTATATATAAAAGAAAAAGAACAGCGCCTAAAATTGAGTCTTGTGGTACATCGCAACTCTGTTTGGATAAGTCAGATTTGTGTTCCATACATAACACATTGAGACCTGTTGGACAAGTAACTCCTAAACCAGTTGCTGGCGACACCTCGGATGCCATATTTTTCAAGTTTGCCTAATAGTATTTCGTGATTTATGGTGTCAAAGGCCTTTGACAAATCCAGGAACAATGCTTAGGTGTTGTTTTTTCCTGTTTATTATTTTCTATTGCGATGCTTTCAACGAGTTGAAGAACTGGATGAATAGTGCTATGTCGTTTACGCAACCCGTATTGTTGAGTATGTAAAATATTAAACCTATTGAGGAAACTAGTTTGTCTCACTTCCATGAGTTTTTGCATTACTTTTGAGAATACCTTAAGTATACTGATAGATCTGTAATTTGTAAAGCTGTGCTCGTCACCTGCTTTAAATATGGGTATCACCTTCGCGATCTTCATCCTGTCTGGTACTTTGCCGTTTATGAAAGAACTGTTAATAATATGTGTTAGAGGGTCCATTGTTAATGCTAGCGTTGGCATGCGATGTTGAACTATAAGTCATATAATAAACCATTTATCGCTACAGTGGGGAGCGCTGTGGCCCAGTGGTAGACTGTTGGACTTCTATGCTGGCGGTCCCGAGTTCGATCCCCGTCCGGGACGACCCGCGTTGTGTCCTTGGGCAAGGCGCTTTATCCCGGTTGCCTACATGGGGGACGATGGTGCCGTGTACTAAGACGTACTGCACGTCGATGGTGCACATGGCTTCAACCGCTGTGACCCTGCCTGAGCGGAGCTTGAACAGAGTTAGAATGTTCTCTCCGGGTACTTCGGCTTCTTCCACCCGTAAAACTGTCACGGTCACAATTAGCCATTGTGCATAAGTAATAAATAAATATAAATAAATCAACATCAGTATGGATATCCCCTACTTTTTTTAATAGTATATTTCACGTTTATGTTGTGGCGACGTTTTTGTAGGTTTACTAGGTTGTATCCGGGGATTTATTAATTAAATGTTTGATGATTATTGCTGTAATTAGTGTTTGGAATTTAATATTATTTCGTCCGTGGAAATATTGCCCATCCGTGGAAAGTGGTCAATCGACGGCGGTCGTACTGCATTTTGAAATGACAGGTGAGCAGTTTCACGAAATGTTTTTTGTGGAAATATTGATTTTGTCACTTGATCGAAAAATAGGACAATACCGTGGTCTGTTAGATATAGATATGTGCTTTTTACAAACAAATATGTAATTTATGAGTGAGAATTGGGGGAGAGAGTATAAAAGTTCAGACAGAAATTAATTATGCAACGCAATGTCACGTATGATGCTGACCACCGTGAGTTTTTCCCGACATTTTCTGGTGTCGCACTGCTTCGCAGAAAATCTAGTTCGCCAGACTGTTAGTATGCCACTTGTAATATTGAAGGCTAACGAAATAATTTATATGATTATTAAAATTCTAAATCTTCATTTTCAATTTACACTCGAGCCAGTATGCCAACGCCATTCTCAACGTTTCCCGTAAACATCCCGTGGACAATATACAACACCATGGCGCGTAAATAATTCTCTTGATATCTCCTCGTAATCCAAATGTCAAGTTAATCTTCTTGGGTCACCACATTATCTCCACGCCGCTTAAGGGTGTGCCTCAAGTAATGTTGACATACTAGATTGTATTTTTTACTTACTGCTCAGCTCTTTTGTTTGATAATTGAAAAAGAAAATGTCCTTTGAAAAAGAAATTTAATTGTGGCTTTTCACAACTTTGAATTGTGAGCCTTTGTCATTTAATAACTGGTCTGCTAATTCTATACTACTGCAGGGTCATATAGGGTACATTTTATACAAAGGACTGAAAATGACATACCTCAAACACTTCAAGCGCCATATCCCGTTGACTGCCAAGAAAACCGTTCACAGTTTACTTTGTATTATTCAGTCATGTTCAGTGGAGGGGTTTAGAAGATGCCTTCCTGTCTGCAAAGTCTGCCTGCCTTTCTATCTGCTGCCTGCCTGCATATCTGCCGGTCTGCTCGAGCCTGCCTGCCCGCCCGCCGGCCTGTTCGCCCACATAGATGGATGGATGGCTATTTGTGACCTTTTGACAGACAGAATGAAGGTAGTCGCTGTGTGTTCTGTGCCGGAAATAGTGCTTAACGGGCACGAATGGGTCAAATCAAAATCCCAACCGCCAGTACAGAGCCCACGGCCGGCTCAACAATCTCAAACTGGTCATTGCCGCATAAATCTTTTCCTTGGTGATATTTCTTTCCACTTTTCAATTTGTTAATTTCGCGGGCCCGTGTTGCCGATTCGTTAAGTAAAGGGTTAATGCAGTACATACAATAATAATGCAACGTTTATAAGAAAGGGAGTCCATGAAATGGAAGTCCTGCCCCTAAGTCGCGACTCCAAACAATTTTTACTTTTCAACATTTATAGCTGACCAGCTTACAGACCAGCGGTACATAACCGTCCTTAAAACTGATGGGAGAAGCACGATATTTCAATCAAATTTCGAGAGTCTGACCAACAATCTTGGTACGTCAAAGATGCCTGTTCAAGCGACTCGGTTTCCTGTAGGGTTCTGCAAAGCTTCGAAATTCGATTCGATTCGATTCGAAATAGTCCATGATTCGAATCGATTCGATTTCAATCACGGCGATTCGAAAATTTTCAAATCGACGAAATGTTGTCAAAATACTACAAAGTGTCTCCTCTTGAACTCTTCTTCTATCATCAGGTCTCCTGTACAGGAGACCTGATGAGAGAAGAAGACTTCGAGTAGGTTTCGCTTCCGAAATTACATTGATTCCGTTCTGTAATATTCCGCTTTTTGCTTGATTTACACGAGTCGCCATTGCACTCAATACATGAGTGGAGACTGACAATATTTACGGCTGCAAGAAGCTGCAATATCCACAACTTGAAAAGTGGAGAGATTCGATTCGAGATTCGATTCGAAATCTGGTGCCTGATTCGATTCGAGATTCTATTCGACTCGAAATTTGATGTTCGCGGGACTCTAGTTTCCTGAGAGAGATTTTTTAGAACAAAAAGTAACTAAATTTCACCACAAATAACACGAAAAGGGTTAGTGTTTATCTGTATTTTTTGTGTCACAGCCAGTCTTATCTGAGAATTTAGGAAGTCGTTTTCTTGCACTTGACAAACATGACGGTTTGTTCTATGAAACCTCCTTATGATAATTTGTAAGGCCCATAAGAAATTTCTCCATTAAGTGGGTACTCCAATTGATTATTATTATATAATATAGGAATATTGTAAATATTGCTTCAAGATTTATACTGACCAAATATTTACAATGTCTCCCTTCGAGAAATCAAGTATAAACAATTACATTCTATTTAATGCCCACCTTTTTAATTTTTTTATTAACAGTATAATGTTTGTTCATTCGGTGAATACGTCGGATAAATGAACAACACCGTCGCTTTGTCGAGTCTGAAGAACAAATAATTTTTTTTTTATTTTCCACTTCAGAAATTACTACACCATTATCCAAACACGTAGACCATATAATGTAGAGTTTACAATATCTGTGGTAACAGGAAAATCAAATCCCCTCCCGAGATTTAACCATTTACCAAACGCACTCGATATCTAAATTTGTTTTTATTATCTTTTTCAAATGTTTCCAAAAACCATATCAATTGACCCCTCATTGGAACCAATCTTCTAAGTTACTACATATATACAGATTATCATGATAATGTGCATGCCCTGTGATTTGTATAGATTCGAGGTGGTGTCCAGAATGGGATCTCAACGAGGCGGCTTTGCCGGCGAGTTGTGATCCCATTTTTGGACACCACCGAGAATCTGATACAAATCACAGGACATGCACATTATCATGATAATTCATTTATCTAACAATTCTATCACATAAACAGATTAAATCTTAACCCTTCATCTAACGTAACGGCCAAAACCGGCCAATGCTATTCTCAAAAAATCGCCAGTTAATTTTCATTTTTTGTCTCAAAAACATAGGTAATGACCCCTCGTTGGAACGATCTCGTCGAGCTCGTTCCAACTAGGGGTCATAGCCTATGTTTATGAGACAAAAAAATGAAAAAAAGAATTAGTTATTCAAGAATTTTTTTTGCAAGTGTCGTCTACTTTTCATGATAGGTAAAGGGTTAAATTATTTTCAAACATTCTTGGGATATAATGTTCGGTCGACCACTGAAACGCACATAGAATGTATCTATGTGCCTGTTATGATAGCACGTAGCGCTACAGGAAACGAGTCGTCTGTTTGATACGGAATCAGAATGAGTCGTCAAAATGATACGGAATCGGAACACATTATGTGATACATGTACGTACCGTTTCTCGTGGTTTTCAGGCCAAAATCTATATGATTGTTAGATAAATGGCTGTATCTCGTTCGGTACAAATTTTATCTTTTGAAGGATCGTTCTTTCCTTCTACCGAGTAGAGTTAGTTGTCAAGGATGTACAATTTATTGGCGATCAAAATGCAGAGAAAAGTTGAACATTTGATGATTATTTTCAAATCTTTCGCCAATATATTCCGTAATCTCGAATCTCCAGTGATCCATTCGAGCGAAACTGGAGATTCTACAGTAAATAGAGAGTGTATTATCACTAAATCTCCCGTAGAGTGGAAATTCCAACTGAGCAATAATTGCAAATTTGTTGCAAAGTATTTATACTTGTATACTACTAAATAAAAAATCAGTCAACCAATCAAGCACAAAGTTCCGGCCAATGGACCTCCGGGTTAAACTCGGAGGTCCATTGGCTGAAACGTTGCTTGTATTTTTTGTCTGTGTGTACAGAATTTGAAAGTGATGCTTTGGGTGATAACTCCACTGTACGGGCGATTTAGTTGCAATCCACTCTCCAGATACTGTAAATACTAAACCAGATATATGTAACGGTCACTTGCAATATTCTACCGGGATTGAAATTTCGACTGACAAAGGCTTTTGTTACATTTAAAACACAATTTATTCTTACAATACTGGATTCCAGTCGACTCGCCACCAATAGGATACTTCTGTACTAAGAGCGAGACTCACAGCACTGATTGGTATTTCAAACATTTCCCGTTTTACATTAAAATCTTGGTTCAATATCGTTGTGGTTAATATCAACAACTATTAAAATACACAACAAAGGCAGACTTGTTTTAGAACAAACGGGACGAAACTTGAAATGACTAATAACTGATTATTACTGTTAGCAAAATGAAAATTCGATTGAATTACTTAATCACTTAATCTGTTATACCTGCATAGTGGATAAACTAATTTGTCCCTAAATCCCGATAAACTCTGTCTTTTGATTGGTCAGAATGCCTTGGACAAATATCCATGGCAAAGGATGCACCCAACATCCAAGACATACGAGAGCGTGCAACATCCAGGGTATTTGGGCACGCGAAATATCGGGGGTATATGGTTTAAATGAAAGCTTTTCGCTCTCGGTCGCCTCGATATAACAATGGAACCAAAAAACCTGAAAATAGTCATAAATATCTTCAGATTTCCGACAGTTTGATGATATTTAGCTGTTAAAAATTAAATAGTCGAATAATTAAATAAAACAACTTGAGAAAAATAAAATAAGATCAAATATTGTCCCCTTAGTTCCAATGTGTTCTGTGTGCCAGTAGGCACATAGAACACATTGGGACGATGTCAACAAAATACTGTTCACTCGTTTCCTTAACGACTCAAGAGATGTAACTCTATCTGTTGTCTTCTGCGTTTGCAAAAACAAAATAAATATTCACGACTGTGGTCTAACTGATTGCGGAGAGTGAGAAACGCGTCCGCAAATTAATTTCCACTATGTTTCTATTGTGTTTCAAACGGGACAAAAACGTTATCTCCACCAACATGTATGGTATATGGAGATTTAATACCTGGATGTCTTATTTAAAAACCGACATCCGGGTATTAAATCTCCATATACCATACATGTTGGCGGTGATAACTTATATTGAATATCTGATAAACGTATCGAGTTACACACGTAGAAGAAAATGTTCTGAAACCTCCAAGTGCTTTTCAGAAAATTAAAAAATCACAGGCTTCAACCCGGTGATATTTGTCAGTTTCGAGACCAGTCAAATTTTCATTCGATGCTAGCTCTGCAAAGTGGCTGCCAACAATTCTTCATAAAGTGTTTCATCAAAAACACTGTCACACAAATGGAGGAGTGCTACTTTCATAGCTTCCAAAATAGACCGGAATAGAACCATGATGTTTCTAGGGGGAAGCAGAAGACACCGTCCCCTGATACACAAAAAATGGATATAATCCGATATGAACTCCAAAAGAAAAAACAGAGATTCTAAAATCTTTTCCAAAGGGATTATTTCAGGAAGACTCGTTCACACTTTGCAATACGTTATTTGAAGTTTGTATAGTACATAATATGACAGGTACATTAAACTGCAACATTCTGACGAACAATTGTATCGTGCTTATTTATAATATTATGGTTTGGTCCGAAAGCAAACTTGCCATATGGTTTGCTTTTTACGATGGGTGATATTAATCCTTTTTGTAGTCGTTATATCTCGAAACGGCTATTCTAAAAAATCGCTATTCAGATTTCATAATTTTCTTCAAATTTTGCCTTCAAAATCACAACTTCCTATTGGAAGAAGTTCGTCGAACTTGTTTCAGTGAGTAGTCATAATCGACCTTTTTTGTAGCAGAAAATGAAAATGTTTAGTTATTCAAGAATCGTCTGCTATTCGTGTTAGGGAGAGAGTTCACTGTTTGAACCCTGGTTGTATCTCCCACGTCAATTCAATGGCAGCAGCTGGAAGTGTCCATTTGCATTATTGGCTGCACGTTGAAAATATTAATTGGTCTACCACACCCACTCACTTACCAGCCGCCATACGTATTGAAATTATGACGTATCATGCTCGTGGGCCGAAAAAGCAGCCTCTCGGTTCGAAGGGTTAAACGTGCACAATAAGGTTGCTTGTAAAGAATCCAGAAAAAAAATACCGATAAATACAGGATTGGCAATTATAATTTTGAAAGACTATTAAGACTGAATGTCGAAACTGCATAGCATTTTTCTCAGTTTGTGACCTTTCTATCACTCTCTGTTTATTCAACTACTCCAGCGTCATCTGGGTGAATTCATCTTCACTATAGATAAAATCTTTGCCCACGCTTTACGTCATAAATGTGGCGGAGTTACTGGTCGCCATACATCTTGATTACTGGAACGCTTGTTCATCACAAATAGAAAGTGTTCCGCATACCGTAGGTTTAGAGAGGGCGAGGTTTGTTGCTATAAATAGACAGTTCTCAACAAAAAACCTTCTTCTCGAAAGTTTTCAATTTTCCTGCATTTCGAAATGGCCGATTGCTTTTTAAAGTATGCAGTTTCATGTCTGCGAAAAACGAATATGTTGAAGATTTCCACAAGTGCAAGGCAATGCAAATTGAATATGTAAAATATATTTTAGTAATTAATGACAAAAAACAAGTACTGATATCGGAACGTTGATTCCGAGTTACTAGTTACTTTCCGTTTGATGATGTGAAAGCTGTTATGCTGTGACTACAGTCACAGCATAACGGCTTTCACGCCATTAACACAATCGATGGGGAAAGTTACCGCATTGATTGACATGAGGCTATCTCGACGGGTATGGGGTCAGATTAAGTTCGATGTTTTTCATTGACGTTCCAGCAATTCATTCGTACATATATTAGTATTCGGAATGTTTTTTCGATTTTGCAGAATTGAAAGTAGACCAAATGACGGAATGGGTTCGTTTCGATTGATAGAAAATCATTTATTCCACAACTAGCGGCCCAGAATATGGATAAAAAGCCTGGCACAAATGTTAGGTTTCTCAGGTAATAAATTGTTTCCGTAGGTTCAATACTAAAACTGTTGATACGTGTAGCAGATGTGGCGTCAATGACGTCGTTACACACCCACAAAAACGTTACGGCGCAATGCTTTTGTAAAAGTGATATATAATAAGTCTTAAGCTATTATCTATAAATATTCATTGCTTTGAAACAGGGACAATATAAAAAAACATGATGGGATATATAACAATAAATATATAGTGCGTCAATGTTTATTATTCCACTCGCAGCATTATTAATTTAACCTTCTCGTCAAGGCTCAAGTTTTTTTTAATTAATCCTGCTTATGGGATGTAAAATTTATTTCTATACACTATATATAAATTCTCTATATATAAACTTTGCTAGATAATTTTGAATAATTTATGGATGATATTACCCATAATTCCAGCGTTGAAAAAAATTATATATGTACTTTAAAAACAAGTTTGTTTAGTGTGGTTTAACGACACTTCCGACAACCAGTGGCACATCGTCGTCTCGGATAATAGTTTTACAGGCGGAGAAAGCCGGAGTACAACACCGCCGTGCCCCGCGTGGGCTATTGGGATGGAGTGTCTTGTACTACGACACAGTCCAGATGGGGCGAGTCAGGATCGAAACGTTGACCTTTCGGTTAAATGTCCATTGCTCTAACCAATGAGCCACCATCTCTTCCATCTCTTCCATCGCACCACCCAAAAGTAACTTTAAAGAACAATGCACGTCAATTAGTGTTTTTTTCAAACAGCAGTGTCAACTTTACGATAACTAGTTTTTCCCTCATATGCTTTCGGAAAGACCATTGTGCTTTTTGAATGGATATGGATATTATTCCACTCGTGATGGCATAAAATAACATATTTTCGGCACTCGCGAAAATATCTTTTTTTTTCCTCACTAGAAAAATTATTCGGTGTCCATGTAAATGGTGTATCCCCTAATAATAACACTTCGACCAGCCGCTGATTTGTCTGTTTCCTCAGATGAGATCTTGCTTACTCCTGTTTTCCCAGTTGATTATCTCACCCTCGCCTCTTCTCTGCCCAATACCCTCTCCTATGTGTCACCAAATAACCACATATCTTTCATTTTCTCCTTCCACTTCCCCATTATACTCCCAGTGAATCTTATTCTGTGAGACTGATATGTTAGACATTCTGAAAGAAAATGTCCTAGGCTCTCAGTATTCCGAAACTACAAATTTGACACCCCCTTTCACTGTTTTTTCCAATTTTACTCCTCAGCTCTAACGTCTCGACCTCAGTTTGAACAGCAGTGACTCTCACCCCTCCCCCAAAAGGTGTTATCAAGATATTCGTCAAATACTAGCTTCTCTTGTCGTGCAGACAGCTCAAAGACCGCTTTACTCTGATCTCCTTTCGCCAATTTCGTTTACAATCCTCCATGACTCTCTGTCTCTCTCTTTAACACTTTCCAGCGATTTTTTTATACCGGGTCGTGCCCCTTCCACGTTGGAGGTCTATGCTGAATGGTTCCCTATTAACTGCCCTGCATGCCCACTGCAACCCTGTCTGGATGTTAGCTTTTCAAATATTCTTGCATTAGTTCACACCATAGACTAGCAACGAGAAATAGTTAACCTTTTGAACACTGGTGGTATCTTCAAGGCCAATTCACTGTAATCACTTGGAAGAGACTATATTCGTTACTTGGGGGAGGACCCATCAATATTTTCAACGTGCAGCCTTGGAACTGCACGTTGAAAACCTTGATTGGATAACCACACAAATTCACTGAGCAACTGTCTACTTCATGAATTCAGGGCATATCACGATCCTGAACAGGAAAAAGGCGGCCTTTCGAATTCAAAGGTTCAAGATAACAAAGGTTTATCAAGTCTATCCTGTCCTCGATCATCATCCACCCAAGCTCACCCTTGATCCCATTACTCGACCCTATGCGTGATTAGCAAAAGCTACTTGTGAAATATGTTTTTTCGTCCTCGGTAGATAAATAGTTATCCAAAGGGTGCAAATATCCCGTGTATACAAGATTAGCACTTGTCGACAACCTGTTGAAGTATAGAGATAGCGCCTGTGCGAAAAAGGCAAAACGATAAGTGCGAGAATAAGTGTGTTCAATATTCAGTACCTTGACCCAACCGTTTCAGACAAATCGATGTCCACCTAGACATTTTATCAATATGTATCGCGCGACTTTAATAACTAAACTTCAACTCGAGAGTAATTCAAATATTGTACAGCTTTAGTACATATTGATAAAGTGAAAAATGGATCACGTGGAATCTTTATTGGATTGCTTTGGGGATTCCACATTTACAAATGTCCTGAAACGGAACATACAAAAAGTCTGCAGTGTGTGTGTCTCCAAATGACCCAAGTTGCGTGTAACGCTCCAGGAAAGCATTTGTGTTGAATCTGAACAAGTCATCGATTGTTTTGTTCCCTGAAAATGTTTTCATCTTAACGACTTCCTCTTGATGGCTGAATCAATTTTTGTACTTGCACACAGACAGTATACATAATACTGTCTTTTTCAGTTCTTCACAACACTGACAGACCATTACAACACTTCCTCAATTATCCTTGTCTGTGTGAGACGTTTTTTGGAAAACCTGCTACCAGTTTTTAAATGTATCTCCACCATATTTAGGAAAGTGTGATTAGGTCTAAAAAGTTAAAAATCTGTTTCTCATGCCCATCCCTTTGGCTATCGTATGCTCTCTTTTTATAACCAATGTAAACTTAAAGAGATAAAAATTAGAAGGTTTATGTCTGATATTTTACCCAAGTTAATAAAATTGATAAATTTGTCCCTTGAATGCGAGAAGGCTTTTCAATGCTTTAGCATTGCAAAGCCTTCTTGCACTCAAGAGACGAAATACACCACCACCCATGCTAGTCTGTAGATTGTGAGGCCTAAAACATAAAACAAACCAAAAACATGAACTTTTAATAACAAAGAAAAATAATTACAAAAATAAAAAACCGCCCACATGCACGTGCAATTTTACAAAAAAATGGCCTGGGAAACAGAAGGTCTACTTTGTGGGGCTTTATGATTGGTTTTAAACTACCAACGTATCAATGTTTGCCGTTGTCCAGTGTCAGAGCTCTCTGTAAGATCAAAAGGCTATGCCAAACATTTTACCTTCTGAAGAGAGAGAGAGAGAGAGTGTGTGCCACATAAGGTCAGAGGTATGATAGCCAGTCTGATCGCAAGACTGCACCGTACCGCCTTTGAAGTCCTCAATACAAAAACAGAGATGCATTTTCTGTTTCATTTCGACATGCTAAGATTGTGAGTACGACAATGGCAACCCGACAACAGTTTTATTACGCTTCAAACTTACGGAACGTTGCCCTGTCTTTGTGTGACCTATTGTCTATAGGGCACAGTGACAGAAGAAATTTATCTCTCATGTCTCATTTATTCATTTATTTATTTATTGGCGTTTATCGACACTTTCGACAGCCAGGATCACCTGGTGTCGGACAGTTTTACGGATGGAGAAAGCCGGAGTACTCGGAGAGAATCACTGAGCAACGGCGAACATCTGTTAGACTCCCCAACGCACTAACTCCACACAATCAAGGTTAGCAATGATTGAAGACAAGTGCACCATCGACGTGCAGTACGCGTTAGTACTCAACACCACCTTGACCCACCCACCCCCACCCCCACACGCGGGCAGTTGGGATTAAGTGCCTTGATCAAGGACACTCTCATGTCTCAAACAATATTTTTAGTGCATACATTATTTTTTTTATTTCTTTCAGTATTAATTTTACCGGCTGATATATAAACCATGTTCGTTCAATGACGGTGACTGGAAGACCCTATGTTCCAATAAGACTAAAATCCTCGCCCTTTTATTGGACAGGTGCGCGCTTAGTTTTTTCATGCTTACGGAAAATGCGGCATATGTTGAGGCTTGCGCTTGGAGCGTATGTTCAGCGAGACTCGAAGCGTCTAGGTGAACATAACCTTCGAGCCGCAAACCTCAGACCATGTTACTGTCAATTCATCATAATAACTTATAATATCTTGCCTTCAACAAGTTTCTGGTAATTTCATTTGTCTTTATATCGTCATATACAACATGTATTATTTCAGGTATAACAGTACTAAATATCTGAATTAGAGTTACCCGCCCTGAAGTTAGGCACTCAGAAATGATGCATCCCTGAAACTAAGAAGCCTTGAAAAATATATTGTTTTTAAAACAATTGAACCATTGAACTGAAATCTTGCTCGATTGCTGAATATTCCAGAGAGAAAAGAGGGATGATTTTATGAAGCTTTGGGCCCAAAATATACAATTGACTACTGGAGTGTTTTTGTTACGAATCCCCCACCCCCTCAAAATAATTTTATCGTCTTCGTCCTGTTAATTTTTCTCTCTTATTTGCTGCCTGACCCCCAGTTTTGAGGACAGAAAAAAGTTGTCTGGTGGGCTGTACTTGACAAAGATATTTGAATGTCCAAATTAAAATGATTTTTACACGAACTTTATTATGGTCGCCTTTGGGAAAACGTTTAGTACTGTAATACTTATACCCTGATTACCAATACTGGAGATTCTTTCTCATTTAAATGTTCCTTAGGATGCCACATACCAGGCACTGCTGTTTTATTCTTTTGGAAATATATACTTTTGTCACCGTCGGGAACAAAGGCTATACATTATTAAACATAAGGCTTTTAATGCAAGCAAATTCTCATCTTGGCAAAGTTTAGCACCCAGAACTCACCATAATCTCTATGAAATGCCAAGTGACAACATATTCCACACTGTTAATAAATGTATGTAAACTATGGTTTCATCCCATTGTCCCATGATTGAGAGGTAATTCCAATCTCCCAACCAAATCACCAAACAAGCACACAGGCACAAAACTTGTATTCCACTTCTGTTCATAGGTATCTGGAAGTTTTCACCTGATTATGATCCAAAAAATTGTTAGAAAATAATTTCTTCATTCAAAGAATATTTTTTGAGCATATTTGGGAGGCAATGGTGGGGAAAATGACATATCAAAAGACAACATAGCTACCAATATGAGTGTTATGCTAGTGCTGACAAGGTCCCCATCTTACAGGACGAAGTTCCAGAAACAATTGTGAGATAATTGTCTTTCACTGAACCCTCCCCCTCCACTCTATACTGAATCACTCAGTTTATGAGAAACTTTTGGCAAGGCTACACGGCATGTCTTCTGGAGACTGATGTTAACAGCATAATCTACGCTTCATATGATTTGCTTTGGGACAGCAACACTCATAATCCACGGAGTTTTTTTTTCTTTTTGGCAACCTCTTCCTGGCTCTTCTCACTACATTTTTGTTTTAGGCAGTCAATATTCTTATTTTTACTTTCAAAATGTGTGGTATTTAAATGCCCAAGTTAAAATGATGCGATCATATTTTTCCACACGAACGTTATGATGGAAAGATATGTAGTACTGCTACACCATAAACTGTACACGGTCTGACGAAATCTACAAATGACTGTCAGGGTAATCTCCCCTTCATTCATATTTCAAAATGTCGGCAGTCGACTGCCGCTTTGGGTATAACTGTACTAAATATTTCGAATCAGACTTGCCTTGAAAAGTTGCAAATTCGGAAATGATGCAGTCTCCAACACTAAGCAGCCTTGGGAAATAATGTCGGTTCAATGGACGTTTGAAGCATTCTACTGACATCTTACATTATTGTTGAATATTCTAGATAAGTAAAGAGGGTGATTTGATGACTCTTGGACGACAAAAAATACAATTGACTGTTGGGGTGTTTTGTTGGAAATTCCCTGAAGAATATGTGTACGTGACCGATACTTTCCTCAATGTCAGTTTTCCGGGTCGGAAATAGTTGTCTGAACGGGTTTACTTGACATTTATTTGAAGATATTTGAATGCCAAAATTAAAGTGATGCGATCATGTTGTTTCGCCTGAACGTTATAATGCTCGCCTATGGGAAGATATTTAGTACTGTGATATCTGTACGTTCAATCACGTAGAATTCCATCATTCGCTTCGCTGTTCATCTCAGTTGCAAGTTCAACATTTGGGAAAAGTAGCCCGCAAGATATATTCGTTTCATATTTTTTTGGTTGTTATTGACTTAATGTGGTATATCTGATGTCCGTTAATTCCATATAGAATTAACAGATACACTATATACCATATTAGAGCACTATATTTATTTGTTTATTGGGGTTTAACGACACTTTCGACAAATCCAGTGTCACCTCGCTTCGGATAGCTTTACGGGTGGAGGAAGACGAAGTACCCGGAGAAAACCACCAGGCAACAGCGTGCAACTATCAGGCTCCCCAACGCACTAACTCCACACAAGCAGTGTTAGCATTGGTTGAAGACAAGTGCACCATCGACGTGCAGTACGCCTTAGAACACAACGCCACTGTGCCCCTACATGGGCAATCGGGATTAAGTGTCTTGCCCAAGGACACAATGCTGTTGCCGCAGGTGGGATTCGAATCGCGGACCTCTCGGCTTGCAGCCTGCATCTCTACCTACTGATCCACCGCGCTCCCATTAACCCTTTACCGAACATGAAAAACAGATGACACTTGCAAAACAAATTCTTAAATAACTATTTTTTTCATTTTTTGTCTCAAAAACATAGGTTATGACCCCTCATTGGAACGAGCTCGTTCCAACGAGGGGTTATAGCCTAAGTTTTTGAGACAAAAAATAATATAACAATAACATGATTTTGGGGGGTATTATGGTTCATTAGCGGCCCTGCAGCAATGATGAACAACCCGAGGGTTTATTAAAGGTCCGAGACGAATCTAAAAATAGCCGGGCCGCTAATGGCCATTTATACCATTATCTCCCGCAGCCCGGCTCCGTCGAATGACGTCACTGAAATTAGGGAGTTTTAACGGGCCTCCAAACTTATGTTAATCGACTAGTAACTTATAGATTGAGTGGTAATAATGAAAATTAATTAGCGAATTTTGAGAATAGCGCTGACCGGTTTTGTCCGTTACGTTGGGTAAAGGGTTAAACCACTAACAAATTGTGTAACTAATAATATCTAACAAAAGAACCAGAACAATTAATATTCTCAACCTTCAGCCGTATTGTTTGGGTTTGGTGACATTATTCGATATCCACGACATATTAACATTTTAATTTATTAACGGATCATGATTCCATTTCACAAACACGGGGCGAGATCTGAAAAAGTTAATATTTGTCTTAATAGAATAAAAAAAATCTTTACGTGCATAATTCTGTTTAACCCTTTACCTAACATAAAAGGCAGGCGACACTTGCGAACAAAATTCTTGAATAACTAATTTATTTCATTTTTTAAAAAACATAGCGAATGTCCCATCATTGGAACGAGCTCAACGAGCCCGTTCCAAAGAGGGTCATAAGCTATGTTTTGGAGACAAAAAAAATGAAAATTTAATGTTGCGTTACGTTAGGTAAAGGATTGAACTGCCTCTCTCGCCCACTGCCTTTTCCGCCTGAACAAACGCCCATGACGGAATATATGCGAATAGCGCCATCGTTTCTCGCCTTCGATTTACGGTTAGCAATGGGTTCTATTTATTTTTTATTGGGATTTAACGACACTTTCGACAGCCAGGGTCACCTCGTGTCGGACGGTTTTACGGGTGGAGGAAGCCAGAGTACCCGGAGAGAACCACCGAACAACTGTCAGACACTCCAACGTACTAACTCCGCACAAGCAGGGTTAGCATTGGTTGTACACCACGCGCAGTACGCCTTAGTACACAGTGTTACCGTGCCCCCACGTGGACAATCGGGATTAAGTGTCTTGCCCTGGCGGGGATCGAACCGTGGACCTTTCGCTTTGAATTTCAATGCCGTAACCACTGAGCCACCGCGCTCCCTTCAATGGGTTCTAAGCATGCGATGTATTGTCAACTACTAGATCAGTCTATGTACTTAGCTAAGCCTTTACCTAACATGAAAAGCAGACGACACTTGCAAACAGAATTCTTGAATAACTATTTTTTTCATTTTTTGTCTCAAAAACATAGGTTATGCACCCTCGTTGGAACGAGCTGCAAAGAGGGGTCATAACCTATGTTTTTGAGACAATAAAAATGAAAATATAATGAAAATTAATTGACGACTTTTGAGAATAGCGCTGGCCGGTTTGGGCCGTTACGTTGGGTAAAGGGTTAACGGCAACACATTTCCAACAGAAGTCAGTTTCAAATCGGTCTCAAAATAACAGTAAAAAAATACTCACCACTTTGAAATCTGAAGTGTTTCGGGGGACTGCTTTATATGAAATGACCAGACGATTAAATGAGTATCATGCACTGCCTGGTGATAGTATTGATCAAAGAGTATAATTAAAACATATACACGTCATATTCAAAGTAGACACACTTTTCATAAGACTCGCAGAACAACAGTAAAGTTGGTTATCTTCATAATCGACAGTGGAAACAAATCAATGTTTATCTGTGAATACGGTGCAACTGAGATTGAAGTGTTCACGAGTTGCCGTTTCCAGCTCTCACGGGTGACTTGACAGTTGTGTATACCAAAGAGGCCGCGGAGCGAATTCGATTGTATGGGTGGGATTTTGAAATGTAGGCTGGGATTCTGGGAACCTCTCTCGGAAAATCATGTAGATGAATGAATGGTTTTCGCGCACCGACGGCGCGCAGGGACGCTGTAGGGCAAGCCCCTCGACCCTCGTTTGTATCATGTAGAGAAGCGATCTGCGTCATTTTATAGCAATTGTAGACTGTGGGTGCCGGTGATCCATCGCACAATAGGCCAACGCGGTGTACTTTGGCACGCTGTTGGGGCTGTTACTACTCCGTCGATACACCGACTCGGATAATCTCCGACTCAAAAGGTAAGTTTTTTAGCATTAACCCTTTACCCAACGCAGACGATATAAAAATTTATTATTTTAAATATTATTTTTCAAAATATTTCAACAAAACCATATCATGTGACGAGGGGTCACATGATATGGTTTTGTTGAAATTTTTTGAAAAATAATATTTTTCAACTGCTGAATTTGCATATTACGCGTGTGGATGCGGGCGGATGCGGGCGAATAAGGCCGATTCGTTGGGTAAAGGGTTAATCTTTTACATACTGACTGGTCGACGAATCCACCCATGTAATTCCCAAATTAAGCTGTTGAAATAAATTATATTTTTCAAAACAGTTCAACTAAATCATATCATGTTACCCTCACTGGAACGAGCCCAACAAAGGGTTCACGCCTAACGAGGCGTGCCAGCCTCCGATCTTTCCGAGGAGAGGACTTTTTGGGTTGTCCGGGCCTTAGTCGGTCCTTAACATCGTTGTTTTGTTGATGGTTTCGGACAAGTCTCTTGATGACAGAATGAATTTAGCCAAGTTGCCTTCCAATAGCTTTGAATGACATGCCTGTTGCATGCATGCAAACGATTTGCGTTCTTAATGCCTCTGACAGTCTCCTCCTTACCATGTCAACATTTATTGATAACAGAAGACAATGACAATCATCCCGAATGGAATGGTTTAACGCACCGAAGGCGCAGGGACGATATGGGGAACAAGCCCCTTTCGACCCTCGTTGACTAATTTCCACATGTCTACTCGTGTTGAAGGAGGAACAGGTTCAGGTACTCGGCAGGAGTCACCGGTTGCGGCGTTGTGATGGTCTCTTTGACTGATGTCGGTTGAACCCTCGGGTGAGGACCAGTGTGAGGGGTTGGGTCCTCTCACAAAGGTACTACCTCTCCCCGAGGGTGCAGTCGGTCTGGGTTTTCAGGCAAGTATAGTCTGCCACTTCGGAGATGATATTGAGTGATAGCCATCACTGGCAAGTATAATCTGCCTCAGGCTGTCTCAGTTAGATAGGATGTCTTTGGAAGGAAACAACAACGACCCCTTTCGGGGACCACCAAGAAGAAGACCCGAACTTCCCTGGTTCGGGGGCAGGCCTGCATTGTAATCCTATTGGGTTGGGACAAAAAGATGCGCAATGCGCTTACAAAAAGGGGCAGAGGCGGGACGCAGGACCAACGCTCGCCTCCCTTAAAGTGGTTGACCACTTTTAGGGATGGAGCGGAGGATGTTCAGGAACCGTGGGGTGAGTGTTTCCATAACGGTTAGACTGTCTGTAGCGGTTACTGGGGTGCTGGCAAAAAAAGAAAAACATCTTCTGTGTACCTGCTTAAAAGAAGAAGGTAGAATTAGTTTTCGTTAGAATATGTAAACTGTAAAGATAAAAGTAGCACCTCTTTAGTTGCGTGTCCTTGTGGTGTCTGCTGTGTGTGTGTGGAGAGTATGGAATGCACGAATCTTTACATTCGTAAGGGGATAACAGAAGTGACAAAGTTTCTTGTTTTATACCCAGATATTGTATGTGGATGATGGTGTTTATTGTGGCATTCGTGGGAAGCATGCTTCACGTAGACGAGGGGGTGTGTTTGGGGTACGCTATCAATCAGAAACATCATGTTTCACGAGATGAAATGTACTGCAAGACATAGCAATCATTAAAACATAATAATCAGTAACTGTCATGAAACATTTCAGGGGGTGCTCAATTAAGCTCCGGGTGTGCATATAAGATCGTTCCATTAATCCACTGAATTAGTTTAGAAATATAGTTGGCGTGTAATTCAAACGATGTGTTTTGTAACTCTAAACACATGCTGCCATGCTTTGTAACTCTAAACACATGCTGCCAGTGTCAGCAGTGGGCCACCTGAAAGTATATGCCCTACTGGCGACACGGACAACCTGTATTGGAGTTGCAATACACATCGGGTGATGTGATTACTAGCTCCATTGATGACACTGGCGTACCTATTTAGACTGAGCTCCATTAACTTTTAGAGTTAAATCATGGTAGCAAATGAGTGCCAAATTACTGTCCATATTCGCAATGGCTAATCGTGAGTTTTGCGAAAGGTTGCTATTGTTGTAAACTCGAAAGGATAATTATAAGAAAATATTCAGTCTTCCCGTGTCCTCGTGGGCTGGGACTCTTGTCGCTCAGCATCCATGTCTGTCTCCTGGAGAGCCCGCCCATTGTTTAAGTTCTGATAGTTATTTGGGGTATGCTATACTATACTATAACATGCGTGTGAAAAATGAATCATTGATATGTTAACTGATCTTTAAACAGTTCATTGTCCAGCTTCCCAAACTGCATGTCTTCAATAGAAACAAATATTTTAAGTCACCCGTGAGATAATTCTGGTATCTACTCATACGTTGTACGTATTCTCTATACTGTGTGTTTCTTTAAAGCCATTATTGTTCATTTTAACCAAAATTTTGAACATGCAGAAGTCCATGACATCTACAATGCATGATAAAATTTTCCAAGCACTTTTTTTCAACAGCACTCCAAAAAATTATAAATCTAGTGCTTTAAAAAATTGTAGAATTTGTTTTTTATTCATTGACCTGTGGAGTGTTGGAAGCCAACATCTAGGCTTTATTCTGAAGTGCAGGTACCACAACTTAAAGGCTTCATATTCAGTGGATATGTTTCCTGTTATCTTCGAACTGAATTTATTTAGAATATTAGGATTTGCATTGCTACAATTTAAGGGAGAGTGCTTAAATTGTAACAAGGCAAAGATCAATTTTGATGACAAAAAAAAAATAATTTCGCACTGTCCTCTGAAAACGATTCTCGGAAAACTATCGTAGATGTCAGATGATGATCTAATCACAGGAAGCACAACAGAGATTGGTGCAAATCTAATTCACTGAAATGGTTTCTTAAATTTCGCTATAAACTTGGGGCGCGTGTGAAATCTCTATTTATCTGATAGAAACCTAAAACAAAACTTCACAGAAACCGAGGCCAAACTAGATCCCACAACTGAAAACCCTTACAAGCATGGAACCCTGCTAGTTTCATCGTTTCAACTGAGTTTTCAGAAAGTTACTTCACCTTGTTGTTACCAGGTTTCCAACGTAATCACTTGTGATGACAAAATGTGAGCAAAACAGTTATCTCTTTTTTTAAAGAATAAGAAACTTGAAAGCCTGCTATCGTTGTGATGAGCTAGCAAGAAACAGTTAACCTATTTACCTAACACGAATAGCAGACGACGCTTGCAAAAAAAAGAAACTAATTTTTTTTGGCCTCAAAAACTGAACTAACAATAAAATTTGAATTACATCTTTTGTAAATAGCGCTGGTCGGTTATAATCGTTACGTTAACCCTTTACATAACACGGAAAGAACAAAACTAATTTCTTTCATTTTTTGCATCAAAGACATAGCTTATGACCCCTCATTGAAACGAGTTCAACGAGCTCGTTCCAGTGCGGGGTCATCAGCTATGTTTTTTAGACAAAAAATAAAAAAATAATGAAAATTAAATTTCGATTTTTGTGAATAGCGCGGGACTGTTTTGGCCGTTATGTTGGACAAAGGTTAAGAAAATGGTTAAAAACTGAAAGATATACCATCAATATGAATGTACACGCACACCCAGAAATTACCCTACGAGGGAAGACTGAAAATTCAGCTAATCCAAATCAGTATTTCGCCTTCTCGAGAGAATAACGTATAAATTTTATCCAACGGTTTAACTGTTTTGTGGGGACCTGATTTTACTTTTCAGATCGAAGGGGTACTCACTGCGCTTTTTGCGTAGCCTGAAATCTCAAACTCTCAAATAGCTCAAAAGTCCAGCTGAAACTACTGATTTCGAACCACTGAAAACTGAACACAACAGACCGTTGCAGAATGGTAGTGGCGCGGTATTTAATTGCAAAAAGCCTCGTTGTAGATTGCATACTTTTATGCATGATCAGAAAGAGGAATTTTCCTCCGAACAAATTAAAAATCATTATCAGATCCGTAACCCCTTCCATTGTGATTCACCAAATATTATTTACCTTATCACGTGTAAGCGCTGTCGGAAGCAGTATGTTGGTCAAAGTCAAAATCCTTTCCGAGAACGTGTTACAAGACACAAACAGGATATAAAACATACTGCTGATGCCCCAGTAGCACAACATTTTAACCTTCCTGTCCATTCTTTGGACGATTTCGAAATCCATCCCATTGAACAACCACCAATTAAAGACACATTAGAAGAAACGGATGAATTTAGAACAAAATGTGAAGCTTTTTGGATCAAGACGCTTCAAAGCCTCTGCCCATTTGGTATGAACATATCAGAGGGAGAGTGCGAAAGGAGGTCCATCATTCCTTTCAGTATAACATACAACAGAATGAATATCGATATAGCAAAAATGTTAAAGATGAATTCAATTTAATGCTAAATTAAATGAACCTTTGAATATTCGACCTGTCATCGCCTATAAGAAAAACAAAAGCTTGCGTAACATCCTTGAAAGGACTAAATTAGAGCCCATCAATGAATAACATCAATTATTGCCAGTCAGCCTAACCAGTTCCTAAGCTCGTCACTTATTTTAAATGAATTTTAGGTATTTTTGTCATGTTTGAAACCCATCAGGGTTCAATAAATGAAAACAATTTTTCGGCGGCATATTAAAAGAAAAAAAGACGTTTCAGTAGGAAATGTCTGTGCCAGTGCGAATTGTTCACCTCAAACACACAAACACATACAGGATACATACCTCCAACTTCGTTTTAGGTAGGGAAAGAAGAAAATGAAAGCCAAATACACCTAAATGTTGTAAATTCACTGACAAACTGAGGAAATTTAAGGAAACATAACTTCTTCGACAGTAATTTGAGGCGAAAAATTGTCATGTGAGATAAATGGGGTTTTATGCATGTTTCTACTGGATAGATAATTAAGGGTTGTTGGATAAATGGTTAACCGATAAATAGTTACTGCGAAGATCAACACGTTGTTGGTAGTCGGAAAAACAGTATTGTCAGGCACAATCAATGAATTGCTTCAATAAACACGCTTCTGACTTGATCATATCTTTCCTAAAAATCATTGTAGCTTATTAATGTGTTGGCAAAATCAATTAACAAATCTGAATTGATTAAGTGTACCTCAGATTTTATAGTAAATACGTCCTCCTACATCAGCTTCGTAAGTCGTTGAGAAAATATGTTCCAGAGTTTTTGGTAATTTACGCTTTTTTGTAGTTTCCCTAAGCAGTCTCTGTTGAGCTTTCGGACCGAAAAGAATACCTACGATTGTAGATACGCGGTGATAAAAACCTGACGTAGGCACTATTTGGGGGCCTACCGCTTGCGCAATTTTAATTCCACGAAAGCTTTTTTGTCATTTTCGACATCGCCAGTATCTCGGTTACTTCGACAGCTCCCTCCGCGAAGGTTAAACATGAGTGTCATTAAGCCTGTCTTTGATCTTGTACCCAAAAAAAGTAAATTTACTTTGCCTGATCACTCTGAGGCGAGTCGGGCAGTAATCATTCATGTCGTGCCATAAATAAAATGCTGTGCCCTGCAAAATCGTGTTATTAATTATTATCTAAAATATTAATTCAGGTTTGCGTACAGCACTATCTGTTCTCACGAGGAGAATTGTTTCAGTTTTTACAAACATATCTGCCCCCGTATGGGCCGATTGGAATCCAGACAGAACTTCTTGCTCAATCGGCCTATACTGGAGTAGAGGGTTTTTAAAAAAAAAAACGAACACATGTTCAACAGCAATTTCATTGACATTGTTTGGGTTGAATGCATTCCGTGAAAAAAAAAACACACGCCATTTATTAGGCATTTAAGGACGTCTGTGAAACAAACAATGAAAAATAGCTCAAAGGTGCAATCTGGCCGACCTAAGTACCTCCAGCCGAGCGATTTTTTTGCCACCCTGGATTTTTAAAAATAAGCCATGCCTAGACGTGTTGCCATTTATGTCAACACAAGATGGAAAATCACGCTACCTGTTTGTCGTTAACGCTTTGCATGCTGCTGGCGGATATTTCTGCCCAGCACAGGGTTTTTCTTGTCACGGAAATAAGTATAATTTGGGTACATTTAATCATATTTTGTCCCTGTAAATTCAATGGATTTTTTCACCAATGATCTCTTGTGTCACATTCAGATTAATTTTTCTTGTGTCAAAGTTAGATTAATTTTTCTTCAAATCTAGTCATGGGTGTTTCATAGCAGCCATGACAAGACTTGATGAAAAACATCTGAATTCAAATTTTATTTTTCCTTCAATGTTTGCCTCTAAGACGTAGCTCATGACAGGGAGCGCAGTGGCTCAATGGTTAGAGCATTTGACTTTAAACCGAAAGGTCGACGGTTCGATTCTGACCACTGCTAACTGCGTTGCGTCCTTGAGCAAGACACTTAAACCTTGTTACCTACGTGGGGGTGAACGCTGGTGCGGGTGCACTAAGGCATACTGCATGTCGATGGTACACATGCCTGCAATCGCTGTTAACTCTACATGGGCGTAGTTAGTAAGTTGGAGAGTCTGGCGGTTGATTGCCGATGTTCGGTGGTTCTCTCCATGTACCCCGACTTCCTCCACTCATACAACTGTCCGGCGCAATTTGAGCTGTTGAAGGTGTTAAACAAACATAGCTCATGGCCATCATCGAGATCGTTTCAACCAGGGTCACGTTTTAAAGGCAAACAATTAGATATGTTGTTAGTTTTTCAACAACACGAAAGGCGGACGAAACTTGCAAATAAAAGTCTTGAATAACTAAATTTGTTTATGTTTTGCCTCAAAAACATAGCATATGACGCCTTATTGGGACGAGCTCGTCGATCTCGTCCCAATGAGAGGGTAATAAGCTATGTTTTTGAGACTAAAATGAACAAATAATGAAACTTAAATAGTGAATTTTGTTTACAGAGCTGGCAGGTTTTGGCCGTTACGTTGGGTCAAGGGTCATGTGTCATCTGCTACTCGCACTGGGTAAAAATTATTCTTATTAGCGTTAGAGATGAAGTCAGACCCGCTCTTTATCATTAAAATAAGGAAGGCTGTCGATGTCAAGACCATTTTTTTAATGACAAGTCTGTTATTTTCAAACCATGTCGAATGACTCTTCATTCAAAGACGAGTAGAAATCTCTGGCTCTGAAGAAAAGTTTATAAATATACAGTCAAATACACACTCCAAATTTTAACAAAACCATACCAAGTGATCTCTCGTTGGAACGACCTCAACGAGATCGTCCCAATGAGGGGTCACAGGATATGGTTTTGTTGATTTTTTTTTAGAAATACCTTTCTTTCAACTGCTTAATATTCGCGGACGGATTCGTTTTGGTTTAGATTGAACCTGTGTCATCCTTTACGTAACATGACTAGTTGATTACACTTGCAGTTATTTTTCTGAATTCTGATACGATATGACCCTAATTGTTGAAAGTGTCGTTGAACCCCAATAAACAAATAACTTCCCTGAATAGTGAACAGTTACATTTTTTCTTCTGAAATGTAATTCATGTCATCTCTTTGAAACGAGTTTACACTTGTTCCAATGGTGCGTCATAACTTAAGCAAAATATCTTACTTCAAAAAGCTTCAGTTATTCAAGAAGCGTTTTGTTTTTGCAAGCGTCGTCTTCAAGTCGTGTTCGGTAGAGCTAAAGACCTTCGAGTCCTAGAGTCCACTTTTCTGTTCCAAGGTCGTGATATGACCTGAATTCATAAAGTAGTTGTTGCCCCGTGAATTTGTATGGAAAAGTAATCAGTATTTTCAACGTGAAGCAAAAGGACTGCCCGTTACAAATATTAATTGGTCTACCCACAAAAAAAGAATATGCAATCTTCCAATTAATGGCACTGAACGCACATGGAAGATCCCATCAGGGTTCAAGGGGTTTAACGCATTGTTGGGCAAACGGTTAATCATTACATGTAATATATAATGTAAATTTAGAATCATCATTTCCAATTTATTACCACATCAATTGTTGACAACTGTTACAGGTTTTCGTATATTTTAGGTTTGGTGCAGATTCCTATTCTTGGTATGTTATATAATTATCGGAGTCGACATATCGTGCTCGAACACGATATGACCCTAGCAATTGGAAATGCCGTTAAAACCCAATAAACAAACAGACATATTATACACATGCTTTACTATCACCATAAAACTACAGACTATGTGGGCATGGTCAGAGCCACCCGGACGTCAGCGCATTATGAAGAATGACATGGTGCAAGAGTAGTACTTCCTATAGCACGACGGACAAGGGTGGCGTTGAAAAAATGCCCACAGACAAAGATCAGCCATTTGCCGTAAAATGGCTTCATTATATCCTCGCTCAAATATTAAAATGTAGATTTTCCGGTATTCGTAGTAAATGTTGTTTCTAAGCATAGATTGGTACTTCATGGACTGGTTTTGATTGGTTAACCCCAAGCACTCTGGTGGTACAGAAATTTTAACAGAATTTTCCAAATCACTCTGTTTTTCTCGTTTAACTGTGAATTTAACAAATTATATCTTGTTTGACAGAGCTCACCGAGCTCTGTCAAACAAGGTATATTTGGTTAAATATCAAACTGCATTATGGGAAATATTTGCTGCTGAAAACTGGACCATTTAGACAGACTGCAAGGGGTTAATTAGGAATTGAAAACAAAACATGGTCAAAATATGGGTGAGACACAAAACAATATCGTGATAAATTAACTGGAGATGGCAGAACCCCGCACGTGTCGCTGCATCGACTTGTTTAAGTTATGAGCCTTATTGTGACAAGTGGATTTCAGAAACATAGCGAGGGGAGGGGGAAGTACGGAGAACTAAAATCAACGACCCGAGGTGGAGTTTTTCATGTGATTCACGAACGCCAAGGGCACCATTCCTGAAATGCAGGAAAAACATCACCAACATCACCAATTAGTCCGAATTGTGTTCTGAATTTATGCCACGATTAAACTTTAATTAAGCTGATATTGTAAAGAGAAATATTACCCTCAGCGGTGTAATAAATCTCTTGCTTGACCATGTTTTGTTTCGAAGCATTTCATTCACGGCATAACGTCACTCAGATGAGTAACGTCCAATAAGATACGTTCTTACACAACGTTCTTATACGTAATCCGGATTCCCCACATGGTGTATCTAGCTCGTTTCCCAATGACTGTATTGTATATCGCAACCTTGAATCTGCACACAATCGTGGTATAATAATGCAGAGTTGGTTGCGATTGAAATATTATACAAATATGTTTGTGATGCTATATCATCTGGTGCTCTGGGAATTAGTGCTTCGACCAAGAGTTTCTTAAATGTAATGTCGCTGCTTGTTCACGGAAGGGGGGTTGGGCAGTAGAAAATGTGTATACGTCAAGTCCCATTTTTCGGTCTAGCCCTTTTTTACACCCACCAAACCACCTTGTGCAATTTTTCTACTGCCAATTTCAGACACCCACCCCAGCTTTCCCATTGAAATTACGAATTGCTTTGATAAACATCATAATAGGTATGGAAAGAAGTATAGTTCGCTGATTAGTTTGATTCCACCCCTGATTCCAGGTACTTGCCACAACTTTTTATTACCCAGAAAGGTTAGTTTCATTTCCTGTGTGCAAAATGAGGCTTCAGAAATCTTAAGAAACTCATCCAGAACAGCTTAATGTCCATGAAAGTATGAATGATGGCCTTAGATATGCCCATCCCATTCCCCCGATTTGACGTAAATAAAATATGTTTAAATTATTCCCCTGATTTGTACCATAGAAGTAGGCTAAAAATGACAAACAATTCAATAATTCTGATTCATTTATTTATTTTTTACTTGATTCTGGCAGGAGTCTGCATGATTGACTCCTTAAGTGACTCCAAGTTCTTACCTTGTTAGTATGGTTTATTTATTTTCTGTTTTTTGTTTTGCCTAATTCTCAATTAAAAATCAGTTGAAAATGATATTTGTCAATTTTCCAAAATCTCAAGTTACCAATGACACACGTGGTATAATGTCTAAATACACAATAATAGTAGGTTAAACTATACTGGATATTATATTGTGACTAGGTCATGCAACAATATTTGTGATCTGAAAGCGTGTTGGAACTGTTAACAAAGTTGAAACAGGGCAGTTGTCACACATTCAATTCACTGGCACACCCTTTCCGTCATAATACTAAAGCAATGACGAGCAAACAACAGAAAATATTTTCAGATATCCATTTTAACATTTGAGTGAAGAAGTGAAGCTTGAAGAGAATAGAATATTAGTTGATACAAGCACATTTTTATTTTTACATTAATTCATGTTGTTTCTGGTGCATTTTTTCTACACTGAGAACCAGATAGCCACCCCTCCACCAGTATGTATTATTTGTGACATTTGCACAGATTTCACCTCATATTAACACTTATAAAGGCTCCTAGTGGCTTGTGTTGCAGTTAACCTATTTGGGCTGATTTACAGCATTATATCAGCGGTTTGGAACATAAATAATGATATATTGCAGGAAATTATGAAAAAATGCATAATTTGAGGACGCACGTTTTTAGCGCACTCCTGAGACCCACCCCACACGTAACGTCTCGCAAATTTTGGTGCCCCCCCCCCCCCTCCCCCCGGCTTGTTTAGCATTTTTACCCAACACGAATAACAGACGACGCTTGTCAAAAGCATGGTAAGGTAAATAACTAAACAAATATTTTTTCCCAGAAGGATGGCTAATTACCCTTCATTAGAATGAGTTCGTTTAACTCGTCCCAATAAGGATTCATAAGATATGTTTTTGAGGCACGTTATCTTTGTGGATAGACCTGGGTGATCATGGCCGTTTCGCAGGTAAATGGTTAAATAATGTTTTAACTTTTTCAAAACACACCCGGCGGAGAACGCACAACGGACTCGTTTCAGGTAGGGGGTGGGGGGGGGGGGGGGGGGCGATCTTGGTTTCTTCATCTTCCAGCAGTTGCTTTTTAACGCCTCGTTAGATCTGATGCAATATGCCCCTAGTCACAACACCTTTCACATTGACTTGAATGTCCTGAGTGACTTTAGTTTTTAATTATGTTTGCCTGTTTCCAAGATATATTTGAGATAGATAGATAGATAGATAGATAGATAGATAGATAGATAGATAGATAGATAGATAGATAGATAGATAGATCTCCTGAATGCCTTAACCCTTCAACCCAAATAACGCCATTAAATAGGGTGACTGTTGCAGTAAATGTGTGGGGTAGACCAATCAATATTTTCAACGTGCAATCCCAACCGAGGCAGTACGTTGAAAATATTGATCGGTCTACCTCAAATAATGAATATGGACTCTTCTAATTGAACTGACATGGAAGATACCACCAGAGTTCAAAGGGTTAAGATATTGACAGCGTTGCCGTTACCGTCTTCTGGGTTTTATTCTTGATCAGTTTTACTTCTGTCCCGGGTTCACATTATTCCTACTCATGTTTCTTATTTAGATCTTTTTCTCAGCTGAGTTTACTTCTTCGTTCTCTCCAATAGTCCCTTCAAATTAATCGTCTACCTCACTACAATCCTAACCACACTTTCTGGGATCCCATCCCCCAGTCCCTTGTGCTCACCTCCAAGCCAGAAAATAAGCAGACTGCCATCTGCAAAATGGGGTCCCCAGAGAGTGAATTTAGTGATGCTACCCTGCATAGCAGGGTAGCATCACTAAATTTACCCTCTGTGAACCTCAATCTGAATCAGGGTCTCAAAACTAAATAGAAAGAGGAACCCAGAGGATAAATTGGCCCACTGTATGGGATAACGTCATCAAATTCACCCGCTGGGGATCTTATTTTGCAAATGTCAGACTGCTTATTTTCAGGCCTGCTCACCTCTGCTGTTTGTCAGAGTCATGCTGCGGACGAATTCTCCATTTTTGAGGTGGCAGGTGACATTCCTACAAACGCTCAAACTGTAGAGTGTCCACATTTCATGATTTTCCCACAGAATGTCTGCATTCCACAGTTTAGGCAGTTGTATTTTACATTCTAGGATTTTCTACATTTTGTATAATACATCATCCCTTGAAGGCATAAGGTGCCAACCTCAGTGCTTGAATTTGGCACATTTATGCTTTTAAGGGACGACATACACCCCTTACTGTTGACATTACCGAGGCCACTATAGCATTTGTGTTGGTACCCTAAGTACCATACGAGTAGTGATAGCTACTGAAAATATAATCATGACTGTATAGGACACTTGACAATTGCACTGTTGCAAAAATACACTCACCGTACCTTGTACAACAATATCATTGCTATAGTGACCAGGAATGTCGGTAAGAAATTTGAAAACTAACGGAAGTTCTTATACTAGGCCAATAGTGTATATCGGTGAATTTGATTTCCGTTTATGCTCTCTGTCTGTGTATTTTGACAATACCATAAGTTCAAGGAATATCACTTTTTAATTGCTTCTGTCGTCCCTGGGAATCAGTGCTTCATACATGAACTACCAGAAGAAAACACACCTACACTCCCTCACTCACATACCTATACACAGCACCCACCCAACCTCCCTCGCACACATACAAACAAAAATAAATGAGATCTGAGTGCTGTTTTAGACAGCCGACTGTGCCGTTACAGCCAAATTCCGAGTCTGTATATATATGTCCACCTTACTGCACCCATTTCTTGTGTCACTTCAATGGTGAAGAGGGTGTTACTGTTGCCGTATGATGTTTCAAAAGTGTGTTTTGAATTCACTGGGGTTGTGGCTCATGCAGTTTTCTTCCGCCAGGTGGGTCCACTCAATTTTGCTGGTATTACTTTGTGACTTCTGCTGTTTGTTACTGACCGCTCAACAATGTTATGATCTGCGGTGCCATTCGACAGTCTGATAGCACTGACTTGTCACCTTTGCTTCTTGTGCTCGGGTGGTAACGCTTGTATTTACCTCTAGGCCACTTTGTACATGCAGAGTAGTTGAATGTTTGGCGGCTTTACTTGAGCGATAAGATATGTATCTGTTGTCAAGTAGCATCCCAGTGACATATCCATACCTCTTGATTGTAATCTGGTGTGATGAAACGAGCTGCCTGGTTTTGGATTCGCTCGATTTTTTCGAAGTGCTTCGTTTGGTATGGGTCTCGGATTATTAAATGATGAATTGGACATTAGGGACACTAAGGTATGCGCTGCGTTTACATGCTACGAGGGAGCTTGACCTGTACCCTTCTTTTTGATGTTGTCAATGTGGGTACTCCACTTTTTCCCTTCGGAAAGTTGAATTTCAAGGCATGAGTTATTTCTTCCCTTCTGCAGTATTGTAATATTTAGACTGTAGCAGGTTTCAGCTTTTTTAATATTTGGATGCTGACCAGATCGAAAGAGAGTTAGAGATAATAAAAGAAATTGCGTGGCTTTGTCAGGCGTTACGGTCTCGTGCCGCTCCTAATACCTTGGGTTGTTGATCCAATGATTTCTGTTGGGCTGCTAATATAACAATAACATGAGTTTCGATGACGTTACGGTTTATTAACTACATGATCGAGAGGAATGAATAACAGCACGAGAGTTTATTAGCACTATTTTTATTCATTAGCAACCGCAAACTAGCTTAGCACACGCAACGTTTACGCATGACGTCATTTCGCCTTCCTGGAAATTTGTTTACATTTTTCTAACGAGTTTACCTTTCATTGTTCCCCACACCCATTAGCGGCCTTCGGCTATCGCCTTGGACCGCTAATGACTTATGCAAGTTATGGCACAGATGGCGGCCCAATGCCCTCGAAAATCATGTTATTTTATCATTATTACAATGACCTGAAGCGGGTGGCGGGTTGTTAATGAATTTTGTTTTCATTAACGTCCGTTGCTCGCTTCCGGTGGCATGGCGTTATGGATTACTGAGTTTTAAAGACCCGCTAAACTCCGTTAATATACCGGAGAACGCCCGCTAAAATGGTAATAATGAACCGTAGCGTCCTTAAAAATCATGCTATTGTTATTAGGCAGTTCGATGACGTGACGTCATCTGTTGCCATTTCGCCGTTTATAATGAATTTTGTTTTCATTAACGCCCGCTGTTCTCTTCCGGTTGCACGACGTCGTGCATTACTGAGTTTTATTTTATTTATGCATTTTCACTTAGAAAATATTCTGAAAGTGTTTGTAAGTCATATTTTTTGATACCCCAATCAATTCCTGTGGTATTTATAAAGAAACCTGTGAAGTTTGGGTGCATGAGGATCGATATTTCCGACGCAAACATCGTTTGAAGAGGGCGACCACGTTGTTTACAAATTTCGCAACCCGGCCCAGTTTGGATGTTTTTGCGATTTAGGGACACCTCCGTTAGATTTCAATGGAATTTTCGACAGGACCAATCAGCTTCGAGCTATGAACCAATGCCGTAATTATCGTATACGGAAGTTGAACTTTTAAATGGTGGGTGCATCTTTACGACTAATTTTTTTTACCGTTTTATTTATTGATTAAAAGGTTTTGAGTGAATTTTTCCCACAGAATGGACCTAACAAAAAACGTTGCACTTGATTTCAGAAAATTGGGGATGTAATCTTCACAGTAATATATGTCTTTAGATCGAATATTTGGTTTGACCTGTCGGGATTGCGATTGAAAAAAAGGTGCCACACGCGTATTTTCAAGAAACGCGTCGGGAAATGATAATAATAACGTCGTCTTTCACAAGCCATTTTGTGATGCTCTTATTTCGTTTCCTCTTCTTATCGACCTTATATCGGCAAATCACATTGAATGCTGACCAAATAATGCTTTTTATTCAATAAAAATGCTGAAGAAACGTGTTGTGACTATAGCCTATTTATATGAGAGTTGGTGGTTAGCCTGAGTCAGTGTTATTTTTTTTTTAGCCGGAATGTTCACCCGGATGTTTGGCCCAACCCGTCTTTTGGGAACCCGACCCAGACTTTACCCCAGTGGAATTCACCTCAATTTTTATTTATTTATTTATTGGAGTTTAACGACACTTTCGACAGCCAGGGTACTTCGTGTCAGACAGTTTTACGGATGGAGGAAGCCGGAGTACCTGGAAAGAGCCACCGAGCAATGGCGAGCAACTGTCAGACTCCCCAACGTACTAACTCCACACAAGCAGGCTTAGCATTGGTTAAAGACAGCGCCACCGTGCCCCCACTTGGGCAATCGGGACTGCCCAACGACACAACGCAGTCACTCCGGCCCCTGGCGGAGATCGAACCGTGGACCTCTCGGTTTGAAGTTCAATGCGCTGTAACCACTTTTTTCTTCCTTTTTTCTTCTACTTGTTGAACATTTTTAATTATGATTTCCTGTTATTGTTTCTGCATGAATATTTAATTTTAAAAAGTTACAGAAAAAAACTTACCTTGTGATCTGAATCCGAGACCATTTGTAAAATTAAATCCAATTAAGTTCAGTGTCTAAGAATAAATTAATGCACAGACGCACTAAACATGCACCATGAATTCTTAGGGCAAAATATTCGGGGCACGCGTCAGCCAGTTTGGATGGCATTTGTGGACATCCAAGTCGCTAGCAGGGTAGGATTATGTCAAAGTCTGTGAATGCATTGGATAAAAAAGTTCGTCTCGGTTTGATTAGGGACAGTTTGGGTGATTTCCCTGGCTTCGAAGATGGACGCCATTCCATTGTGAGCGGCATAGTTTCTGTATCGTGCAACTCAGATCCACGTTGTGAGCAGTGTGAAGAGGCATCCCTACCAGGAGAACCCTTGTTTGCTCGAATTTCTTTGTCATTTTTTTTTCACTGTTATGATTAGAGTGTGCAAGATTTAATTAATGGCAAACATTTCGCAGCCTTATCTCAACAATCTTTCTGTCAATAGTACCAATACCCACCCATAACCTCTCAATCGATTGCTTTTCTCACGTTGTGGGGATAATTCCAACGGGGAAAATAACAGTTTTTAGAACATTTTCCATGATATCTTTATTCATTATATGCAAATTAGATGAAAATTAAGCCATACTCACAAATCCTTTAATATTAAACTACATGAACCATTGTAGAAAATCAATGTCGTATAAAATATATAAAAATTCTTATGAATGTTTCCAACTTTTTCAGTTAATTTATGTGACAATATCCCCAAGTGAAAAACCTTCCAAAATGGGTTTGGCCTATTTTTTAACTGAAAACGAATAATTAATTAGCTATCAGCTATTACATCTTGGCTGTTTGGGGATATGGAAGGTTTTGAAATCGTGTTCCACCTTAAAAAACATTTTTTTATGTTTAATAGTAGTTTATAACAAGACAGTATGATATTTCAGAGAACCTCCAAGAAAGAATATGCTAATTTATGCTTATTGTATTCAAATTACTTTGCGGCCACTCGAGCTCCAGTCTCGAATTGTATTTCCATTTAAAGAGAATTGTCATCCACGCAGAGTTGTTAAATTTCTAGCGAATTAGTCCAACATTTGTTGTGCTAAATTGCTTTCTGTGGAAGTCTCTTCGCTCGAAACACCTTCAAAAAGGGGCGTGGCCTATTTTTTCGTAAAATTTAATAATTAATGTCCCTACAATTACATCCTTTGCATTTTGTGGGCGATGAACAATGTAAAACAGTGTCACACATCCGAAAACATTTTTTTAATGCATCAAACGTTTGTATTGAAGAAATGGCATTTTTTTTATTCATTTTTATATTATATATATATATATTATATTAATTTATGCAAAATATATGCAAATTACTTTGTGGTAACTTGACCTGCAAACTCGAAATGTATGGTCGTTTGAAGAGAATTGTCACCCACACAGTGTTACAAAATTTCTGGCAAATTAGTCGAGTATTTTTGGGCCAAATTGTCTTCTGTGAAAGTCTCTTCTCTAGAAACACCTTCAGTTCAAAGGGGGGCGTGGCCTATTTTTTCTTAAAAATGAATAATCAATGACCCTACAGTTACATGATTTGCATTTGTGCTTGACGAACAATGTAACCTGTGCCATACATTCAGAAACATCTTTTATAATTCATCAAAATAGTTTATATTGAAGAAATGGCATTTTTGGGGGCTCATTTTAATGATAAATTAAGTTAATTTATGCAAAATGTATGCAAATTATTTTATGATCATTTGACGTGTGGTCACAAATAAACACCGAATCTGACTTGAAATACCGAATCTGACCCTCCAGTATGTCCAGTCAAAGGGCGTTGACATACCCAGCTAGCAAAGTATATGGGACCCATCTGGGTCCCATATCGACACCTATCTGGGGCCCATTTAGGCTGCACATCTGGGACCCACATGGGGAGTGCAACCGGGTTCCATGTGGGTCCCACGTGGGCAGCCCCACATATGTGCACATGGGACCTATCTGGGTCCCATTTAGGCTGCACATCTGGGACCCACATGGGGAGTGCAACCGGTTTCCATGTGGGTCCCACATGGGCAGCCCCACATATGTGCACATGGGACCCATCTGGGTCCCATATTGGCACCCACCTGGGCTGCACATCTGGGACCCACATGGGGAGTGCAACCGGATTCCATGTGGGTCCCATGTGGGACCCAACTGGGGACTGTGAATCATGTGGGCTGCTGGGATTATACCCCCTCAACACTTTGCATCTTGTAAAAATGAACCTTACGCCTACCCACTCGGTAACGGGTGGTTTTGCCTTGGGTCGTTTTGCCCCTGAGCCATCAGGGACTAATCTAGGCTTTGAGTTTGGGCACCCCTCCAGTCCAAGAGTGATATGCAGAAGGCATATCACGAGGGCCATAAACCAGAGCGGGGGTGAGTTTTATAAATAGAATGGGTCGTTTTCCCTCCAGAGCAATTTAGTGAATAAATACCGATGTTTTTTTTTTGTATAACTGTTCCATCAGCATTTTCATCATCTTAAATTTAGTTGACAGCCTCTTTCCATCTAATAATTGGTGACTGAATGGGAAATGTTGTACAGTTATGGGGCAATTTCGTTTGGGGGCCCAAACCACTGGTGCCCAAACCCTTTTTACGGGTCCAGAAATGGCCAACCCCCCCCCCCCCCCCCCCCCCGTTTCATTTCATTTCAGCCCGGAGTCGCTTCGATCCGGATCATTTCACCCGTGAGTGTCGTTTCGACCATGCGTGATTTTGACCCTGATTCGTTTGGCCTGGGTTGTTTTGCTCCGAGTCGTTTCGAGTTGTGCACTAGAGCTTACTGAATATGAAATCTGATAGTTTGTGGAATAAAATATTATTTCTGTATGAATGTTTCTTGTTAATGGTTACTCTTTCTGAAACCAGGTGTTGGCATAGGGGTAAAACAACTCAGGGTCGAAATGGACCATGGGTGAAATGACCTGGAAGGGATGGGGTGGGGGGACCACACAGGGATGAAACAACTCTGGGAGAAATGACCCGGGGAAACGACCCTGAGGCAAAACAACTCACATTCGATCACTCTAGGATAACATCATTCACACATATTTGCAGTGTACTATTGTCCATATATTTACCCTCCAAATCTGAGGGGGGGGGGGGGGGAGGGGGGGGGGTCAAGAAAAAAATTTTGGACGTCAGGCGCAAAAAAAAACCTTTCAGCTCATCAGGTACCCACCCACCCATTTTTGACAGGAAAAAAAATTTCTTCCGTTTTCAAATGGAGGACCCCCCCCCCCCCCCCCCCCCCCTGAAATTGGAGCAATCGGCTTGTGAAGTGCTACAGTGGTGGTTTCCAAAGTGAGTAATGTTACAACTTGATTTGTATTGTTCCAATGACCATTCTTAACTTTTTATCTGTCCATAACAGAGTGGAATGTTGATGGTGTTCAGACTTTTCAGCAATATTATGTAGAGGAGCCAAATAGGTCCTCTAATCATGGATTGAGAGGGTTGATATCTCTTCTAAAATGGGTCCTTTTTTAAAAAAAAATTGTTTGCACAGCTGGTTTGTGACAATTTATTGGAGACTGCCTATTGGCACTATCCAATAAATTGTGACAAGCTGGGTTTTATGAACAAGTATCAGCAAGTATGCTTGTTTCTACCCAATACTGTCCAATATATTTATAAAAACAGCCAGACACAGCTAGAAACAACAAGTAAAACTCTTGGTTATGGAAGTTTAGAGGAGTGGAATAGCTCTGTTCAATTCATATTTAGAGGAGTGATTAGGTGAGTGTGTGGTAGCTTCTCTTCCCCAGCAAAGCACTAGGTATCAGATGTTAAGAATACAGCTTTTAATATTTTCAGGACAAACCAGTACTGACGCAATAGATCAAAATGAGTGATTCGGGGGCTATTTCACGCACGGTGAAGACACAATTGAAATTATGTCCACATTGCCGAAAAGATTTCAGCAAAGATAATATTTATAATATTGAGAAGCATGTTGCATCATGTCGTTTTTAATGAAACTTACATATATGAATTGGGCAGTGACAACAATACAGAACCAAACATATCACTACCTGAGTTCCATATTGTCCCAAACATCATGCTTTTAGCATGTTGTTTTGGGTAATATGGGATTCGGGTAGCAATATGGTCATATCTCTTACAGGACACATATCAATAAGCTTCCCTGTCCGAAAGACTTTTGTGAGCGGAGACAGGTTCTCTCTTTTCGTTTTTGTGGATCGGCCACCATTGGCATTTTCTTTCTTTTAATGAAACTTACATGTATGAATTGGTCAGTGACAACAATACAGAACCAAACCTATCACTACCTGAGTTCCATATTGTCCTAAGCATCACGCTTTTAGCATGTTGCTTTGGGTAATATGGAATTCAGGTAGCAAGATGGTCATATCTCTTATAGGACACATATCAATAAGCTTCTCTGCCCAAAAAACTTTTGTGAACGAAAACAGGGAGACAGGTTCTCTGTTTTCGTTTCTGTGGATCGGCTGGATCGTCCAGCATTGGCATTTTCTTTCTTTTAATGAAACTTACATATATGAATTGGGCAGTGACAAAAATACAGAACCAAACCTATCACAACCTGAGTTACATATTGTCCTAAGCGACATGCTTTTAGCATGTTGCTTTGGATAATATGGAACACAGATAGCAATATGGTCATATCTCTTGTAGCACACATACCAATTATAAGCTTCCTTGCAGTTACTTGCCCAAAAGACTTTTGTGAGCGGACACAGGTTGTCTAAGATTTTTCGTTTTTGTATCAAGTATTTGTTAAATTTGTTGAAATAGTTAATATATATTTTATTTTAAAAGAGATCTGAACAGATCTGAAGCGATTATATTTTATTAAACGAAGAACTGTATTTGGTCATTTGCACATTTCACGAATTATCATTTGATATGCCAGGTATCCCTTTGAGGTGTCAGATATGCAGCAATGCTGAGCAATGTATACTTTGTTTAACAGGACTCCCTGCATGGGCTCCGTTAAACAAAATATAAATTGTTGAATTTTTGACAATTTTCGACAACAAAACACTGAACAAAACGGCAGCTAACTCCAAATTGAAACTGCATATAGTGTTGCATACAGACGATTTTGTCATCAGAGTGCAAAGGGTTAAAGATCTAGTGAGCTCAACTGGTGTGGTCTGTTAATTTTTAATCAGATACACAGCTAGATACAATCCTAATTCATTTTAACTCAGTTTAACTGCTTTAACTTATTACCCAAAACCACAAGACATATTGACGGGATCATACTCTTGGTGATATGTCAACATTCTATTGCTATTTGACCACAAATAATACAATTCCCAGACCTGTACCCATCTCATGCCTACCCATAGATGGCCTTGGATATTGCGAAACTGCTTAATAAGGATTACTGATGAGTCTGGATAACGTTACTTCAAGCGAAATCAAGCTAAATGCTGACAGGAAAAAAAAATTGGAGGGTGGAAAAAAATTGCTTTTCGGCTACCAGGCACACCCACCCACCCCCGCCTGACGTCCGGAAAAAAATTTTGTGACCCCCCCCCCCCCCCCCCCCCCCACTCTGTCCAAATATGCAATTTCCATATTCACACTTCCACAGCTGGTGCCTTTAAATGGTTTGGCCCACCCATGAACACAACTGTTCCTGTGGAGAATCCATTAGCAAAGAAAGGGGGTGAACACTATAAAATTTACAATCTGCTGCCTGCTGGCAACAGATTGCAAATTTTAAAGTGCTCACTGCTCATATCAACAGCGTGTAATGTTTATTTTTTACTGCAGGCCAAATTTAAAGGGAAAGAGTTAAAAGATACCGACCTGCTGCTTTTTTGGAGGACAGCAATTCCTTGCTGCTCAATTGGCTTAGGAAAAGATAACAAAAACTCAAACATATGGCACCAAAATTCATTATTCTTTACAGTTTACAGATCTGGGCAGTGCACAAAAGTATCCTGAAACATGAAGCCACACACAATTTTCAGATGAAATTTAAGAACTTCAACTTGTGTTAACTGGTAGAGTGCTGAGTAATTTTTAGGCTGTCAGAATATGTTAGCCTAAATTTGCCTTGTTGCAGTATAAGGGAGAGTGCCTATAGGCACCCTCAACATTAATGATCCTAAAGCTACTTCCAAAGCCGAAACCAATAGCATTGGCTTTCAGCACTTAACTGGTAGTGCCGACAGCCCAAATTTGTGCCTCACTTGGGCACCTGCATAATGCACCTCATCCGTTCAATATTCTAAGATTGTTCTTCAACAAAATGTTAAAAGTAAAACTGTTTTGTCTACTTTGATTTACCTTGTTGTCATTTATGGGAGAGTGCCTATATGCACTCTACCATAAATGGCAGCAAGGTAAATTCAAGCTATTCAAGCAATTCTACATATTCTGATTGCCCAAAAGAATTCTGCACTCCACCAGTTAACAAGTTAATTTAAAATCAGCACAGTCACGACTCCTAAATGTACTTACAGTCCACTCAATGGAAAACAGGCCGCCAACACTGTGCATCGATGTTGGACCTTCCATATCTGTAATTCGACCCTTCCAAATATTTTGTTCACATGTCCAGAACCCACAGAAAAACTGTACTGTTTTGAAACTATGCAGGTGTGTAAGTTGTAACAAAACGAATAGAGCATTTATCACGACTGTCCCATTTTTCAGCATTAGAACACTAGCACATAGTTGAAAAGAAATCCATGACACTCGGCATTTATGTCTCTCTGAAAACTCTAAGATTGAAGAGAATGAATAGAATTTATGTAAAATATGTGTATTTGAAAAATGGCTGGAAATCAACATAATTGGTGTATCCTTCAAAACAGGATCGTCAAGAGGGTGGGGTGCCCGGGGTAGTAGCCCAGTGGCCCGGAGTTACTAAGGGCCCCACTAGTCGACCCTTGTCATGTCTGTGGCTATAAGCTGAGAGTAATTTTATATTGTGCAAATTGCGGAACCCACACTAGAATGAGTGGCCAGTCTAAAGCTTATGTATACAGATAAAGATCAAGGAAACCCCAGCGTCTGACACCCTCGGAACCCCCACCCGTCTTGTACTCTCGCCAAATAGCAGTGAGTAATCAAGGCATCCACACCACATAACTATGATGCTATATAATGTTGCCACAACGCCACTGGCGTTGTGGCAACATTATATAGCATTGTAGTTACGTTGTATGCTTGTAAGGACACGTTCCACATAATAGGGCCCTATTTCCAAGCTAACCCTGGGGTGTGGCGACACTGCTTAAAATGTCACAAAGTCATGCTAACAAAGTCATGCTTAACACTCATTCAGTCACTATTTTCACCAGATGTTTCGAAAATTTCTGAAGCGCTTGGCTGTTTTTGTTTTTTTGCTCTTTCCTTTCACCCACCATCTCGATCTCTTGCTCCAGCCAACCTTTTCGCAGCTTCTGCTTCAATGTCTTTTCTTGTAACCGACTTGGTGGAAACATTCTTCTTCACACACCCTAGTAACAGAATAAATAGAATATGTTTCTTTATTATTTCACAAAAACTTAAAAGCAGTGTTCAAGTACTTAAGCTCCATCTACCCATACAAGTTGCGCCGCTCAGTTGTGCTCTATGCATTTTATGGTCTGCTAAATAAATTTTGGTGCATTCGACACATTCACCGATGTCCGCTGCCTTCATACTTCCCATTGTGTTGTACAGAGTCCTTTGTTTGTATCGATGTTTTACTTGCCATGTTGAATGAAAATTTTGATGTGTTTAATCACATGACATGATTCAGCACGACAAAGCGCAGCCCCCCTCCCCCTCTTGTGGGCACCAGCATTGTTACCCGACTTTAATTTGGACGGACAATAACAGACACAACTTTTAAACTCAGCCTTCATTTTGTTGTAATATAAAACAATACATACATTTTTTCGTCAAAGGTGATTACTCTGGAACCAACTAGAAGGGATATCAGTACCCCGTGGCTCACAAATGGGTGGCTAATGTATAGTGTGACTGCCGAAAACCTGTACAAAAAAGTCCAAAACCTGCACACAAAAGGAAAAAATTAAAGTACATAAGCAGGGAAAGGGTTAAATAATATAATACTGGTGCAAAATTCAAGTAAATAAGCAGGAAAAGGGTTAACCCTTTACCCAACACAGCAATTTCAAAAAATAAATAAAAACTCATATTTTAGAAACATTTTCATAGGTATTACTCAATGTAATAATGTAAATATGGATATCATTGGAACCGGCTGAACAAGCCGGTTCCAATGATATCGATATTTGCGTGATTTTGTTGAAAAACAGTCAAGTTATTCCATGCTGTACGAGTGTTGCATATGTTAATTTTCTGGGCGGTTTTGTGCAATTTGTTGGGTAAGGGGTTAAATAATATAATACTAGCCCTAGGAAGCATGCTAACATGAAATAGGAACCAAGGCAGTGCCCACAAAGTAAATCCCACTTGGAAGAAAAGACAAATATCAAAACCTGCACACAAAAGTCCAAAATTGAAGTAATTAAGCAGGCAAGATGTTAAATAATATAATACTAGCCCTAAGAAGCATGCTAACATGAAATAGGAACCAAGGCATTGGCCACACAGTAAATCACCACTAGGAAGAAAAGAAAGACAAATATCAAACCTGCACACAAAAGTCAAAACATGAGAAAACGGTACATTTTTCATCAATAAAGGGCAATAACTCGAACTGGACAGAGCGTAATGTCCGAAATCGACCTTGGCCTTCATTTTGTTGTAACAAACAACATACCAGGCCTGCACAAATACCAGGCCTGTACAAATTGAAAAACTAGAGGTACTGTGAACAAGCTCACAAAGTGATACCCCCAGCGCCTGAAATGTATAAGTTAGATTATCTCCTCTTGGAAATGTCAGAACGGAATTATATTGCTTCATGCACATCCGCATATGGAGTTCTTCCATTGTGTAAAGTTTCATGAAAATTCTTCAAACGGTTTAGGAGGAGTTGCGCTTACAAGGATGGACAGACGGACAGACAGACGGATGGACAGACGGGCGGACAGGGTGATTCCTATATACCCCCAAACATTGTTTGCGGGGGAGGGGGGGGGGTATAATAAGGCAACCACTTTTTGGGTTTCAAACAATAACAAGGTCACAAAATTTGGGAGAACAGAAAACGGCTTTCCATAAATAAATTAAGGCAACCTTTAAGCGAACCAAACGATTGTTCTCCTAATTTGTGCAGGCCTGCATTTTAAAATTTGGGGAGGCTACATGGAACAGTTCTCAAGTTATGATGTGGACAAGACAAAATAGTTTAAGTACAATTTATTCATGAATAAAGGGCAATAACTCTTGAACCGTACATAGCATGATATCCAAAATTGAATTTTTGGTCTTCATTTTGTGATAAGACACAATATACTCAAACTTGGGGAAGCTGGCTTCAATGGTTCTGAAGTTATGGTGTGAACAAAGTTTGGCAGCTGGCTGCCCGCCCGCCGCACTTCACCATTTCAGTAACCAGATTTTTCCTTCCTTTTTTATGAAATTTGCCTGAAATGCACTAAGTTCGAATTCAGGCTTTTATAGTGAGCCCAAATATGAATCCAGGGGCCGATTTGAACAAACTTGAATCAGATCCACCCCACAATGTTGCATACCAAATATCAAAAGATTCTGAGAAATTAAGAAATTTGCCTGAAATGCACTAAGTTCGAAATCGGGCTCCTATACTGAGCCCAAATATGAAACCAGGGGACCGATTTTAACAAACTTAAATCAGCTCCACCCCACAATGTTGCATACCAAATATCAAAAGATTCTGCCTGCTGGATCTGGAGAAGAAGATTTTTTAAGAAATTTGCCTGAAATGCACTAAGTTCGAATTTAGGTGTTTATAGTGAGCCCAAATATGAATCCAGGGGGCCGATTTGAACAAACTTGAATCAGACCCATACCAAGATGCTGCATACCAAATATCAAAAGATTCTGCCCACTGGTTCTGGAGAAGAAGATTTTTTAATAATGTTTTCTATAATTCATACGGTGCTATCAGAGTTATGCCCCATACAAAGCCCCCAATGGACATGGCCATTTCATTTGAACAAACATGAATTGCCATATAGTAATGAACATCCACTTGAAGTTTCGTGAAAATCGGACCAGTGGTTTCAGAGGAGAAGTCGTTTGAAAAATGTTCACGACGACGAACGACGGACGACGACGAGAGGCGGCAAGTGATAAATTGAGCTCCCTTCGGTGAGCTAAAAAACACATGAAAAGTACATTGCTTCCGAGTGACACTGATCTCCACCATACCCATATCTCCACCATACCCCTGTTTGTGTGTTACATGTGGAGGCTTTGACTGCTCAAGTCTTAAAAAAATTCATGAATTCGTCTCACTACATAATCAACATTTCTATTTATCATGGTTTGGAAAATAGAAATTTTGGTATAATTTGGGCTTCCGCAGTGAGCCCAAATAATATGAACCCAGGGATTTAGCTTTAACAAACTGCACTCTCACCCCTGAATGCTGTACACTAAATATCAAAAAATTCTGACCGGTAGATCTGAAAAAAAGATTTTTAAAGAATATTCCTCATATTGAACTAAGTTATAATTTGGGCTTCCAAAAGGAGCCCAAATATGAACTCAGGGACATGACTTGAACAAACTTGAATCTCACCCCCCCCCCCCTCCCCCCAAGGATGCTGCATACCAAATATCAAAAGATTCAGATTGATGGATCCGAAGCAGAACATTTTTAAAGAATATTCCTCATATTGCACTAATATGGACCAAATTTGGGCTCCCATAGGGATCCCAATTATGGACCGACTCCAAGGGATTTGATTCAATAAATATGTGAATCAATGTTCCAAAGATGTTATATGTAAAATTTGAAGGTTTTTGGAGCAGTGGTTTGGAAAAAAAATGATTCTTGAACTTTTTTTTCATTGCCCACCGTGTTAAAAAATGCGAACTCCTCATTTTTTTCAAAGTCCCGAAAAAGTACCTAATGACACAAAACCGATGGCAATTTTTTTTTTTTTTTTTTACCATTCCGTTCTGTTGGTCCCAAGGAAGCCTCCCACCAAATAAAAATTCTCAGTGCAGCACAGTTTTGGAGATATGGGCGTTGTCGTTTTTGTTTATTTTTAGCTCAGGAGGTTCCAACGGAGCCGCAGGAAAAATGTTTTGGCAAAAATCAAGTACTTATGACCCAATATTACCTCATATTAAATATGGTTCAAACTGGCCTCTCGGTTCAGAAAATAGATATCCTGGGCGGGGCAAAAATTCTTGCTCCTCCCAGAACAAAGGCAAATATTGCCCTTCATCAAACTTCTCTTGAACAAACTTGAGTCTACATCTCAAGAGCTGGGGAGCTGGCAGCTGCTCGTCGTCACTTGGTGGTTCTCTCTGGGTACTCCGCCTTCCTCCACCCGTTATAAATTTGTCAGTTCCAAAATTTCGGTATTTTGAGATTCCATCGGTACGGTAAATCGGTTCTGGTTCGATACCGATACTGAATGGTATTTACAGTATACCAACCATTTCTAACTAGGAGTGTAACCAATTTCATCTTGTTTGACAGAGTTCAATGAGCTCTGTTAAACAAGACTGAATTGGGTAAACTCCTTGTCGCATTATGGGAAAAACATGCAGGTAAGCAGGTTGCTGTTTTGATATTAGAGCTCTGTCAAATAAAACTGAATTGGTTAAATTACAAAGCGCATTATGGGAAATATTTGTAACTTGAAGTTTTGATAGTTAGACATCAGAGTGCAGAGGGTTAATTATTTATAACTGCTGTCCATACCAGATGATTTTCTTTCTAGTATTGGGATGCTATCACAAAAATAAATCCCAGATTTTCAGAAATGGAAAACTAGGGAATCCAAATAACAACCTAAGGACTTGACTTAAACAAACTTGAAGGATGTTGTATACTAGTACCAAATATCAAAAGAGTCTGAGTGATGGTTCAGGAGAAAAAGACTTCGACAAAATTACCAATTTTGTACTATCTTAAAATTTGTCTCCACCCCCCCCCCCCCCAAAAAAAAAGAGGAAAATGTATACCACATATGTTAAATTTTAAAGATTATTCCTCTTTAAACTGGACTATGTTGAAATTCGGGCTCCAGTAGGGAGCCAAAATATTAACCCAGGGATTTGATTTGAACAAATGTAAATCTGACCCTTCCTAGAGATATTGTATACCAAATATGAGAGCATTCTGAATGGTGGATCTGAAGAAGATTTTTCAAGAAATTCCCTCATATTGCACCGAGCAGAGTTAAAATATGGGCTCCCATAGGGAGCCCAAATATCAAAACTCTGCACTCGATTTGAACAAACATGAATAATTTAATCATTTGCCCCGCCTTTGCATTTGATTGGTTGAAAGCATACAGCGTGAAAGTCATCAAAATCGTATAAACCAAATCACGTAATGATTTGTAATGTCTACACGTTCGCATATCCGATCCAACTTAATTTGAAGACTCTGGAAGCCCCGCCCACTCAATCCAATTGTCACCTTGAGGGCATGACGGCAGACTGATAGATGGATAACAAGCTTGTAAACAAAGATCAACGATCGATTTTTCATCGCCTCCAGTCAGCGCGAATGTCGGAATCAATTGAATTTAACTGGTAGAGTGCTAAATTATTTCTGGTCATCAAAATTTGTTAATGTGTCTGTGCCTTGTCACTATTTATGGGAGAGTGCCAAGGGACACTCTCCCATAAATTCTAACAAGGCAAACCCATTAAGAATTAGTAATTTCATTTCTAAGATAATATGAAGCACATGATCCACGAAATATGACAACTTTTGGATGGGGCACCTGCTCATCATACAAAAGCCCTGATAGTGGCTTCCAGCACTCTACCAGTTAATAAAATATACCGAAAGGGGAGACGGATAAAAGATCATACATCCAAACATGATTTTGGGGGAACTTAAAAAAAATGTTTTTAATGATATTGTTACGTGACTTGCTAAATATCTGTCGTCTGCGATCGAAAATCAAAACAACAAACAATTTGACAATGATTGACGTTACCTGTTTGTGGGACACTTTCCTGAGTTTGACTCTTGTCGTTTGCGAAAATGAAAAGTTTTTCGTTCACGTACACATAGTTTTTATATTTTAATATTACAGCAGGGGGGGGGGGGGAGGGGGGGGGGGGGGGGGGCACTAAAATTTGCAAGATGTGACGTCCTATTTTTTATTCGGCTTCTTTTTACACCCACCCACCCACTACGTGCAAAGTTTCTACTACAGTTCTCAGACACCGACCCCCAACTCTCCCATTAAAATCCAAAATAAGCTTATAAACTTAGTAGGCACAGCTGTCTTTAGGGGGTTTTCATAATGTTCTTAAACTGGTACCACCAATTTAAACCTCTGTGGGCTGCTTTGGGCCCCAGTCTACAAATGACAAGCTGTTCGATCATTATCAGGCTTGGCCAGAGCAGGTGTACATATACAGGAACAAATTTTCATTTGAATTGTTACCAAAATATTGTCTGCACATTTTCTACCTTTCGAACAAGACACCCACCCCCTACTAACGTGTGACATTTTCCCAGTTTAAGCCCAATATTCTCACATATAAAGCCTCCTGATGTTGTATTTATGTTAAGAGTGTGATGTACAACATCATCTTTGAGATTTCAAACACAAATGATGGTATATATTAGCTAATATATTGATATTTGTAAAAAAAATTCAAAAAATTGCACAAGTTGGAAATGCACATTTTTTGCGCACTCAAGAGACCCACCCACCCCCACGTTACGTCTTGCAAATTTTTGGTGGCCTCCCCCTGATTACAGCTGGATAAAATTATAAGAAATAACTGTTGTTTTCCTTCGGTTTATGCGATATAAACCGAAAATTTTCAGCACAAGCTTAATCATAACTCGTGAAGCTTGTGCTGAAAATTTTCGGTTCATATCGCATATACCGAAGGAAAACAACAGTTATGTCTTAAATCTGACTCCTTCGAGATGTAGAGTACCAAATATGAAAACATTCTGACTGGTGGATCTGAAGAAGAATTCATTCTGACAACACCACTGGCACTGCCTGTACCCCATAACTGAGGTACATGTATCAAAAACAAACCACTTTCTGTATTCATTTTTTTAGGCATAAAAAATAACTCAAAATTTCATGCATTTTCGTATACAAATCCAGTCATCAAACTCCCTCTTCGAGAACAGGGTTTCAAAATAAATCTTTGACGATGCATGATGGAAGGCACTTGGTTATAAGATGGGAGGGACAAACAATGTTAATTCAACCTAATTTAGTAATTGTCCAATAGACAAAATTTTAACCCAGGCACTCGATTGAACAAACTTGAATCTCCCACCACCTCCCCCAAGAGGTGCTGAGTATCAAATATGAAAGGATTTTGACCAGTGAATCTGAAAAAGATTTTTGAAGATATCCCCTCATATTTAAGTTAATATTCCCAAGCACCCATAGGGAGCCCAAATATTAACCCAGAGACTTGATTTAAATAAACTTGTATCTGACCCCCCTGGAGATGCTATATACAAAATATGAAAGGATTCTGACTGATGAATCTGAAGAAGATCCTTCATATTTCACTACGTTACAATTCTGGCTCCCATAGGCATCCCAAATTCCAACCTAGGCACTCGATTCTGACTGGCGATTCTGAAGAAACTTTTTAAAGAAATTCCCTCATATTGCAGTAAGTTGAAATTTTGGCTAACATAGAGAGCCTAACTATAAAATCAGGCATCCAATTTGAACAAACTTGAATCTGACCTCCCTCTTAGTAGAGATGTTGTCTACCAAATATGAAAGCATTCTGACTGACAGATCTGAAGAAGATTTTTAAAGATTATCCCCCATATTGCACTATGTTGAAGTTCGAGATTTCATGGGAAGTCCACATATATGAATCGAGGAACTTGATTTGAACAATTGAATAATCTTGAATTTGACCCTCTGAACAAAGATGTATGCCAAATATCAAAAGATTGTGACTAGTGGTTCTGAAGAAGATTTTTAAAGATTATTCCCCATATGATATTGCCTCAAGTTAAACATTCAGGCTTCTGTATTGAGCTCAAATATGAACCAAGAGGCTTCATTTTAACAAACTTTACCTGACCACCCCCCCCCCCCCCCCCCCATTCCCTCTATGGATGCTGTATACCAGGTATTATCGTATCAAAAGATTCTGATCATTGGTTCTGAAAACATTTCTTTTTTAAATTCTCGCAATGCAAATAAGCTGACTCACCATTTTTTCTGACCCCCCCCCCCCCCCCCCCCTGCACAGAACACCCTGACACAACTGATGACATTGTTTTCACCAATCAATTCTACTGGTCCTAAGAATGCTTCATACCATATAACAGTTTTCTGTACCATACGGTTTTGGAATTATGAGCGTTTGCAAATATTTCGATTTTCAGCTTCTGCAGTGGGTTCCCGCGGAGACTCGAGAATTTTTTTTTTTTTTGCACGAGTCAACAATAATACGACAAAAGAAATTTGGTTCAAATTGAACCATCGGTTTAGAAACAAGAGGCCCGACGGGGCCTGAAGTGCCCACCTTCAACAAAACCTGATATAAACCCGAGCCACAAATGAATCTATATTAAGCAATCAATCTTCATAAGATCCATCGTCATATCTTGAGACCCTCAGTACTTACTAAAATAATGCCCCCCCCCCACCTTCTCCCAACAGGTGCTGTATACCAAATATGAAATGATTCTGCCTGGTGAATCTGAAGAAGATGATTTTTAAAGAAATTCCCTCATATTGCAGCACAAATATTAACCCTGGTTCTCGATTTGAACAAATTGGATAGGTGGATCTGGAGAAGAAGGTTTTCGAAGAAATTTCCTCATATTGCACTAAGTTAAAATTCAGGCTACAAAAGGAGCTCAAACATGGGCGTTGCCCCCCCCCCCCCCCCCCCCGATGTTGTATACCAGAAATGAAACGACTGACTGGGGGAAGTAGGTCTTAAAAGAAGTTTTTTATAGAAATTTCCTCATTGTTCTAAGTTAAAATTTGGGCTCCTATATTGAGCCCAAATATAAACCTTGGCACTCGAATTGAACAAACTGGATTCTGATCCCCCTAGAGATGTTTTTTTCCAAATGTGAAACCATTTGGATTGGTGGATCTGGAGAAGAAGATTTTGAAATAAATTTCCTCATATTGCTCTAAGTAAAAATTTGGGCAACGATAGACAGCCCAATTATGATAAAACCTCAGGGACCCGATTTGAACAAACCTAAATCTGACCTCACTTGAGATGTTGTACACCAAATATGAAAGGATTCTGACTGGTGAAGAAGATTTTTAAAGATTATTCCCCATACTGCCCCAAGTTAAAAATTTTAAATATGGGCCGAGTGGCTTCATTTTAACAAAATTATATCTGACCCCCCCCCCCCCCCCCTCCCCATGTTGAATACCAAATATCAAAAGATTGTGATCACTGGTTCTGGAGAATAAAATTGTTTCAAGTTTTGCCAATATGCTGATTCAGCATTTTTGACACCCCCTAGAGAACACCCATTTACAACCGATGGCATTTTTGTCTACCTTTCAGTTCTATGGTTCCTAAGGATGCTTCATACCAAATAACAGTTCTCTGTTCTGTGGGGTTTGGGAAATATTGTGAGTTTGAAAATATTTTTATTTTTAGTTCCTGGGGTTCCAACGGGGACACAGAACATTTTTTTGCATGAATCACGTACATATGACCCAATAATATAACAAATTAAATTTGGATAAAATTAGACCATCGATTCAGAAAATCGAAATTTTGGGCAGGACCAAAACTCTTGACCCTCCCATTACAAAGGCAAATATTCCTAAACGAACTTTGTTTGAACAAACTGGATTCTACACCTCAAAAGGAAGCTCCATACGAAATATCAAGTCAATGTACCCATTGCCATTGTTCATGAGAAGATTTTAAAAAAAATTTTGGAGCATTTTTCTCACTTCTTCCCTATAGGGTTGGCCCAGATGCTGAGTGAACAAAAACGCAATTTAGCGGGGGAGGAATTCGCTAGAATTGTGCACTTGGTGATACCTTCCTGAAATTTGGCATGATGTAAGGGTAGGCATCAGAGATTTCAAAATCGATCGGCTACAAGTTGGCACCATCCTCTAGCCACCACTAGCAGCGAAATCCAAAATGGCCGCCAAGCGGATCGAAAAAAAGCTATTTTCGCCGATCGCACAACTGAAGCTCCAAACCTAACACCATACATGTGCTGTAATTGATGTGAATGATGGAGTGAAGCCCTTGGAACAAGTTGGGGGGAAGATTAATGGATAATGGGATCAGAATTTCCGTCGATGTGTGCGTCTGTGTGTCTGACTGTCAGTATGATCGTCCGTCCGTAGATAAATTAGTGTTGAATGTTTCTCGGGAATGCAATGGTCAAATGAACATGGTATGAGAGATTCCTGTCAACACATGAACAAGGGTACTCGATAGTATGCAGCAGTGGGGATACTTGGACATTTGATAATCCAATTAAAGTGACAGTCTATTCTCAACTTCCGGCATTTTCGATAGATTTATTTTCTAAGAAAATAAAACTATCAAATTTCTAGAGGAGTTCTGGTTCAATCTCAACACCATAGCGACACGTCTGCCAGCAAGGGCAGTGCTGGAATGAACTCGGGATGCATTAGTTCCCGTTGTTAATTATACAATGTTATCTTGCCAGTATAGAACATTGGCAAAATGGGACTAGAAGGGGTGAGTGTATGTTTGCAGTCATTCGAGGTACAGGAATATTTTTTGACTACAAGTAGTATTCTTCATTTTCGGCCAGTTAAGATGTGGTGTGTTCCAAGTCAGGATTAATGTTGCCGACACTTAATGCCCATCCCTCATGGTATGCTACTTTACCAGGGATATAGAGATATAGCCACCACTGGGAGCCAAAACATGACCTTTGATGTCGATGAGTGGTCGAAATGTTTTAGCGAATAACTTATCGAAATATGATCCGGTATGGCAATTTGATACCTTACGTTAGATTTATTAGATCAACTCAGGTATGGATTCATTGAGACATGAGTGCGCTACAAGATGAAGGATTTCCAAGTTGATTTGCTATGGAGTAGGAACTGACTAGTCACATGTGGCCTATGGCCAGAGAAAGACAAGGATACCATAGATGAACACACGGGTGAACGAAGGTATCAACTGTTGTACAGAGGCAAAATAGTTGGGGATATTGTATCATGCTATGCATGAATTAACACCGTCTTGTGCAGTAAATAACAGACTATTTTCCGAAATCTAAAACTGTATTCCTATACCCCGGACAATGTAGCAAGCCACATGGGATGAACATTTGTTAGCAAAATCAACTCAACTAGAAACATGACATGTGTTAACTGGCCGAAAATGGAAAAAAAAATACCAGAATAGGAGATGACTGGTCCTAACATGACAGTATACTACTCAATATTGTTACAACAGCCACCTTCACACTTACACAAAGGTGTGCACCTTAATCCAGCTTTCAAGCATTTGCAATTGCCCTTGCAGGCCTTGGCACAACTACAGTGGAGCATCAGTGCACATGCAGCACTTGCGTCTCCTAGGTGAGTCCAAAATGGGACCAGAATATTGAGACGTGGATTCCACTCCCATCCGTACTGTGATGGGTCTGGCACACATAAGTGTTTCTGCAGAGCACGATGCCAAATGAAAGATGACACAAGAATTACCCTTTTTACATGTTGATACAGAGCTGCTTTGGTGGGCGGGATGTTTTCCATAGACTTAAGGCCATGTGTGAACATATGCCGTCTCGCATCATTGACACGTGTACTGACACAACTGTTACTGTACATCTGTATGGTGAGTTTTTCGATATGCTGCATATGAGGGGAATCCTCTGAAAAGACTTGCGGATTCTCAGTCAATTCTATCATCATTTCAGTTGATGCGGGAAAATTCATCCATGCATTCCATCCTGTCTTCTTCCCAATGCCGAGCATGCTGGATGTTACATCACAACCTGTGAAGGCGTGGAAGAAAGTCAGGGCCTTACAGTAATCAGGTCCAAGTTGTGAAGCTATCTCATGAATTGGCATATCTTTATATGCCTTTCCAATTCCAAACCCAATCCACAGCTCACTGAGTCCAAGGTCACGGAATGTTGCGAAATGGTGCAAAGACAGAATGACGACATCAGAATCAACCGTGCGAAGAAAAGCTATTTTGTGACCTTGTGAGACTGCATGGTTGAGATGAAGCATCATGCGCGTGTCTGCTTCCTCGTGGTTCGATGGAGATATGTCACATAAGCTAACATCCTTATTGCATAGTACATATTCTCCTGATGTCGTTAACAACTGGTACTCGGATGTTGATGTTAATTTCAGCAGTTCAGCAGACAGGAACTTGAAAAATTCGTCTTTATTCTCACTAACTTTCAAGAATGCCTGCCAATTCTTCCCTTTAGGTAAAGGGACGTTCTCGGACACCCGTATCAACCTAACTGCTGTCTCACCGAGGCGTTTTGCTCGCGTCTGATTCTTCAAACTGCCTTCGGGGTAACAGTCATAGATCGCATCAACCCTTGTGGTGTTCGTGTTAATCAGAGATTCGATGTATGGCAATAATTGCAATCGAGCATATTCTCCAAACAGATCCGCTTTCTGTGGTTTGATTACATGGACTACAGCAGGCATATCCAAGATGACAACTGAAGCTTGTCTAGCTGCTGAATTCTTCCCTTGTGCAGGAATAGCTGGTAAACAATTGAGAATTTGAGATTTTGTCCCACTCCGTAGCTTACCTCTATCGGATAATGCTGGCGGATCACGTGCATTCTCGTGCATGAAAAACTCATCCATGTTTGAATCAGGCCGGGCTTGCAGTGAAACGAACATCTGGGTAACTATTGCGGCAGTTGCTTTACTTGACATGAGTTTGTCTCGGCCTTTGTCCAGGTTGGCTGGGGGTGGGTTAAGGAAGGTATATATATTTGCCTTGGGAATAACATCATTCAGGGGTACGGTGCATTCCACAAGCCTTTCCTTCAAGAAAGTGGAATATAAATGCTTGCCCCTTTCGGGTAATGACCGTAAACTCTTACTAACTTCGGGGTCCATATATTCACCAGTATCTAATGTCACCAGCTGACCACTAGTTTCATCATAAGGGTTGATAATGAGTCCCTGATTCACCAGATCGAGGAGAGATTTCAATTGATTCAGAAATTTTTTCTGCTCTGATACCGAACTTTCCGGGTGTTCCGTGTTATCTGATGATGTTGTGTGGAAACTTGCATATTCATACTCATCTATAACACGCAGAACTTCTGACCTTGAAAGCTCAATAACGACTTTCTCTTCAGCCTGGCCATAGAGACCTTTTGGACCACTGTCTTCTTTGAGTAGTTGGATACTATGTTCTTGGCTCTGATCTAAACCCATCATACTGAACTTCCTCTCACTACGCTGGACCACAAAATGGCCTTCCATGAATTTGTTGTGGATTGAAGGATGCCGCCTGGGTAGCTGAGACATGTCTCTCAGAAATACGGGGACCCACCGACAATAATTTGTATGTCCTAGGGCAAAAAAGTAACTGCACAACTCATCGATAGAACACAGTGTACCAGGCCAGTTACCGATTCGTTGGTTCCGAACGAATTGACAGCTTGTCAAGAGAAAGTTCCGAACGATTTCACCCCAATAGCGCGCAGTTGGAGATTGTGAAAGAATCCTCTGTTCCCACATTTCAAATGACTCATGGGGCCCAGTCTGCTGACAGTAAATCTCATAAGCATTCTTTCTGAGGATCTCAAGCCAAGCTAGAGTGAGAAGATATGCCTGTCGCGTCCTCTTGACATGTTTCCCACCAAGTAGGGATGATGCTACACCGGGTGTGAATATCTTTGCGAGGTGAAACATTCGCTCCCAACCAGAACCACCCATAAGCTTACCACCAGCTTCTTGGGTGCACATTTCAAGATGCAGGAATCCAATCATACACACCATTCGATCCTCACCTATCTCCTCTGGGAACAGCCATTGACATTTTTTCTGCCTGGCATACAACGGACAGTCACCTTCAATGACAGGTATCTGGCCGGGGTTTACGAAAGCAGTAGCTTCCCTGACCACATACATAGCATGCTTCTGCATACTGAGTGAGTCCGCTTTCTGCTCACTGAAAACAGGGAATACCCCAATAACTGCACGAGGTTTGACATTGTCTTGATCTTCATGTTTTGAAAAGAAGCCTGAAAAGGTCACAGGGACTTCATCAAGCTGCCAGCTGCCATCAACCTTCCCTTTATTGCTGATCTGTGACACATGAGACAACCAGTCATTCTCTCCCACGTTCAAATCTGCATATTCATTGGGCCGTACATTACATTCATCTGGAGATTCAAGCCTGATGTCCCCACCAAAGTCTTCAACGAAAGGAACAAATGCATAGTCGTCTGGGAGTTCAATTTGTGTGTCTTCTGGAACATCTAAACTCAGTGGTGGGGGATCAGTACCCACATTGTCCCTGCTCAGTTGACCAATGAGTGTGATGGACGTACCATGCATATCAGATCTACCAGATACATCAATGTTATCAGTGGTTCCTATCGAGAAAACATTACGTTTGCAGTTAGCTGGGACTACAACACCTTCGTTCTTGAACCGCAGTGAAACAGCTCTCGCGAAACTCCTGCGAACATCCATTACGCGATCATAAGAGACAGAGAGTCCCATTTGATGAAAATCTCTGATAAGATTTTTCATACGATCATGGGCATGCAACTTCAAACCCACATAAAGAGGCATTGGAGTTTCTCTGTCACGTCTCTGGTGAACATTTTGTGCATGTTCGGAGCGTTTCGCTGAATTGCTGATCAACATCTGTGAAATAGTACAAGCCACTCGAGTCTTGGCATTAACAGTCTCATCATCGCCTAAGTTCTGTATACTACATGTGCCCTCAAGTAGAACTCTAAGAAGAGTCAGGAGTGAGTTGGGTACAGGCTCGCTCAAGCAATAAGATGAAAATGATCCCGTGAAAGGAGCTTGAGATATGAGTATGTGTTTACGCAGAAGAAGACCCACATCAACTATCTTTTTTGCCTCTTCCTCAGACACTATACGAGTTAAAGATTCGGACAACAAGGAGCCAACTCGAAACCTACTTGAAATAAACACATCTCTACCCTGTGTGAAGGCGTCCCAGCCATCGCCCAATTTCTGCAACAAATGTTCTTTGAATCGAGTGGAATGTATTTCTTCACTAAGCCAATCAGAACCGACTTGCTTCAACCTCCGACTGTACAGATTCTTGAGATCGACAAGCTTCATCGCGGAATCGTTGTGTTCAACAAATGTTATGAGCTCTGCCATAACGAGAGGGTCATAGGGCAGGCCTGACGCGGAATGTTCGGCGTTCTTCGACTTTTTAGATTTAGCCGCTCGTGCTTCATTGGCAAGCTTACAATATAATAACAGGTTTTGTGATAGTAAAGATCACTAGCAGCGGAATCAAATGCTGCATTGACCCGAGAAAAAACAACCCAGTTCTCGGCTTCCTTTGCCATAATTTTGAGTTTATTGTTATCAGACATTGATCTGCAAATAGGCTCACTGCTGTCACCTTCGCGTTTGTGACAATAAACACACTGGGGCAGTTTCCTGTCACAGCCAGATTCAAAACTTGTCCGTGTTCTTTTAGGACTCAGCGTGGAGCAGGATGCCACTGCCTCATTTCGCTCTCGCTTGTGTAGCACGCGCTGTACGATGTGAGTCCGAATACTGTCACGGCATGTCTTATGATATATTGCCTTATTCGTCAACAGTGACATCGACATACACTCATCACTCTCTCTCATCAAACAATCAATGGTCAAATTATATGGAAGCTCAACGCCATTATCTAGGAAGCGCGTTATGTCTTCCTCAATAGCTTTATAGGCGTCATGAAAACGAGATTCTCTATACGGACGCATCAATTTCTTGGAACTGTCTTGCTGGCAAAAGCAACAACGTTCCCAGTCAGTACTAGTCCGTACACGAAGAGGATTCTCACTCATTCTGTGAATGATTTTTGTGAACAATCGCGTTCTCGAATTAATTTCGACAGACAAATCAGAATTGCTTGCGGAATTACGCCAAACAAGAGATTGTATGGCAAAGAGACTGCTTCATAAAGAGCGTTGTTTCTCCGGGATCAGCGTCATTCAGGTTTGCCTGAATGACGCTGATCCCGGAGAAACAACGCTCTTTTCAAGTTCCAAGAAATTGATGCGTCCGTATAGAGAATCTCGTTTTATTCTACATCATCTCCCACGTCTGTTTCCAACACGTGCGTGGATCAGAGTTCACTTTCGCGCCCTTACAATCGGATGTATAGTCGGTAGACCGTCGAAAAGGAGGTTCCCTTCAGCCGCTGGCGGCCATTTTGGATTGTGCCGCTACTGGTCGCCACCGGTCGGTGTCAACTTGTAGCCGATCGTTTTTGAGAACCTCATAGCCTACACTAACAGTGTGCCAAATTTCAAGAAGGTATCACCAAGTGCACAATTCACCTGTATGTGACGAATTCCTCCCCCGCTAATTCCCCTTTGGAACAATCACTCGCACAAATTTTCACTTGAACTGGCCCAGTGGTTTTGGAGAAGTCCAAAACATGGTGTTGATAAGCTCAGCTTGACTTCGTCAAGGTGAACTAAAAAGCGTTCTTGTGCTATTGTGTGCCAATTGCTTTCAAAATTCAAATTAATCTTTGCATGAAAACTGAAGCGTCATTTATTGATATTTGCATTTCAATGTGTTACTGTATCTGTTATCAATTGTCTATTTCAAATTCAAAGTTCAAGGACCACTACTCCCGGGATTCAAATAAACATACCCGTATGTTTATTAAAATTTTGTGAAACTTCGCACCCTACATTGCTTATTTGGGCCCCTATGTTTATTTATTTTGATGGTCGGAAACCAGTGACATGACAAGTTCGGGCATATAAATGATAAAACCTCTGCAGCAAAGGCAAAAGTCTTGCCTTTCATGTTGACCCAATTTACAACAAAACAAAAAATCTCCACCCCCACTTTCTGTATAAATAAATAATAATTTTGTCCCTACTTTTATTCAATTTCAGAAAAGCTTCCACCCAAATCCCCCCCCCCCCCCCACACACACACTTTTATTTAATATCATGAGATTTTCCACCCCCTGCAATTAATCAATTATTCCGCCCTTCCTTTTATTTGGATCCCGAGAGTGTTGTTGACTGCTGTAAAATTTCCTGTGGCACTTCACTGGTGAGAACAGTAAGCATTGGCAGTCGCCCGGATTTTGAAATTGTGAAGGTGTTGTGCAACTGTGATTGGTTTCATTTATAACAATTTAATATTCGGTTTACAAAATCAAAAAACTCAAACAGTGCTTTGACTTTTGTTTCCCATGCAAGTTGCAACAAAAAAGTAAAATCAAAACATTCTAATTTCTATGTTTGGGGCCCCACAACTGCACAAGCAGCAAAGGAGCCATTAAGTTTAGTTTAAGGAGGTGAGGTATCGGGTACATCTGCGTAAATTGGGGATCGGGTATTGAAATGCTGTTAACAGGCAATCGTGAACTTGCAAAATGCACTTGAGGAAATCAACATTCCCTTTGAAATTCAGGAGAGCCTTGCACCGACACACGCGCACAAATGCCACAATGTAAGTTCTAACATTTGAAATTGAAATTGAATGTTGATGACAAACACCGTGTTGCGGTTCGCAAGAGTTCCAACACTTATTTCTTCTTAATTACATTAAATTCAAATTCAGTGTTTGATCAAACTAAAACGGAAATATTGGGTTCGAAAATACTCACCAGATATTTGTTATTATTCCACGTTGATCAAATTTGTGAACATCCACTTCCAAAATCGACTAGAAGCTGGTATTTTTCGAAACTCCAACATAGCAGACGTTACGTTAGTTCTTCTGCCAAATTCAGGAACATACATGGTGTATTGCTTTTCATAAATGACGATTTATTTTTCTTCACAAAATCGTAATATTAATATGTTGGTCCTCATTCCGACGTAGTTGGTCAAAGCTCTTCATGTTGCTCAAGACAGAAAATTTCTCCGGATCAGACAAAAAAGAATATTTGTAACGTACGCGAATTCAACACCACGATTCAAGGTCAAAGAGTCTTCAGAAATGAGGTAAATTTAACGTCATGAAACGTCACAAGAGTGCACGCGCGCGTGTTTTGAAACAATATTAGTATTTGTACAGCCGCTATGGAGACGTTCAGAAAACGCCTTGATAAGATTGAAAGCCAATACCCATTCCTTTTATAAGATTATGGGCATAGCAGGCTTTGACTTAGGCCCATAATGCCCAAGTTCTGTTTAGCATCTAATCTGTAGCCCAACTTCCTTCATTTGATGCACATTGTCATTTGTCTACAGACCACACTGTCTTTTCACTCGAAACAAGTCAAAATCAACCTCTGAAGCCTGAATCACCTACGTCGTGTTCTTTTGTGTGTCTGTTGAGTTGATGGTGAGGGTGGAGGTATTAATTTGTTATAGCAGAATTTAATTAGTAGGCTACCAGTATCATCTCAATATGTACCCATGTTGGCAAACCCACATGGGTTTGCACACTTAGGTCCCATATGGGTCCGATGTGGGTGTACCCATATGGGCTTGCCCAGAAAGAGCCCATATGGGTCCCATTTTATCATTTTTGCCGGGAATCATGTGGCAAACCCACATGGATTTGCACACATAGGTCCCATATGGGTCCGATGTGGGTGTACCCATATGGGCTTGCCCAGAAACAGTCCATATGGGTCCCATTTTATCATGTTTGCTGGGACCCATGTTGGCAAACCCACATGGGTTTGCACACATGGGTCCGATGTGGGTGTACCCATATGGGCTTGCCCAGAAAGAGCCCATATGGGTCCCATTTTATCATTTTTGCCGGGACCCATGTGGCAAACCCACATGAATTTGCACACATAGATCCCATGTGGGTCCGATGTGGGTGTACCCATATGGGCTTGCCCAGAAACAGTCCATATGGGTCCCATTTTATCATGTTTGCTGGGACCCATGTTGGCAAACCCACATGGGTTTGCACACATGGGTCCCATATGGGTCCGATGTGGGTGTACCCATATGGGCTTGCCCAGAAACAGCCCATATGGATCCCACATGTGTCCCATATGAGTCCGATGTGGGTGTACCCATATGGGCTTGCCCCAAAACAGCCCATATGGGTCCCATTTTATCATGTTTGCTGGGTATATGAACATGTGTCAAATTTCGAGTGAATTAGTAAGTACTTTTTTCCTGATATGGTGTTTTTTGACATTCTGTATTGGAAAATACCTTCAAAATATGAGGTTTGGGGGCCATATTAGACCAGCCAGTTTAGTGAATTAAATTGAATTGTTGAATAAAGAATTCATATTTCGCACAGTAACAGACCAAACAGAGGCAGCGGAGCGATTTTCACAGTGTGGGGCTGGATCAGACGATGGATGGTCGTCGGTATGACGGGCCGACCAATGTTCGGCCCGTGGTACGAAAATTTTAAATTCCAGGGTCCCAAAACCTCCATTTCCATGCATCTGAGAGGATATTTTGAGATTTTTCAGGAGATTTCACACTTTGAGAGCCGTTAAAAAACGTCCGTGAAGCATACAGGTGAGGTCTATTTATCAGCTTTGGTCGTAACGACCAAAGCTGATAAATAGACCTCACCTGTATGCTTTACCGGACGTTAACAGCACTTATACTGTCTAGGGTGGATTTGGTACTTGTATGTCTGTAAGAGTACGGCCTGTTTCAGTTAACCTGTTTTTTAACAGACTGTATACATTTTAGCGTTTGCTGACACTTACTGCAAAAAATGATCCGAAATCCATCGAAACTGAACCAGTACGAGAGAGACATAGCTGGTGAAAATATGGGGGAGGCTCTGGATCCGCCCCTTGTTTCACCAGTCATTGATTGTGTTAAAATATGTGCATACAAAAAAAACATGGCCCGGCAAAAAAAGTGGGGAGGTCCCCCTGGTTCCGCGGCCCCTGAGAAAGTAAACAACAAGAATGCAGAAACAAATCAAATGATTAGGCAGTGAAGAGAAAAAGGTGAAGGTTTATGAAAACATGGGTTCAACTGTAATAGATGATGGGGGGGGGGGGGGGGACTGAAGAATAACGAAAACAAAATTAGCAGTGTAAATGAATTTGTTAGATAAAAGTTGAAGATGTACTAACTGCATTTGATACTCTATCGTCAGTAGAACTTATAGATACACACAATTACTTAATAGTGATATTTAACCGGTAAAGTGCTGAGTTTTTCTGACAACAAATCAAAGCTCATCATATACTGCTCTCTTACATTTAATTGGATAGTGCCTTACAGGCACTATCCAGTTAAATGTCAGAGAGCAAGGTATTGTATAAAAAATCTGATTCATATCAGGGACAATAAAGGCTTCCTCAGGCAGAATGTAGATACAGACAGTTATTGCCTGTCACTTTTAGTAAAGCCCAAAATAGGGCTTCCAGCACTCTACCAGTTAAAGCAGTGGAAGGCTGTTTACAAAAAATACCATAATTTCGGAACACAAAATCGATATTTCAACGTTAATCCCTAAAATTTCTGACGGACTCATTTTTCGCAAGACGGGACAAAGAGTCCGCAAATGAACTACTCGTCCTAAAATGTATTCAAACTTGCGAAAAATGAGTACCGGTGTGACAGGAATGATAGTCCGTAGTCCTGAACGTTAGTCCCTCTGGACTATTATTCCGCGGAATTATAGTCCTAGGTCTAACATTCCTAGGAATAGTAGTCCGCCGGACTACTATTCCTAGGAATGTTAGACCTATGACTATAATTCCGCGGAATAATAGTCCAGAGGGACTAATTTTCCTACGGACTATCATTCCTGTCACACCGGTACGTAAGTTTTTGAACACGCTATACAGTCAACAGTGAAATTTTAGGGGTAAACGTTGAAATATCAACACCAAACTTCGGATATGTATTATTTATACTGCTTTCAATCAGAAACCGTTCATTGGATATTTTCAGGACGAGTAGTTCATTTGCGGACTCTTTGTCCCGTCTTGCGAAAAATGAGTCCGTAAGTTTGAATACGCGCTATACAGTCAACAGTGAAATTTTAGAGGTTAGCGTTGAAATATCAACACCAAACTTCGGATATGTATTCTTTATACTGTTTTCTATCAGAAACCGTTCATTTGATATTTTTAGGACGAGTAGTTCATCTGCGGACTCTTTGTCCCCTCTTGCGAAAAATGAGTCCGTAAGTTTGAAAACGCGCTATTCCCTTATATTGGGATTTACCATGGTACTTTTTTATAAGGGAATGTATAGCGCGTTTTCAAACTCACGGACTCATTTTTACCATGGTATTACCAGGATATTTTGAGATTTACCATGGTTTACCATGGTACTTTTTTTATAAGGGTTAATATTGAAATTTTAGGGGTTAAAGTTGAAATATCGATACCAAACTTCGGATATGTATTATTTATACTGTTTTCATCCAGAAACCGTTCAGTTGATATTTTTAGGAACAGTAGTTCATTTGCGGACTCTTTGTCCCGTCTTGCGAAAAATAAGTTCGTGGGCCATTGATTCAAAGTTTGAAAACGCGCTATACATTAATAGTGAAATTTTAGGGGTTAACGTTGAGATATCGATACCAAACTTCGGATGTGTATTATTTATAACCCAAAGAACCAGAAACAATTCATTTCAGAACATTAACCCCCATAGTTTACTTGCGCACTCTTACGGTCTCTTTTTCTACCTGCGTACTCATTTCAGTACTACCCAAAAATGCAAAACTTCTGAACCATAAATTAATGAATTTTTCTAAAAAGATACGAGTTTTATTTTTCTCACCTCTTCCGTTATGATTCTTTCTAATACACTGGCCATCATTTGAAATTTTTAGCCAAATTGCCTGTTGTCTTCTGTTATTCATTTTATTCATTATTTCACGTCCGAGGAGATTGCTCGATCCTATTTGTTGTTTAGGATGACCGAATACAACCCGGTGAAAAGGAATGCAACCTTTTCTTGCAGACGACAGCCGACGAAAAAAAGCAGAATACATCGTGTCTTGATGTGGTTTACATATTTCATAATTTATAGCGACCATGGATGCAAAACAGCAGAAAACTCCTGTAATGAACGGCTGGGGTAGTGACAAATGTGGTCACTACTGTATTTCACTGGAAATAGAGAAAGTGCTCCACGAAGAAAAAAGTAATTTTCAAGATATTTTCATATTTAAAAGGTATTTTTTAATGTCAATTTTGCCATTGCCAGATCAAATCATGATAACCTACCCGAATTGTATTATGTGTGTGGTTGTACAACAAATGACAGATTCTGAATTTATTTTCATAACTAAAATAATAAAATAGTACAATTGATAGTAATGATACACCCACATAGGATGAATAAATTGTAAACAAGAGTAAGCACGTGGTTGCGTAAGCTTATTTTTGAACAAGGACAACTCGGACCAAGACCCGACTGAGTACTTTTGGAGAGTGAAAACCAATTGGACAAAGGGAAACCTGGACAAATTCCGCTGTCATACTTAACACCGATGGATACTGGGGTGGTGGAAAATAGGGGTGGGAATGGATGAAAAGGGTATAGAGTGCAGTGCCGTCATGTCAACGGTGCACGTGGGGGGGGGGGGGGGGGGCAGAGTCCCCCCAAATATTTTTGGTGCAGGCCTGGGAAGTGCCATTTCCTGCAATCTAGGAGGCATTTTTTTGCCAAAATTTCTGTGGCGCTCTGCTTAGATGGTGTTACCGAACCAGCCCCCCCCCAACTTTTCCCTAGCATGACGCCCCTGATGGGGTGGTCTGTTGTGAGTATATAAATAGATTTAGGTAGTATGTGCATGGTTTTAATGTAATTTTTGAGAATTACAGGCGCTAAAGTAATAGCGCTCGCTGAAAAACCTTCACCGCTGTTTATTATTATCCGTCCAGAAACCCACCTGGCCCGCACATATTTCGCCTTTTCTCAGGTTCTATTCGGTGTTCAACTATAGATGACCACTCAATTTAAAGAAGATGAGTAGAAAAAACTTTCTGCGCGTTTACTTTCGACGTTTGAATTTCATTTCCCTACTTATCAGTCCATGTTTACATTCAACGGCACTTCAGCGTCTCTTTTGCACTGCAGCTGACATTGTTGTTTATCGATGACGTAACGAGTGGCATATTCTATTTTCACTTCAGGGAGTTGAGGCAAGTGACGTCACGCGACGAGCTGCTTCTCTTAATGGATTTTGGAAATAGACTTCATAAAATCTTGAACCGTTTGAGCTGTGTTGTTTCTCCTGCTAAAGAGTCACACTCACAGTAACACTTTGGCCCACAACAAATCGATGTGCATAAGTGTAAATTATAGTCAAAAATAAGAGAAATTACAGGAATTTAATAAATAATATCCGTAAATATTGGCCTTTTCTGGAAGCGAAATTAAGAGACTAAATAAACACTAGGCCAAATATTAACGAAATCGATAACCGATAGTTTTTTTCACACTGCCTTTTTGGGCGAAAATAGTTTCAAATATCCACGGTAAAGTGGATATGAATTGGAAAGCTGGATCGATTCGACATGTCCGCCGGATTTCATTTAAAATCACAGGTAACCCTTCACCAGGCATGCCTGCCTAAATCCAACCGCACGATTTTGTGATAAACTCAAGCGATGTTCGAATTCCCTCCATGTTACGGTATTCGGTTAATAAAATGTCGCAACGGAACATAGCTAAAAACTAAAGTGTTAAAAACTACACTTGAAGTGCTGTATTTAACACTTACTAAGAGCTGAACTAGCACTTTGTTCAAGTGTATATATCCCAGAACTTGACAGGTGTTACAATAATATCACTTGACAAGAGTAATGTCACGACACTTAAAAGAAAACAACGCAGATGACGCGGATCAGGCTCGAACTCTCGAGCCTGATCCGCGTCATCTGCGTTGTGTCCTTTTAAGTATGTACCCACCAAGCGAAAATCAATTTATGGACGATTCTGGAAGAACCACCAATGCTAGACACATGGGACGTGCCATCCATTCAAGTTTCAGATGTCTGACGATTGTAATGTCTAAGTGCTTAAAGCATTGCACTTTGAGTGTTAAAATCAAACCCTAAGAGTTAGAATGGGTTTAACACCTTGAAAGTGTCAGTTTTAACACTTTAGTTTTTAGTGTGTGGTATTCTAGCCTCCCCCCCACCCCCCCCCCCCCCCCCACCCCTCGCTGAACTGAACCAGAAAAAATGCGTTTTTTTCGGGCAAATTTGCTATTTTCCTCCAGCAAGTTTGTGTTGGACAGTGCTTGGACCCAAAAATTATGATTAACTGTTTTGGAAAAAAAAATCATTTTTCTCAATGCAATTGTACCAGCAGTAGGCCTACTTAGCAGATGTTTGACAGCTTATAGTTAGTTAAAAACAGCCGGAAAAATCCCTTTTCTCTTGACTTTTCAAATGTTTTAGTTATTGAAAATTTGTTTTGACGGCTTGATTTTTAACCAAAATTGGCAACCTCCTTCATTCTTTTGGGTTTTTTTAGGGGGGGGGGGGGTTACCGTGCCCCATGAAAACGTTTTGAAAAAAAAAAGATTTTTCCCATGCAAGTGCAGCATATTTTGGCTACCTGAAATTTTGTTAAAGACCGGCTGCAGAAATTTACCTTTTATCGCGTGTGTGTGTGTTGGGGTGGGGGTGGGGGGCCTGAACTTGCACAAAAATATATTTGACCCCAAAAAGTTAGATTTTCTTCTCAACTATAAGTGTGTTTGTAGGTGGGTAGCTGGGGAGGGATGGGGGGGGGGGGTAGGGCTCTCATTCAACCTTGGCGTTACAGGCCCAGATAGTCCCACACATTCGTTTCCCGGGCACAAAAATCCAGCCGGCCCACCTTAACAGAATTGGTCCATACATGTACGCCTGTACTAGACCCGATACTGGAATCAATTTGTGAGGGGTCTTCACGTCGCCATATTTTGTTTTAGTAGGGGCGTCCTTCATTTCTCAGATTGGACCACTGAATTACACTGGTATTTTTCCTTTTTCCGTCCATCTTGCTTACCTGAAACGAAATTTGAAAATACTAACATTGGAAAGGAGATGGGGATTGCCTGTTTGTTTGTGTGTATGTGTGTGGGGGGTGGGGGTGTGGGGGGGGAGGGGGTAAATGGGCGCAGGTACACTGAAAGAAATGAAGGTTCTTCACGGATAGAACCAGTTTGGGTTCTAAAAGCACCTTCATTTTTTGCTGTGTATTTTCTCTCCTGGTTGTTAAGGGGAGGTGGTGCCCCATAGCTAGGGGTGTTGGAGTGGGGAGGTAAAGGACATGCGGGAACAGGATTATGTGCGAATTGCACAACTTGTTCTATGTAACCTTCCACCTGTTTGATACTTCACACTAAGTTCACAGCCTACTACAGCATATTTGGCAGCAATGCAGAATCCCTATCAACAAAACGACAACCCATTACTCATAATCGACTCGCTTGACTCAAGGAGCGATGGAATTGATCGGTTGAAAGAGTAACCCCTGTTTGTGCTTGCAAAATCCATTTTCTTATGAAAAGCAGGGGCGCCAAAGGATATCTGGGACCTCTATGTTAGCATGCATTGAAAAAATTGACCCAATGCTTCTGGGCTAAATATATCTACGCAAACACACAGACTGACTACAACTGTATAACATTCTAGTTAGGCCTACGTGGTGCGATTGCCAGGATCATACCAGCTGCGAAGCTAAAAACAGCACCCTGTACCCTTTCTGTGGGCTATGCCTTTCTGACCAAGAACATTGGTTGGAGCGTTCACTAACATCCAATTGAGATCTAAGACCGAAAAGACACAATTAACCTTTTTACTGGCGTTGAACGTTAATCTCAATTTTTATATTGATCACTGTAGGTCGTGGTCTGTGCCTGTCTTAGGGTTTAGGGGACATGTGTACATGGGTGGACATTGGGGATTCCTCCCCCCCCCCCCTAAAACCTTTCAAACGTATTTTGAAACAAGAAAAAAGTTCTCCTAATTGACACCAAGTGTTTGTAGGGATGAGTGGTCATAGATGTAATTGTTTTCGCGGGGATCGCGGTGACTCAGTTGGTAGAGGTGCAGGCTGCAAACCGAGAGGTCCTTGGTTCGAATCGCACCTGCGGCAACCGCGTTGTGTCCTTGGGCACGACACTTCATCCCCATTGAATTCTTGGTGCCACGGTGGCGCCGTGTACTAAGGCGTACTGCACGTCGATGGTGCACATGCCTTCAGCCAATGCTAACCCTTATCGGGTTGGTACGTTGGAGAGCCTAGCAGATGCTCGCCGCTGCTCGGTGGTTCTCTCCGGGTACTCCGGCTTCCTCCACCCGTAAATCTGCTCGACACAATATGACCCTGGCTGCTGAAAGTGTCATAAAGCCCAATATATAATTAAATAAATAATTGTTTTCGCATAAAATTTCTCCAAATCCTTCAAAAAGCATTTTGAAGCAAAAACCTTCTCATTTCCCTAATTGCCACCCCCCCCCCCGGGTGGACTCACTGGACTGTATTAAAAGACATGTTTGTCTTAAGTGTTGCATATTTATTATTGATTTATTGGTGTTTAAGGTCACATATGTATGCACAATGGCTAATCATGACCGCGACAGTTTTACGGGTGGAGGAAGCCGGAGTACCCAGAGAGAACCACCGAGCAACGACGAGCAGCTGCCAGCTCCCCAACATCGTAACTCCGAACTGCAGCACAGACAGGGTTAGATTGGTTGAAGACATGTGCACCATCGACGTGCAGTACGCCTTAGTACACGGCGTCATCGTGCCCCCACGCGGGCAATGGAGATGAAGTGTCTTGCCCAAGGACACAACGCGGTTGCCGCAGGTGGGATTCGAACCGAGGACCTCTCGGCTTGCAGCCTGCACCTCTACCTACTGAGCCACCGCGCTCCCCTTAAGTGTTGCATGTGGTAAACTTAATGACCAATTGGTTTTTTGAGTGTTACGATACATAATGAACCTCGAGATGGGACTATTTGATGGAACTGAAAAGATGAAATTAATTCTGAATCAAGTGCATGCTTGCGTCTGACGGTAGGGCCCCATCAGGCCCGAAGGTAGTGGGGTGGTGTGGGGGGCTAGGGGAACCGCCCCCTCCCTCATGATAGTGTCTGACGGAAATTTTTGCCTCTTTTTCGGAAATTTTTGTCTCTTTTCAGTCGAATTTTGACAGGTTTTTGGTAATTTTGGCTTCTTTTTCTGGAATTTGTGTGCAAAATGGAGGTTTTGGGGGCATTTTTTGAAAATTTCAGAAATTTTGTCGGAAATTTTCAACCTTCGCCCCCTCCGTCGGAAAAGTTTAGTTTCGGCTGGCTTAGGGCCTTGCCCCATTGGGTATAATAAAAAAGGAAATGTACAGTTCTCGAATGGATACAGAAATATCACATTCGCGAGGATGAAAAATCATACTCGTGAGAATGTGTTATTTTTCACTCTCCCCAATGAAATGATTTCGGTATCCATTCAAAAAGTTATATATCCTCCTTTTATCTATGTATGGCATTATCACTAATGGAATAAAACTATAAAATAGTGTTGAGACAGACATTTCTGGTCTTAGTTAATCTTACCACTTTAGAGGACCCCTTATTTCAAGCAATTCATAAGCACCGATTATCACCTCTTTGGGTTATATCAGCAAAGTAATGGTCCATAAATTTCTATTTATTCCCTGATGGGAGAGGGGTTGGGGTGCAATAGGAATGATGGCCCTCTCTTATGATAACCATGGCAAATCAGCGGCTGGCCAATGAGTTATAATTTTCTTGACAGGGATGAGATTGTCATGCAACTAAATTTGCTGAAATTACACATGTAGTTAGAACTCTCAGGATTTTTTAGGACAAATTTATGAAATTAAAAGAACACAGAGTAAACCCGTTGGTTGACATATAGTTTAATTTCATAAATTTACACAAAAAGGTCTTTCAAGACCATTTTCATGTACATTTATAGAAATAAAATTTCAGAATTCTGTGCATAAATTTGCTGAAATGTCTCATCCCTGTTCTACTGTATAAAAGGAGACTTAATAAGTGTGTCCTCTATGGACTCGGAAACTACTGGAAGGATCCCAACCATTTTTGGCATATGAGGTATTTGGACCCTAAAATCCCACCCCTGACCCAAACCCTCACTGGGACCTAACCCCCTCCAGCCTTAACTTTGGAACTACTCCTACTCTGGTGGCACCCCTAACCCATCCCTGACCCTAACCATGCCCTAGCCGAACCATTTTGGGGGTTTTGTTTTAGGGGGTACTCTTATTTAACTCCCTAAATTAGAAATACCTCCTAAACATGAGTTGGACAAAAATTATACCTCCCAAAGGGCAAATGTTGGCCTGCATGGATGGATAGACAGACAGACAGACAGACGTAAGAACGGACAGACAGATAAAGCAGCTACTATATGCCCCCCCCCCCCCCCCCCCCCCCCCCCCCCCCCACCCCACCCCCAATTTTTGGGGGAGCATAAAAATCGCCATTCAAACTTTTATGTGTTCAATTTCTGTCACAAAAACATAGCTTATGACCCCTCATTGGAACAAGCTCGTTCTAATGGGGGTTCATAAGCTTTGTTTTTGAGACAAAAATTGAAAATTTTAGTTATTGAAGAAATGTTTTGGTGGTATCTTCTACAATCCACATTTGGTAAAGGGTTAAGTGTCTTGCATAAGGACACAAAGTCGATGATGTGGGTCATGAACAAACCATTAACCTTCAGATTACAATTTCAATGAGCCACCAAGCTCCCCATTCTGTTGAACACTTCCAACTGATATCTGGCAATCTCCAATGACCTGATTAATTTATGAAAGACACATTTATTGAGTTCCTTCTCTTTTGCATTAGAAATGCTGTTATGTTTAACACTATTAGAAATGGCTCTGAAAGCCCCCTCCAATATATGTTCAATTATACTATCATATATAAACTTCACGAGAATGGTGGAAGCATTATGTGAAATTTGGAACCCTGCATGAAGTAATTACTGATTGTGAATATTTTCCTGGTTGGGTACTGGTCTGAATATTCCCACAGCTACTTAATTAAAATAAGAGAAACAACAAAATTTTGATCAAACAAGTTATTATTCAACAACAAAAATAAATATGAAACAATAAAATATTAATTTAATTTATATCACATTTACTTGCACATAAAAGTATAAAACAATTTAAATAAATTTTGAAATTTTTTATCACATAAGCAAATGACATTTCTATCACAAATTCATTTCTTTGTTTTTACCATTTAAAGACATTTCTGTTCATCTATGGCTAATTATGGCTGCAGCAAAGGTATACAGTCAACTTTTGCTGATCGTTTACTTTGAAACCATATTGCCAATTTCAGTGCACTTCAATGAAGGCAATGTATGCCAGCACATTTTTCATCAGTAAACCAGATATCAGTCAACAAGCACTGTTCAGTGTCATTGGCTTCTGAATGGGACAAATGAAAAGTTAATCTGAAAAAACAACTTTCATCCCCAGTCTATCCTAAACAAAAGTATCCAGAAGATGATCAAGTGTGTTATCAAAACATGTACATATTTTCAACATTCTCCATATGGTGTTAAATGTCTATTCTACCTTGATCACAAGATTTGTAATGAAAATTGAAATTGAGATGGCAATTTCAGAGAAACGTCTTTCCAACTAAAGAAACAGGCAATGAATTGTTTTGTCACTAAATATAAAGCTTCAGTGGTTGATTGTCGAATAATGCCTCTTATTATAAGAATACGGAATGCCTGTTTTGAGTAATAATTGGAAGGTTAAATTATCATTGAATTTATTTATTTATTTATTGGTGTTTAATGTCACATACTTGTGCACAATGGCTGATCGTGAACACAACATGGATATAAAGTCAAGTCAAGCCAATCTTTTATACTATGTTGACCATTTTAGAGGACTTCCACCCCAGACATTGCTTACCGGGTCCTAATTTACCTGTAAAACAGAGTTTGTTTATCATAGACATAGTAAGCAAGCACTGCCTCACTTCCCGGGGATCCCCGGGAAGTGAGAGACTGCTTGTTCACTATTGTAAACAAGTTATGTCTTACTGGTAAAATAGGACCCAGTCACCAATGCTTGGGGTGGAAGTCCTCTGAAATGGGCAACATTGGGTATAAACGATTGACTAATCTTGACTAAATTAAAACGAAACCAACACGGAAGCAAACAATTAGCAGAAGTGAATATGCCACGCAGTGCGCAAGCGCAATGGCATTAAAAAAATTCTTACCTTTTCGAAAATGAACTGTCCCAGTTACGTCAAATGAGCGTCGTTGAGAAATGGATGCTGTTCCGAAAATACACGCTAAACTACATTGAAAATGGGAAAAAATGATGACGGAATTTCCTTCACATTCGCAATAAAAGTACGTGAATGTGATGAGTAGAAAATCAATTTCAAATAATCCGAACCTGAAACTTAGTAGATATTTTGTGTATTTTTCTTTTCATCGCCCTGCCAATTTCGTACCCGGGTTTCTGAACGGACAATAGGTAGCTTGGTAATTATTGTTTACAGCCACTGCACCTCAGTAAGTGACAGTGTGAATTGTTAGTTTTTTTGTAGCTGTTGGCAATTGTTTTCTTTGTTATGACAGTAGAATTGTTATGGACCAATATCGTGACTTCAGGATTTTATTTTTGGGTGTGGTCACTTTTCACTCACCAACAACGTAAAAAAAAAATCTTGCCCAGCGACAAGAAACATGGCCAGCACTCACGGCTGATGAATGGGACCGACGATTTGAAAGGTCACTGACTTATGTTTCTGACACATTTAAACAGCAGCAATTGTAAAAAAAAAAACCTGGTCAGGCAAAGGGGTGAAAACCTCGAAAACAAACAGTGTCACGAAAACCCAAGGATAAATTAGAGCTGTTGACACTGAGCCATAATGTCTAAAAAAATTTACTGTATTTACACATATACTAAATACAAGCTGTAGCTTTGGGTGTCCCGGGCACAGCTGAGCGATACAAGTTTCTCACAGTATGCCACAAAAACCCAATAACGGCATAAAGCCAATCAGGCCTGTACTTTTGAAAAATCTGGGGGAGCTACTACAGCTCCCCTAAACCTGTGCCAGGAGAGCTATTCCGTTATTAATTAGAGAATAGAAGAAGGTTCAAGGAGAGCTATTACAGCTCTTGAGGAGAGCAGTTATGGCTCTCCTTAAATTGATTTTGCAGGAGCCATGGGGAGCTACATGTATAGCTCTCCTCAAAAGACCAGGCCTGGCCAATAATGGCAAAATAATAAAATAAGAACAAAATTAAAAAAAACAAATTTTAGATCTGCCAGAACTGAAGAGCCTGGATAAAAGCTGACCAGAGTTTTATTTTTAGCTTAACTTGACATAGTCAAAATAAGCTTTTGCCATCACGCGTGCGGAAGTCTGTGAGTCTGTTCACATTTTCCTTTAGCACTGGCTACACCCCACAGGTCTTGTCTGATCATCACGAAATTTCATATATAGGTTTGGGGTCATGTCTAGATGAGAACGTCCCCTTTTGGATGCTGGGAACTCACTCAGGACCAACCTGTTATCTCCAAGAAAGCTATGGCTTTCATAGAAAGTCCACTATTTGCCCCAGATCTTTGGCAAGAAAATAGAAGTAATGCGATTAAAAACATTAGGATTTTTAGAATATGTCACTTGCATCCCTGATTAAATGGTCAGAATTTATGTTCAGTTTAAAGGCAAAGCAAAAATGATTTCACCTATTTTCAACTTTTATTAGTTTTCTCTTTTCCCATACTTTTGCTTGGAACAATACTCGGAAATGAAAGATGCAGTGAAAAGAGGGTTAAATACATGGTGGCTTGCAAGGGATGAAATCACCGTCGCACGTAAACTGTATAATATTCTAAAAAGTAATGCTCCTTAATTAAAAGGATTTTTCGAAACTTGGTATGAATGTATACCACCATTGGAACCTGTGCACCTGTGATTATAGTTTCAGGTGGATTTTTTTTTCTCCAAAATTATGCTTCTTTTCGACTTGAAAAAGCAGGCCTAGAATTTTGTCCAGAGATTTTCTCAGATGTTTATGGGTCGATTCCATTTACTAGCATGGGAACCTGTGCACCAGTGATCATAGTTTTGATCAGACTTTTTTTGCCAGAGTTATGCCCCCTTTTCTCTTAGAATGTATGAATTTTGTCCACAGATTGTCTCAGATGTTTATGGGTTGATTCCTTTGAAACCTGGTCTGAATGTTCACTACCATAGGATCCTGTGCACCTGGGAATGTAGTTATGATTGGACTTTGTTTGACAGAGTTATGTCCCTTTTTGTCTTAGAATGCCTGAATTGCCTAGAATTTTGTCCGTAGATTTTCTTGGATAATTATGGGTCAATTCTTTTGAAACTTGATATGGATGTTCACTACCATGGGAACCTGTGCACCTGTGATTATAGGTTTGATCAGATTTTTTCCCCAGTGTTATGCCTGCTTTCATCTTAAAATGCCTGAATTTTGTCCTGAGATTTTCTCAGATATTAATAGTTCAATTCCTTTGAAAGGTGGTATGGATGTTCAGTACCAAAGGAACCTGTGATTCTAGTTTTGATTGGACTTTTTTTGCTAGAGTTAAGCCCTTTTTCGTCTTAGAATGCTTGAATTTTGTCCCCAGATTTGGGTGTTTATGAGTCAATTCCTTTGAAACTTGGTATGGATGTTCACCACCATGGGAGCCTGTGCACCTGGGATTATAGTTTCGATCACACTTTTTTTTTACCAGAGTTGTGCCCCTTTTCGTTTTAGGATAATCATGGTATTGGGGCAGCGGAGGGGTATGGACAGGCCCATATGGGACAGTCACACCTCTAGTTTTCATCACCAAATGTTTTGTTGAAGTATGTGGAGGAACTTCAAATTGATGGAAATTTCATGGGTTAAAATTAAACACATTTCCACAGTCTTGATGCTTTGATTTCAAATTCAAATGATTCATTGACTTACTTCTTACTGTCCTGTTGCATGTGATAGGTATGTTTTATTGTAACCTGCAGGTCTTGAAAAGCCTTGAATTTGAAAATCAATTTTCAAGGGTTGGAAAGTCAGTAAATTTCCCCAAAACTCCAGAAGTGGCCTGGAAAATCCTTGAAATCAATCTTTCAAAATATAAAAACAATCAAAATTTTCCTGTGATTATCCTACAACTTAATTCTGCTGGTACTGTACTCTCGATTTTTAGTCGATAACCTTGAAAGACCTTGAATTTTACTTTTATGAAGCCTTAATAAATCTTAAATATGGCATGAAAATGGCCTTGAAAAGCCTGGAATCCACTTAATAATTAGCTGCAGGAACCCTGAAATGTTGCCAGCCATTTTCTGATTGACATCGACAGGTGGACAGGCATACATTTCAAGCCCTGCCTTAATCATATAACCCTTTCATCTTTATCACTCTGTATTCCATGAAAACTTGTAATTTTAGGTTTATGAATTTGAAGTATTTGTAATAGTTACTATAGTTTAACCCTTTACCCAACGCAGACGATATCAATTATTATTTATTATTTTAAATATCATTTTTTTTAAATTTTTCAAAAAATTTCAACAAAACCATATATGAACAGTAATTGGAACGTGCTCAATGAGCACGTTCCAATGTCTGAATGAGGGGTTACATGATATGGTTTTGTTGAAATATTTTGAAAAATCTAATTTTTTCAACTGCTCAATTTGCATATTACGTGGGCGGATGCAGGCGATTCGTTAGGTAAAGGGTTAAGATGTTTGACAGTGGTTGTTCTTTCAAACCACTGCCCCAATACTAAGAGATAAATTATTTTTTTTAAAAATCTATAAATCACTTTGTGAAGAATCATTTGTCCCAGGGTTTAATCAACTGAAATTGGGAAGGGGCCTTTTCTGGGAGTGATGACCCCATGAAGATCATCAAAGCCTGTTATGTTCAAGCAAACAAGGACGTCATTCTAGGGACCCCAATAAATCTGTGGTGCCTGACAATTTGTCAGTCCCCACAGATCTGCAGAGCTCCTGGTATTGAGGTAATTAAAGCAGCTCTGACAACCTTCCATATATAAAATTTTGTGAAAACAAAATTCATGAAAGTTCAGTACTTTCATGTATGCATGTAATATGTTCAGAACTTGTACTGAGAGCTGTTTGGGTTGGATTACTGGTGGTAGGACAGGCAAAGCCTGGGCAGTTCAGTTGGGATTTGTTTCTGTCTATTTCACACTGGGAATGGGGCAGAAATTCAGCCCTGAAAAGGTCTTGGATAAAATCATGATTTAGCCTATATCATATAAGGTGAGCACTTATGGCCCCTTGGAGGCCACTTATTTTTATACATGTATATAGGAATTTGGAAAGAATAACAGGCCTCAGCCGCCTGTCATTTTCAGTAGGCCAATCACCCGGGCCATGGTTGGCCACATAAAGTACAAATTTTGTGGACGATAATTGTCCACCTGATCCCAATTTCTGCAGACCATTAATTCAATCAAAGGCACCTCAAAATTGGCCATCTCAAATGGCAATCTTTGCAGACAGAAGGACAGGCTCCGACATTAGCCGTAACCTATAGGTTAGGTTATAGGGGAGGTTACGTGTTTCTATAAACTCGAGACCTATTATTAGGCTACGAGAGGAAACTGATTACCTTAAGAATTTACCTTATATATACACTACGGAAACCTACAGGTTACGGTTTGCTAGGTACACCGTAACCTATTTTAAGGTTACGGTGTATGAAGCTTATATCAGTCCCTGGAAGGAGGCAACTAATTCCTGCCATATGTTGTGTGTTGTCCCCGGTCACCTGCAGTCACTTACCTGATATGGGCTAGCCTACATGTATACGATAGGTCTGCAGAATTTCAAAGTTGAAATTACAGGGTATTTTTTGTTGGTTTCGCATTGCTGTTTGTGAAGCTTGCAAGATCTCCCAGGTGCGATTCAATCACCGAAACTTGATTCACATGGTACGATTCAATGTTTGTTTTCTGATTTTGCATGTGCTTATCCAACATTCCAACTCAAAAGTGACAAAAAAAAAGACAAGCAGCACAACAATACACCAATTATCATCATTGGTCATGTGTAACGATCAATTGCACAACCATTTTTACAAGTGTTTTCCAAACACCTGATCAATGTTGACAAAACTCCACAAGTGTTTTCTTCTAGGATGTTGGTGCCTCTAAATTAGCTCCTTGATGTGCACCAGTCACTCTCCAAAATCATTCTTTATACCCCCCGCAAACAAAGTTTGGGCGGGTATATAGGAATCACCCTGTCCGTCTGTCCATCCGTTCGTCTGTCCATCCTTATAAGCGCAACTCCTCCTAAACCGTTTGAGAAATTTTCATGAAACTTTACACAATGAAAGAACTCCATATGAAGATGTGCATGAAGCAATATAATTCCGTTCTGACATTTCCAAGGGGAAATAATCTAATTTATACATTTCAATTGCTACATCATATGGTTGTGTCCTCGTAAGTGCAACAACTGAGGCGTGGGGGGTATCACTTTGTGAGCTTGCTCACAGTACCTCTATTTTTTATTTGGGTGGTTCCATCGATTTGAAAACTGCTGAGTGGAAGTCAAATCATGAACTGCACAGAAAACAGTTAAAGTTTTCAGCATCCAAATACCAATCCATCTTCTGGGTCTTTATTCAGCATGCGCAGTCCAGCATAGTTGAAAGTTCACATTCCTTACCTGACCATTCAGGAAATCATATGGTATGTTGTGTGGCAAAATATGTGAGTATGTCTTCCATACTCGTACGGTGTATAGTAATCTTCATTAGATATAGATAGACACAGTGAGTGTTATGACTTATGGGTATCTGGAATCCAAACTTTCAGGCCTGCATCAGTACAATGTGCAATCATATTAAACAAACCATGTACCTTAAAATGATTGAGAATGAGTGGTCTACCCAACAGGCTGAAACAAAAATGGCCCCTGAAAACCCCAAAAAATGGCTCTCCTAGGGTCATTTGAGGAGAACGAAAAAATGGCCTTCCCGGGGTCATTTAAGACAAACACTAATGGCCCTCCCCAAATTTTGAAAATGACAGGCCTGGTATATTAAATGGTTATTCTAAATTACTCTGTGAATACTTTGCTTTTCTTCTTGTCCTCTTTTTGCTACACATTTAAGTCATGCAATATTCTCTCAGATTGTATATGTATGAGGTCGTAAGTGTTACTATTCAAAGTCAGTGCTTAACTGGTAGTGTTCTTTATTTTTCAGAGGTCATTTGTACCATTTAGTTTTTCAAGGGTACCATGCTAATTGTAAGGCAGGCTTTTAAATTACTCCAAATTCAAGGTGGTAAAAGCTGTGACCAAAATAGGAACTATGCTAAAATATTGTCCTTGATTTGTCTCACTTAAAAGTATTTAAAATTGTTCAGCTGATAGAGGGTTTTTCCTTCTTTTTTATGGTTTGTTTGGGGCGCGGTGGCATGGTAACCGGTTCTCGTCAGATCACCGAAGTTAAGCAACGTCAAGCCCAGTTAATCATTGGATGGGTGACTGTCTGAGTGATCAATTCGGACTCTCGTGTTGTGTCCTTGGGCAAGGCACTTAACCACGATTGTCCACGTGGGGGGCTCGATGACGCCGTGTACTAAGGCATACTGCATGTCGATGGTACGCATGTCTTCAGCCAATCTAACCCTGCCTGTGCCTGCAGTGCTGAGTTACGATGTTCGGGAGCTGGCAGCTGCTCGTCGTTGCTCGGTGGTTCTCTCCAGGTACTCTGGCTTCCTCCACCCGTAAAAACTGTCACGGGCATGATTAGCCATTGTGCATTAGTATATGACCTTAAACACCAATAAATAAATAAATAAATATGGTTTGTAAAGTTACTTTCAATTTTAAAAGTCAATAATATCAAATGAAAAAGGAACTTTCTGTAATTTCGGCATATTTAAATCTCTGAAAAAGATGTGCCCAAAATAAATCATTCTAAAGACCTGTTGTAAGGGAGCCACAGTTTTGCAAGATATTTTTCATAAAAAACCCTTATAGTTTATTGGAGATTGTCGATAGGCACTGGCTAACACATGTAAATTGTAACAAACAATTGTACAGAACCTGTTTGGGGGTGTGGTTATGTTGTGGTAACCAGTTCTCGTCAGATCACCGAAGTTAAGCAACATCGAACCCGGTTAGTCCTCAGATGGGTGACCATCTTAGCAATCGATTCGGACTCCCGCTTTGTGTCCTTACAAGGCACTCAATTCCGATTGTCTGCATGGGGGCACAATGATGCCGTGTACTAAGGTGTACTGCACGTTGATGGAGCGCATGTCTTCAACCAATCTAACCCTTCCTGTGATGCAGTGCAGAGCTTCGATGTTGGGGAGCTGGCAGCTGCTCGTCGTTGCTCAGTGGTTCTCTCTGGGTACTCTGGCTTCCTCCATCCGTAAACTGTCACGGTCATGATTAGCCATTGTGCATAAGTCTGTGACCTTAAACACCAATAAATAAAATAAAATAATAATAAATACAGAACATGTTTTTTTCCAAAGCTGAGCAGACAACAAACTAATTTATACCGTGCAAAGCCACTAAAATGTTTTTCACCACTTTTTCAGTAGAGTCATGATAGCTGAGGGTTTCTAGCACCCTATAGTTAAATACCAACAAAATGATTTAGCATGTTTAAATTTGTTTGTTAGCTCATCTGATGAAACTCAAGGGAACCTGAGGACGTGCTGGAATTGTGTGCTAAAGTGTACTGCACGTCTATGGACTTCTGGCGCACTAGTCTTCAACCAATGCTCACCCTGCGTGTGCAGAGTTAGTACTTTGTGGCATCTGGCAGTTTCTTGCCACTACTTGGTGGTTCTCTTTGGGAACTCCACCTTCCTCCACCCTTAAACTGTCTAAAACAAGGTGACCATGGCTGTCAAAAGTGTCAGTGTTTGTCCTTCCAGTCTGAACTTTATTTTTTTGGCTCACCAACGTTAGTTGTGTGAGCCTATGGCATAGCCCTCATGTCGGCGTCGGCGTCCGCTCTCAAATATTTTGAACTTTTGTGTAGAGGTTTTGATTTTTTGGCTTTTTAAAAATTTTTTTAGTTTCTGCATATTGCTATAGTGGTTCACTATAACATTTAACTCTTTTCCAGGGTATTTTGTCGTAATTTTAACCCTTTGAAACAAAAATTAGACTTATTTTGATGTTTGCGTGCAGGTTTTGATGGGTTTTTTTTCCTTTCTTCCAAGTGGAGATTTACCTTGCAGCATATGTCCATGCTTTCTATTGTATGTAAACATGCATCTTAGGGCTATGTTTGTATTATTTAACCCTTTTCCTGCTGAATGACTTCAATTTTGGACTTTTATGTACAGCTTTTGGACTCAGGCTTACAGCTTCTTACTTTTATGTACAGGATGTGATAAAAAAAAACAATTTCAAGTGAGGTTGACCTCACTGAATATTGCAGTGGTGGTTATTATAACATTGATATCTTTCCAGTGCATTTTTAAAAATTTTTTAACCCTTTGAATAGATTTTTAGACTTATTTTGACGTTTGCGTGCAGGTTTTCATGTTTTTTCTCCTTTCTTCCAAGTGTAGAGTTTCTGCATATTGCTATGGTGGTTCACTATAACATTTAACTCTTTTTCCAGGGTTTTTTGTCTTAATTTTAACCCTTTGAATCAAATTTTAGACTTATTTTGATGTTTGCGTGCAGGTTTTGATGGGTTTTTTTTCCTTTCATCCAAGTGGAGATTTACCTTGCAGCATATGTCCGTGCTTTCTATTGTATGTAAACATGCATCTTAGGGCTATGTTTGTATTATTTAACCCTTTTCCTGCTAAATTACTTCATTTTTGGACTTTTATGTACAGCTTTTGAACTTAGGCTTACAGTTTCTTACTTCTAAGTACAGGTTGTGATAAAAAAAAACAATTTCAAGTGAGGTTGACCTCACTGAATATTGCAGTGGTGGTTATTATAACATTGATATCTTTCCAGTGCATTTTTAATTTTTTTTATCTCTTTGAATAGATTTTTAGACTTATTTTGATGTTTGCGCGCAGGTTTTCATGTTTTTTTTTTCCTTTCTTCCAAGTGTAGATTTACCTTGTAGCATATGTCCATGCTTTCTATTGTATGTAAACATGCATCTTAGGGCTACGTTGTATTCTTTAACCCTTTTCCTGCTTAATTACTTCAATTTTGGACTTCTTTTGTTTACAGGTTTGGATTTTTGTGCTTTTAAAAAAATTTTTTCTTCTTTGCATATTTCTGTAGGGGTTCACGATAACATTTAACTCTTTTCCAGGGTATTTGGTCTTAATTTTAACCCTTTGAATCAAATTTTGGACTTATTTTGATGTTTGTGTGCAGGTTTTGATGTTTTTTTACTTTTATGTGCAGGTTTTGAGGTTTGTCTTTCTTCTCTTCCAAGTGGCGACTTACCTTGTAGCATATTGTCATGGCTCCTATTTTATGTTAGGATGCTTCTTGGGGCTATTATTATATTATTTAACCCTTTAGCTGCTTATTTACTTTAATTTTGTACTTTTGTGTGCAGGTTTTGTACTTTTGTGTGCAGGTTTTGATATTTTTTTTTAAGTGGAGTTTTACCTCACTGGCACATTGCCATAGTGGTTACTGTAACATTTTCAGGGTATTTTTCTAAATTTTAACCCTTTGAAACAAATGTGATACTTTTATGTGCAGGTTTTGAGGCTTGTCTTCATTTCTTCCAAGTGGATATTTTTCAAGTACACTTTCACCTTACTGGCATATTGCCATTGTGGTTACTGTGACAGGGTATTTTTCTCAATTTTAACCCCTTGAAACAAATGTGATACTTTTTATCCCCGCATTTTAAAAAATGCGGGGATATTGTCATGATCTCCGTCCGTACGTCCGTACTTCCGTACGTCCGGTTTTGTAATTCGAAATGCTGTAACTTTCTACAGTTGTTCGATAGGGTCTGTGCAACCCAAAAATACAACTTTTAAATTTTTGTGCCACCAGGTGGCTTCTGTGGAGCCACTTAAAAAATGCCTTATTTTTTCACTTTTTTGCTGAATAGTCCCAACCTATGTAATTCGGAGTTCTAAAATTACACCAGGGTGTTGCTAAATGATCTGTAGATATGTAGGAAGGTTTCAGATTTTTCGGGTGCCACGTGGCTGTGCCACCGTAGCCACTTTTGTGTTTTCTTAGACCATTTCCGACAAAAGGCTCGTAGGATATGTAATTCGAAACGCTAAATCCATGCTCAGAAGTTGCAGTAGGGGGTATAGATGCGCAGGAAGGTTTCGGATTTTTTGGGTGCCACGTGGCTGTGCCACCGTAGCCACTTTTGTGTTTTCTTGAATCGTTTCTGGCGAAAGGCTCGTAGGGTATGTAATTCGAAATGCTAAAACCATGCTCATATGTTGCAGTAGGGTCTATAGATGCACACGAAGGTTTCAGATTTTTTGGGTGCCACGTGGCTGTGCCACCGTAGCTACTTTTGTGTTTTCTTAGACCGTTTCCGCCAAAAGGCTCGTAGGATATGTAATTCGAAACGCTAAATCCATGCTCAGAAGTTGCAGTGGGGGCTATAGTTGCGCAGGAAGGTTTCGGATTTTTTGGGTGCCATGTGGCTGTGCCACCGTAGCCACTTTTGTGTTTTCTTGAACCGCTTCCGGCGAAAGGCTCGTAGGGTATGTAATTCGAAATGCTAAAACCATGCTCATATGTTGCAGTAGGGTCTATAGATGCACACAAAGGTTTTGGATTTTTCGGATGCCATGTGGCTGTGCCACCATAGCCACTTTCGTGTTTTCTTAGATCCGTTCCGGCGAAAGGCTCGTAGGGAATGTAATTCGAAATGCTCAAACCATGCTCATATGTTGCAGTAGGGACTATATATAGATGTGCACAAAGGTTTCGGATTTTTCGGGTACCACGTGGCTGTGCCACTTTAGCCACTTTTATGTTTTCTTAGACCATTTCTGCCGAAAGTCTCGTAGGGTATGTAATTCGAAATGCTAAAACTATTCTCAGATGTTGCAGTATGGTCTATAGATGCGTACGAAGGTTTTGGATTTTTTGGGTGCCACGTGGCTGTGCCACCGTTGCCACTTTTGTGTTTTCTTAGACCTTTTCCGGTGAAAGGCTCGTAGGGAATGTAATTCGAAATGCTAAATCCATGCTCAGATGTTGCAGTATGGTCTATAGATGCGTACGAAGGTTTCAGATTTTTCGGGTGCCACGTGGCTGTGCCACCGTAGCCACTTTCATGTTTTTCTTAGATCGTTTCCAGCGAAAGGCTCCTAGGGTATGTAATTTGAAATGCTAAAACCATGCTCATATGTTGCAGTGGGATCTGTAGATGTGCAAGAAGGTTTCAGATTTTTCAGCTGCCAAGTGGCTGTGCTGTTGCCACTTTGCGTTTTCTTAGGCCTTTTCCGGATGCCATGTGGCTGTGCCACCATAGCCACTTTCGTGTTTTCTTAGATCCGTTCCGGCGAAAGGCTCCTAGGGTATGTAATTCGAAACGCTAAAACCATGCTTAAATGTTGCAATGGGGTCTGTAGATGCACAGGAAGGTTTCGGATTTTTCAGGTACCACATGGCTGTGCCACTGTTGCCTCTTTCATGTTCTCTTAGACCATTTCCGGCGAAAGGCTCCTACAGTATGTATTTCGAAATGGTAAAACCATGCTCAGATGTTGCAGTAGGGTCTGTAGATGTGCACGAAAATTTTGGATTTTTCAGGTGCCACATGGCTGTGCCACCATTGCCACTTTCGTGTTTTCCGGCGAAAGGCTCCTAGAGTATGTAATTCGAAACGCTAAAACCATGCTGAGATGTTGCAGTAGAGTCTGTAAATGTGCAGGAAGTTTTTGGATTTTTTGGGTGCTACATGGCTGTGTCACCGTTGCCACTTTTGTGTTTTCTTAGACTGTTTTCCGGCTCCTAGGGTATGTAATTCGAAATGCTAAACACATGCTCAAATTTTGCAGTAGGGTCTGTAGATGTGTACAAAGGTTTCAGATTTTTCCGGTGCCACGTGGCGGTGCCACCGTTGTCACTTTCATGTTTTCTTAGACCGTTTCCGGCGAAAGGCTCCCAGGGTACATGTATGTAATTCAAAACGCTAAAACCATGCTCAAATGTTGCAGTGGAAGCTGTAGGTGCTTACGAAGCTGTGTCACCTGTGCCACTCCATATGATTTTAGTGTGTCATATAATACATTTCATCTTTGTATCAAGCATTCATACAAAGTCAAGGATGCAAATGCGGGGATACACTATAGTGTGCTTTGCACACAAGTGACACCATCTAGTTTTTACTTTTATGTGCAGGTTTTGAGGTTTGTCTTTCTTTTCTTCCAAGTGGTGACTTACCTTGTAGCATATTGCTATGGTTCCTATTTTATGTTAGGTTGCTTCTTGGGCTATCTTTATATTATTTAACCCTTTAGCTGCTTATTTACTTTAATTTTGGACTTTTCTGTGCAGGTTTTGTACTTTTGTGTGCAGGTTTTGATATTTTTTTTAAGTGGAGTTTTATCTCCCTGGTATATTGCCACACTGGTTATTGTAATATTTTCAGGGTATTTTTCTAAATTTTAACCCTTTCAAACAAGTGTGATACTTTTTTTTACCTTTATGTGCAGGTTTTGAGGTTTGTCTTTCTTTTTTTCAAAGTGGAGACTTACCTTGTAGCATATTGCCATGGTTCCAATTTTATGTTAGCATGCTTCTTAGGGGTTATTATTATATTATTTAACCCTTTAGCTGCTTATTTTCTTTAATTTTGGACTTTTGTGTGCAAGTTTTGAACTTTTTTTTTGTTTTTTACTCCATCCACCCCTTTACATTGGCCACCTGTTGGTGAGCCACAGGGTACTGATACCCCCTCTAGTTATTCCCCCCCCCCCCCCCAAAAAAAAAAAAAAAAAAAATTGGTGGATGTGGGCAGGGGGGGGGGGGGGGGGTGGATAGCCCTGTCCTTAGATGGAGTTGGTTTCCTCTCTTTACCTAAAATTCCGCATGGCCAACTGAAACCAAACTTGGCATGTGGGTTAGGTCTGATGAGAAGGAGAACCCTATTCATTTTGGGATTATTATGCCAAAGGCCAAGGTCACAATGACCTTGAACTTTGATTTTTTATTAGCTAAACTTGACAAAGTCAAGCTGAGGTATTGCCATCACTTCTCGTCCATGCATACGTACGTTCTCAATTTCCATTGGCACACTGCACAGGTTGCATTTATAATCAGATTTGGTATGCTTGTTGGGGGTGACCTCTAGATGTGAGCTATTGATTTTCTTCCATTTCCATCAAAAAATGTTGCCGCTGCCAACAGTCTTTGAACTTACTTTAGTCAGACCTCAATATTTCCTTTGGCACACCCTACAGGGCACATTTATAATCAGATTTCTTTTAAACCTGGTGTGCTTATTTGGGATGACCTCTAGATGGGAGCCCTCGATTTTCTTCCATTTTCGGCAAAAATGTTGCCATTGGCAACATCCTTTGAACTCAGTTTAGTCAGGCATAATTATATTCCTTTGGCACGCCCTACAGGGCACATTTATGATCAGATCAGTTTGAAACTTGGTATGCTTGTCTGGGGTTACCTCTAGATGGGAGCTATCGATTATCTTCTATTTCCATCAAAAATGTTGCCGCTGGCAATGACCTTTAATGAACTTAGTGCCATTATGCATCAATATTTCTCTTTGTCACATCCTACAGTGCACATTTATAATTGGATTGCTTTGAAACTTGGCATGCTTATTTGGGATGACCTCGAGGTTGGAGTTATGTATTTTCTTCCATTTCCATCAAAAATTGTTGCCGCTGTCAACAGCCTTTGAACTTGCTTTAGTCAGACCTCAATATTTTCCTTTGGCACACCCTACAGGGCACATTTATAATCAGATTTCTTTGAAACCTGGTATGCTTATTTCTGATGACCTCTAGATGGGAGCCCTCGATTTTGTTCCATTTCTGGCAAAAATGTTGCCATTGGCAACTACCTTTCAACTTAGTTTAGTCTAGCATCAATATATTCCCTTGACATGTCCTACAGGGCACATTTATGATCAGATTAGTTTGAAACTTGGTATGCTTGTTTGGGGTTACCTCTAGATGGGATCTATCGATTTTCTTCCATTTTTGTCAAAAAATGTTGCCGCTGGCAGCCACCTCCAATGAACCTAGTGCTGTTATGCATCAATATTTCCCTTTGGCACATCCTACAATGCACATTTATAATCTGATCACTTTGAAACTTGGCATGCTTATTTGGGGTGACCTCAAGATTGGAGTTATCGATTTTCTTCGTCAAAAATTGTTGCCGCTTGCAACTACCTTTGAACTTAGTTTAGTCTGGCATCAATATATTCCTTTGGCATGCTCTACAGGGCACATTTATGATCAGATTGGTTTGAAACTTAGTATGCTTGTTTGGTGTTACCTCTAGATGGGAGCTATCGATTATCTTCCATTTCCATCAGAAAATGTTGCCGCTGACAACGACCTTCGATGAACTTAGTGCAGTTATACATCAGTATTTCCCTTTGGCACACTCTGCAGGGGGCACATTCAGTGATGCATGGGAAAGGTGTGGGATTGCTCTCGTGCACCATCACTCACACAAAAATTGTCCAAGGTGTGCGAATAATCGCTCACCTCTATTCTTGGGTGTGTTTCCATCCTTTTGAGTTGCGTCAACCAAAACATTCAATTAAGTTTTGGGAAATTTTTAAGAATCACTCACAATTTGAAGCATTTTAATAAAGTGCAATTCCAAACAATTTCCTTTCCGTCGTTATGAACATGACACACAGTAGTTCGCTTATATATCCACACGCGACATGCTAACAGTAAGATGTTGTACATTGACTTACTCCCACCACAAAATGAACACGCATGTTCAGATAAAAAAAAAAACTGGCCATTCTGAGATATCAGAAAAACATTTTTATACTTCCGTTTTTTTTTTTATGAAAGACATGTGGAATGTTGCCCCGTTCCTTATTTTCTCTTATACATGTGACACCTGTCGCTCCAGTTCACCAGTGACATGAATTAATGTTGCCGATTTGGAATTTACGCATCCATTTTCCACGATTTTAATAATCTGCCACTTAAAATCCAGATCTAATTTTAGCGGGTTACATATATTTTCACCGTCAAAATTTTCATCCGTGTTCAGTTGTATTCATACATTTGTTGCAAAGGATGCTTGTCAGTTGAAGTTAAACATTGTAATCAACACTCTCAATCCAAAACACTCTCCTCACATTTTTCACTCTCGCAGACTTTATTTGAGGTGAGCGATTTTCCACTCGTCTCCATTTTGCTCCCATTTGTCACTGCGGAAAACTTTGAAACTTGGTATGCTTGTTTGGGGTGACCTCTATATGGGTGCTATCGATTTTCTTCCATTTTCATCAAAAAATGTTGCCGCTGGCAGTGACTTTTGAACTTAGTTTAGTCAGGCATGAATATATTCCTGTGGCATGCCCTACAGGGCACATTTATGATAGGATCGCTCTGAAACTTGGTATGCATGTTCGGGGTGGCCTCTATGTGTGAGCTGTTGATTTCTTTTCATTTCCATAAAAAATTATTTATCGTTATCAACAGCCTTTGAACTTACTGGATTTGTGCAGCAACTTATCCCGTTTGCACTTTCTGCATGGTATATTTATGAATATCCTTAAAAAAAAAACAACATTGCCACAAGCAATGACCTTCAAACTTAATGCATTTGTGCATTAACATCTTCCTTTGGCATGCTTCAGAGGGCACATTCATTATCAGGTTGTTTTGAAACTTTGTATGCTTATTCAGAGTGACAAAGATAGTAGCTATTGATTTTCTTTTAATTTCAATCAAAAACTGTTGCTGTTAGCAACAATCTTTGAATTTATTGCATTTGTGCATCAGCATTCTTCTTTGACATGGCCTGCAGGGCACATTTAGGATTGTTTTTGAACTTGGTGTGCTCATTAGACGGGACCTCTAGATAAGAGCTATTGATTAGCATTCATTTCTGTGAAAAAAGTTGCCATTTACAATAACCTCTGAACTTACTGCATTTGTGTATCAACATTCTTTCTTTAGCTAGAGCTGGTCGGTTTAACCGAAACAAAACCGAAACTTGTTTTTTTAGTGGAAACCGAACCGAAAAAGAGATTAAAAACCGTATATTTTCGGTTTTGCTTAATTTTTGAATATTCACATTTAACACGCCATAGATTTTGTATAATCAACAAAATGTCAGGATAAACGCATCATAGCATATGAATAAGAAATGACGATAGAAATGCCAAATGCCAATTATGCAATAAGTCAGTCATCGTCCAGTGCGTAAATACCTGCAACTTACGTCGCCACATACAGAATCATCACGCCGAAGAGTACAACACTGTTATTGAAAGAGAACGGACTGTGACACCTGCAAAGTATCAATTCGCTCAAAGCTCAGTTGATGTTAGGGAACCCCATTTTGCAGGAAAGGGGTTAAATTATTAATATTAATAAAACGTTAGCTGCACATACCTGTCATACAAAGTGTCAATTGGTAATTTGAATAGAGTAAAAGTAAAAATAAAAAAACACTTATACGTGCAAAATGCATGTGGCTGGGTTGTTTTCCGAAGTAATGGGAATTCTCAGAATTCAGTGACTCTGACAATGATAATTCAATGCAAACTGAAAGGAAGAAGAATCGACATGGAAATCAGGTCAGGTGACGATCTTGTCGGTAATTTGCATAACCTTTTCAGTGCTTTGTAAATGAATAATTCTGGGATTTAGAGTTTGCTCCTTTCGGGTACAAATGTCAACTTGTCAGGTTAGTTATATTGTGAAATGGGTATCTGTTTTACTGAAAGTAAATGGCGTATTCTAAAGTTCGCAACTTCTCCTTGAAATTGAGGGGTTGCTTTCTCAAATTGTGACCCATTTCACTTATTTTCATTTCAGGCAACATGTCAGTGCTGTGAATGGAAATGAAAACCGATTCTGACAGGCTGGTGGAATCATAAAGTTTCCGTCTCAAACGGCATCTTTGTGACGTATCCCGTATCTACCCCCTTGGGCTTGAATGACTTTTTATGAAGGCAAATGCAGATTGCAGATATAATTTTGTGTTCATTAAATTTGCAGGAAACAATCGCAATACAGTTTTACTTCATTTCAAGTTCACTTGTTTGTTATTATGTTAGGTTTTAGTACTCTCCTGTCCCAGTTTAATACATAAGATATGGAAAATGTGTATTGTGTTCCAAAAACCGAAACCGAACCAAGGGAAAATTTCAAAACCAACCAGCTCTACCTTTAGCCAGCCTTACAGTTGACATTTAAAAAATGCATGGATTACTCTGAAGTTGAGCATACATAATGCTGTTATGTTTAAATTTCACTAAATAACATTGGTACCAATGATCTTCAGTTTTGCCATTTTACTTGTTACTTATCAAGTTCAAGTTTGTCAAGCTGAGTTACAGTGTCATACAGTTATACATCAATATTTCCCTTTGGCACACCCTGCAGAGCATATTTATAAGCAGATAACTTTGAAACTTGGCATGCTTGTTTGGGGTGACCTCTTGGCTCTAGATGGGAGCTATTGGTTTTCTTCCATTTCTGTCAAAAAATGTTGCCGCTGGCAACGGCTTTTGAACTTAATTTAGTCAGGCATGAAAGTATTCCTGTGGTATGCCTTACAGGACATTTAGACCTGTGTGAGCTGTTGATATCTTTTCATTTCCATAAAAAATTATTGGCGTTAGCACCAGCCTTTGGATTTTTGTAGCAACTTATCCCTTTTGCACTCTCTACAGGGTATATTTATGAATTTCCCTAAAAAGAAAAAAAAAGCACCATTGCCACCAGCAATGACCATCAAACTCAGTGCATTTGTGCATTAACATCTTCCTTAGGTATGCCTCAAAGGGCACATTCATTATCTGTAGATCGGGTTGTTTTGAAACTTCATATCAGGCCTGGTCTTTTGTGGAGAGCTATAGCTCCCGCCCTCCATGGCTCCTGCAAAATCAATTTAAGGAGGGCCATAATTGCTCTCCTTAAGAGCTGTAATAGCTCTCCTTAAACCTTCAGTTCCCTTATTAATAATGGACTTAAGTATAGAATAGCTCTCCTGGCACTTGTTTAGGGGAGCTATAGTAGCTCCCCTAGATTTTTCAAAAGTCCAGACCTGTCATATGCTTATTCAGGGTGACCAAGATAGTACCTATCGATTTTCTTTTCATTTCTACGAAAAACTTGCTGTTAGCAACAATCTTTGAATCTATTGCATTTACATTCTTTTTTGACATGGCCTACAGGGTCCATTTATCGTAGGATTGTTTTTGATCGTGGCATGCTCATTAGGCGAAACCTCTTCATGTAGATTCATTTGTATGAAAAAAGTTGCCATTTACTATGACCTCAGAACAGCATTTGTGTATCAACATTCTTCCTTTAGCCAGCCTTCCAGTTTATATTTAAAAATGCATGGATTGCTCTGACGTTGTACACACATAATGCTGTTTAGTTGAAGTTTTACCAGGTAACATTGGAACCAATGATCAGGCTTGTCATTTTGAGGTGGGTGATCACCCCAGGCCTCAGTTGCCCGCCTGAGTTCAAAACTCTGCGGACAGTAAATGTCCACCTAATCCCAATTTCTGCGGCCCATTAATTCAGTCGAAGACACCTCAAAATTGGGCATCTCAAACGATTGAAGGAGGTAACAAAGTGCAATTTGTGAAGTGTGTCGTTGACGCAGTCACCCAGAGACAGTAAATAGCTTTCCAAATACAAGCGAGAGGTCGGTTAATTCCAAAGTTGTAATTAATTATTACATTGTACATCAGACTGTGACAACTCTCGTGTTATGCGCGATTACGGGACATATCATCCCCATCATAAGTTTGCATCAATACATTACGTGATAATGTACATCGTAGTTACACAAACCATATCCCTTAAAATGATATTAGTTGTCGACCCAGCAGGATGAAACAAAATGGCTCCCACAAACCATAAAGGACCCTCCTGAGGTCATTTTAGGTGAAGTCAAAATGGCCCTCCTGGGGAGATTTGAGGCAAACCATAATGGCCCTCCTGCAATTTTAAAAATGACAAGCCTGAATGATCTTCAGATTTACCATTTCAAGTTTGTCAAGTTGAGCTACAGTGTTATTGACACTTTCATTTATTTCTAACCATTGCTTATTAGCTCATCAAGCTTGTTCCATTAATAGGTCATGAGGTAAGTTTTGGAGTTGAAAAGTGAAAAAATATAATTTGAAGAGCAATTTTTGTACATCATGAGTGCAGATATGGCAGATTCATTTGGTAAATGGTTAACAAAAAATAGCACAGACTATTTTGTTTCTAAGCATTGTCATTGCTGGGACAGTCACGCTCAATGCATGACATCACTAGTTATCTACTTCATGTAATATTATTTTTCACCTATCACGACTTTATCCTTTATTCCTGGGTTGATAACATAAAGAGGTGAGCTATTAAGGCATCCCTGGGGCCTCTTGATGGAGAAGGTGCCTGCAAATATAATTTTGTGTTATATTTCAGCAAGAGTTTTGGAAATGTCATGATGTTAGATGGTATCATACAGTGCACTGAAAGAGATGAATTTGCGTATCAAGAAATGATTACACATCTTCCCTTGCATTGCCACAAATGTCCCAAGAAAGTAAGTAAGTTAGTACTATGTGTATATGGAAATATGTTTTGTTATCTCTCTCCTTCAGCCTCTTCTTAATAGATATTGCAGAATCAAAAGCCTGCAAAAAAGAGATTTCACTTATGAATGACAACTGGTCCTGGTGACAGGTACCAACAGTTTTGTGTCAGTTATGGTACGATAATCCGACAGGCATGCAGATATCACCATAATGAATCATTCTGTTTGAGCAAAATAACAAACGGAAAAGGGTTCCCACATACTTCTCAATAATACAGTTTCTTCAAAATTTAATTAAAACTGACATTATGCTTTTTTGAAGTTTAAACTAATTATCCACAATGAAATATGCTGAATTGTAATGGCAACAATGCAAGTCGGGTGCTGAATGTTAGCAGTTCAAACAATTTCTAGTTCTTACTGTGGTTGTTTGCTGAGTTCATGGAAAAATTCTGTACTCAAATGCATGATTTGCAGGTTACATTTACAAAACTCTGAACAGAGATAAGAAGAGTTGCATTCATGCTGAATTTATAAGCAACCCTGGATGTTTCGCTTCAATAAAAATTCTGGAATGTTTTTTTTTCAGAATTATTTGCCCTTTCAAATCTGGACTTTCCAAGGGTTTCTTATTTTAAATTTTTATAAAATTCGAAAAAAATAGAGAAAATGTTAAGTTCATAGGTTTACATATCTCAATCTTTAGTCAGCGTGGGCTATTGTGATCCCTCTCTGTATGCCGCCCATGAACATAGTATTCACAACTTCTCTAAAACTGTTGAACCGATTTTGATGACTTTTGGGATGATGGTTTTTCTGACATCACATTTTGATTTAAAGTCACCTTGTCCCACCCCAAAGGGAGGAGTTTGGGGAAAATTGCCCCCAAATTTTGAAAAAAATCGCCATCTCAAGAACCAGTAGGTACACTGACTTGATATTTGGTACTGAGCTTCCTTTTGGGGTGTGGAGTGAGGTTTGCAAGGAAATATTTGCCTTTGTAATGGGAGGGGTAACATTTTTGGCCTTGTCCAAAATTGCTATTTTCTGAACTGACGGGACTGATTTGAACCAAATTTGGTATGTGGGTCATAAGTATTTTATTCATGGTAAAAAAACATTTCCCGCCTTCTCGTAGGAACCTCAGGACTAGTAGGAATAGAAATATTTTTAGATACCTACATTTCCCAAACTGCACAGAAACTGAGAGCTGTTATTTATTGTGAACCATCCTGAGGACCAGTAAAATCAAATGGTGAAACGATAAGGGGTATTGAAAACCAGAACCACCAGATAGAATCTTTTGATATGTGGTATACAACATCCTTATTGGGGTCCGATTCAAGGTTTTCAAACCTTGTCCTTGGGTTTATATTTGTGCTTTTATTTTTTATATTTGGGCTCCATGAAAGACCCTGGATTTTAACTCAAATGAAGTCCAATATGAGTCCTAAGCTTTAAAAATCATCTTCTTCAGATCCATCAGTTAGAATATTATGATATTCGGTATACATACAGCATCCTTAGGCCTAAAAAGATATATGTTTGTTTCCGCTAACAAGATGAAAAAAATAGGGTCGATAGGACGGAAAATCTTTTTATTAGTCCCCTACGGGAACCGTAAGGGGACTATAGGATTGCACTCCGTCCATCTGTCCGTCCGTCTGTCCATCTGTCTGTTTTTTATGTTACCACCTCTCCCTCCAACATGCTTTAAGCTACACCTTTCATATTTGGTACATGGATAAATGGTTCTGAGGGGATGATGCATGCTCAAAATTTTTTTTTCAAAAACCAAGATGGCGGAATGGCGGCCATTTTTGTTGTGTTTTTTAGGCTTTTTCTCTCTATTTTCATGTTACCAGCCCTCCCACCAACATGGTTCAAGCTATACTTTGCATATTTGGCACATGGATAGAGGGTTGGGAGGGAATGATGCACGTTCAATATTTATTCTTCAAAATCCAAGATGGCGGCATGGCGGCCATTTTTGTTGTGTTTTTTTAAGCTTTTTTCTCTGTTTTATGTTACCACCCCTCACTCCAACACGGTTCAAGCTACACTTTTTATATCTGGCACATGGATAGAGGGTTGTAATGGGATGTTGCATGTTCAATATTTTTTTTTAAAAATTCAAGATGGCGCCATGGCAACCATTTCTGTTGTGTTTTTTTAAAGCTTTTTTCTCTATTTTATGTTACCACTGCTCCCTCCAACATGGTTCAAGCTACACTTTTCATATATGATACATGGATAAAGGGGTTGTGAGGGGATTATGCACGCTCAATTTTTTTTTTTCAAAATCTAACATCTGTTTGTCTGTCTGTCTGTCTGTCTGTCTGTTTTTATGTTACCACCTCTCCCTCCAACATGCTTCAAGCTACACCTTTCATATTTGGTACATGGATAAATGGTTCTGAGGGGATGATGCACAGTCAAATATTTATTTTTCAAAATCCAAGATGGCAGAATGGCGGCCATTTTTGTTGTGTTTTTTAAGCTTTTTTTCTCTATTTTATGTTACCACCCCTCCCTCCAACATGGTTCAAGCTACGTCATTCATATATGGTACATGGATAAAGGGTTGTGTGGGGATTATGCACGCTCAATTTTTTTCTTTCAAAATCCAAGATGCTTTTTTCTCTAGTGTCTTCTGTGACAAAAACACCTTATGTCACAAAAGCGCTGTAGGGGACTAATACCACCTCGGTGGTCAAACACTTGTTTTTATTTATTTTTCTTTCCAGAATGCAGGTCCATTAACTTCGTTTATAACTTCTTCAGCATAAAATAGGCCTGTATGTAGTGCTGTATGGTTTTACGACATACAGACTATAATCGGTAAAATTGTCAATACCATCACCGATACTGGCAAATCAAATCATAATCGGTACCTGGAAGAGTTGGTTTTATCTCTATTTATATAGATTTCAACTTGCTTTAATGTCACAATTTACAAGAAGTGATTTTACTTCACAAATGTGGATTAATGTTGTTTTAAATTTGAGTCTTTTCCATTTTTACCGCCCTGTCTGCCCTGGCAGACCATGAAACGTTTATGTATTTTCTTCATCAACTGTTCAAGTGTTTTGTCTCAACAGTGACCATTATCACGCAAGTGATTGAATATTGTTTACCTCGAATTTGAAACAAGACACATGGACTGTATTCCAGTAAGCATGCGTGGTTAATCACATTGTACATTTTGACCAATGGCATGCCTGCTATTTAAAACCTGGAAATTTTCCTTGTGAAATTCTAAGGGATTCCCTGTAAATTGACACTTGTACCTTAAAGTGATTGGCTGTTTCCACACGTTGACGTCACGATAGCATCATGCCTTCAAAATAGTGTGCTCAAAAGTGTTTCACACAAGACCAGAGCAGGGAACTTTATTGTCTTCAAATAAACAAAAGCAAGTCATTGTGCTTTCTTTACCAAGACAAATACGATGTTGCTTAACTCTTCCATTACCACAATCACTTTAGAAGGCAATTTATTTCAAGTGCTGAGGTGTGCTAATTTAACACCTCTTGACCTCGTGTCATGATAAAGTGAGGCATGCGAACGCACAATTCAGAATAAGAGGACTGCTGAATATTATATTATGTTATGAAGAAGTTCCGTGGTTCGATGGGCTTTTATATAAAATAGGGTTTCTTTTTTATAAAATCTTAATTTTTTGACGATTAATATATGTGGCACGATTTAGAAAGTGGCAAAAATGCCAACGTTTTTTTTTCACCTTTTTTTGGCGATTACAATAAAATGCTTACACTTGGCGGTTTGAAATAGGGTCGGTCGGGTTACCCGAAACAAACCTATAATTTTTTTTAGGCCTTATGGGAGATGGACCAGGTTCAAGATTGTTCAAATAAAGTTCCTGGGTTGATATTTGGGCTCCCTATGAGAGCTTAGTGCAATTTGAGGGATATTCTTTAAATATCATCTTCTCCAGAACCAACAGACAGAATCCTTTGATATTTAGTATACATGTCCCCGTGTGAACCCCAGGAAGTGAAGCAGTCTTTGTTTACTGTGGTAAATTAGCTCTGTTTCACTGGTAAAATAGGACACGGTTGCTATTGCCTGGGGTCCTCTAAAATGGGCAACATCGGTACAAACGATTGACTGGAGTTGACTTTATATCTATGCTGTAGTCACAATTAGTCATTATGCTGGTAGGGTTGGGCGGTATTTCGGTATACTGATTATATTCGGTAATATTTTCAATACCGTTACCGATACCGGCAAATAATTGTTTAATCGATATACCGAAAACTCGGTTTTACCGCGATATGCAATTCTCAAATTGCCCATCGCTGTTGGCTGTGAATAGTTTCACGTCAATCAGGCTCGATACACTTGGCTTAAATTTAGGTAATTATTGTATTCTATTCACTTTCTTGCTGTGTGAATCATAGTAAAGTTCAAGATATGTGTGTTTGCAGATTTCTGCCAGGTCATTTATATACTGTGGAGGCATTTAATGAATAGCTGACTGCTGGAACTGAAGCAATTCTGTTTACCTCGAATTTGAAACAAGTTGAGGTGGAATGCACGCACTAAGTATGCGTAGTTAGTCACGTGGACACTTTCGGCCAATGGCACTGCCGTCTGCTGAAGTTAAATAAAAATAGGACATTTTCTTCGGGGGAAATATCAGGGGATTCCAAACGAAACTCACAGTGATTGGCTGCTAGGACACGCATTACGTCATTACTGCCTCGTGACTTCAGAAATGTGCTTGTAGGATTATTCAACACAAAAAGGACGAAAGTCTTGTCATTGTTTCAAATAAATAAAAAAGCCCAACTCACTTACATTTTCTACCAAGCAGCATTCGCCCCATACGACCTTTTTATTTGAATGGTGATGTGTAATACGGTTATTAATTTTAATCGAATATGAAAATTATTGTGATGAACTGTGGCAGTCGCATGCCGTTCTGTTGTTACTTGTTGCACACTTCACTTCTCAATCTCATGTCACTGGACGATTCTGATTCGAAGAATTATTATCTCTGGGTTTGATTTTATTTTGAATTTCCTTCGATAAACATCAAATGTGCCTTGTTATACACCCCAAGTTGACCCAACTGAACTTTGTGCTTAACTAAAATCATTTGTGAGTAAATATTTGAAAAAGTTTTGATTTTTGACGGCTGTCTTGTGCAAAGCTTCAGGCTCAAATTTTACAGTTTCGACACGTTGAATTTACGTTTTTTGTTATGGAGAAGACCCCCCTTTGATTTTAATCGGTATTTCGGTACACCGCGGTAGTATTTTGCGATTACCGCGGTATTTATTTTTCCCAATACTGCCCAACCCTATATGCTGGAATATAAGATCTTATCAAACACAAATAAATGTATGATACATGTAAGGTACACAGTATCCTCATTGAAGTCATATCAAAGTTTTTGAAATGAAGTCAGTGGGTTAATATTTGGGATCTCTATTTGACCCCAAATTTTAACTTTCTGCAATTAGGGCTGCACGGTATTCAAATTTCAATACCGGTATCGGTAATGAAAAATATACCGCGATATACCGGTATATCCTAGACTAGTTCAGATAGTCGGTTCGTGTAAAAAGAAGTACAGTTTTTGCTTGTAGAACACTTGTTACTTTCTGCGTTAGGCTATATCATGACCACAATACATGTATAAAATCAAGTTTATCCATCTGGTTAAAAATCCCACTTTTTCCCTGAAAAAATGATCCCAAAATTAAGGGTGCATCTTCTACATCAGTAGGGTAGACGATCCAATTTGGGGGTGGAAAACTCTGGCCATGTTCTGGGCAGCTGAGTTGGAAAACAGTTGACAACACAAAGTTATATTTTAGGCGGTTAACAATTGAATAAAATTTACTGTACTCGCTACTGTATGTTCATTTGAAACCAATATTTTAAAAAAGCATTTTTTTTTACAAACATGCACAATGTTATTTTATTTGAATTTAAAATCACATCACAGAGACAGCTCAGACATGAGGGAAAACAATTAAATGCCATGACACTTTTTTTTCAAAAAAAATATCCCACAATTCATCAGTGTAATGTTTATTATGCCCCTGACTTGAAAAGTCGATGGGATATCTAGTGGAGACCTCCGTCCATCTGTTTGTCCGTCTGTACCAACATTTTCCCTTGTATCTCAAGCACCGCTACTCCAATTTGAATTATATTTGGTGTATTTGATAGAGCATCATGGGGGAATAATACATGTGTAGCGTGAGTTTCTTACAAGAATTTTTTTAAGAGTTATGGCCCTTTTTCACTCTTTCGACTTAGAAAATTTTTGGCAGGTCGGGAGCATTGGCCAATGCTTTTCGTTGCCCCCTCTTGTTTTTCCTTTGTTCATGAATATTAATAAATGCAGCTGTTTATGGAGTGTGTGCACTTTACACCCTACATTTTCCTCTCCATTGTTTGGTTTTTCTTATGGCCTATTGTATTTTAAGTGTTGATAGAGATGGACAGTGCAGAGTTTCTGCTAGGGTGACCTGGGATCCTCTGAACTCCCCCATACCCCTTGCCCAAAATTCCTCTAACTGTGCATACCTTAGTTGATATAAATTGCTACAAGAAGTTTGATATCGAGGAAAACTTGAAATAAAACATTCATGCTACCAATGCAACACATTCGACGGTATTCAAACAGAAGCAGGAAATGCATTGTAAAATTATAGACAGATGTTGATCTGAGATCAATCAATGACACATTCCGAGTTCACAAAGACAATGTGCAGCTCATGTGACAGTGTATGAGAGCGTCGGCAAACTTCAAGTCAATAAGTGCTTCTTCCTGTGTCGCTCTGTCTGTGAGTGGCTTGTCTGTTTCAAATATGCACCGAATGGACACACATTGACACATTCCTCGACAAAATGTGTGGTGGATAGACAAAGGGATGAATCTTTCTGACCATCCAAACAGGCGTTTTCTGAAATATCAGGAATCAACTACCCACAAAGATTGCGATAATGCAAGAGCAGAGTGTAGTGCAGCTTGTATCCACATATCGGTTGCCCAGCAACTTCAGGTAGCACTAAATGTTTCTGCACAAGCTAATAGGTCTAAGTTGAAAGGGATTTTCAAATGTTTAGTGCACGTCATCAAGAAAAACTGGGCCTATACAACGACTTTATCCAACTTGAAATCTGATTGACAGTTTTGATATAAATTTCTCATTTACAGATGCTGTGTCTTATATTTCTCTCATCAGAATAATGAACGAGATGATGACCTGCATGAATGATTTCTTGAAAAATTTGCAATTGATGGAATGTTGGTTGGCTAATTTTAAGCTTAACTTGACAAAGTCAAGATAAGCTATTGTCATCACGCGTGCGGAAGTCTGTTAGTCTGTGAGTCTGTTCACATTTTCCTTTAGCACAGGCTACACCCCGCAGTTCTTCTCTGATCGTCACAAAATTTCATATGCATGTTTGGGGTCATGTCTAGATGAGAACGTCCCCTTTTGGTTGCAATCGGTCAACCGGTATGGCTGCCCGAGCCCAAAACCCCAAAACCATTAGCTCAGTCTACAGGTCATATTTATGAAGGAATTTCATTGTAACTTGGTACTCCGAGGTGCCAAATAAGAGTGTCGGCACTGTTATTAATTTTGGAGGAAAATTCCAACCATCACTGTTATTTGGTAATGAGATATAGAGCAAAAACGCCATCACTGTTATTAATTTTTGATGAATATGCAAGTCATCACTGTTATTCAGCCATCACTATTATTTGGCACCTGAGAGTAGGATGCCACTGTATAATGCCTAGATGAGAATGTCCCCTTTTAGGCATGATCTGTCAGCTGTGATGGCTGCCCAAGACCGAAACCCAAAATCTTTTAGCACAGTCTGCAGGTCATGTTTAATATGGAGGGATTTCATTGTAACTTGGTAGGATGACTCCTCATGATGTCTAGATGAGAATTTCCCCATTTGGGCGTGATCTGGCAACCGTGACGACTGCCCAAGCCCAAAACCCGAAAACCTTTAGCACAGTCTACAGGTCATATTTATTGAGGAATTTCATTGTAACTTGGTGGGTTGACTTCATATAATGTCTAGATGAGAACGTCCTCTTTTGGACGTGATTGGGCAACTGTGACGGCTACAGGGGTCCGAAGCCCAAAAACCTTTAGCACAGTCTACAGGTCATATTTATGAAGGGATTTCATTGTAACTCGGTAGGATGACTCCAAATAATGTTTAGATGAGAATGCCCCATCTTGATCGCGATCATTCTGCCTTGATGAGTGCCCAATCCCAAAAACCTTTAGCATAGGCAAAAGGTCATATTTATGGAAGGATTTCATTGTAACATGTTAGGTTAACTCCATATAATGCCCAGATGATGACATCCCCTTTTGGTCGTGATTGGTCAACTGTGACAGCTACAGGTGCCCGAAGCCCGAAAACCTTGAGCACAGTCTACAGGTCATATTTATGAAGGGATTTCATTGTAACTTTTTGGATCACTCCAGATGATGCCCAGATGAGAATGTCCCCTTTTGGTTGTGATCATTCAACCTTGAAGGCTGCCCGAGCCCAAAGTCCAAAAACCTTTAGCACAGTCTATAGGTCATATTTATGAAGGGATTTCATTGGAACTTCGTAGGATCACTCCAGATGATGCCCAGATGAGAATGTCCCCTTTTGGTTGCGATCAATCAACCATGATTGCTGCCGAGCCCAAAGTCCGAAAATCTTTAGCACAGTCTTCAGGTCGTATTTATGAAGGGATTTCGTGGTAACTTGGTAGGTTGACTTCATATAATGTCTAGATGAGAACAGCCCCTTTTGGACACCATTAGGCAACTGTGACGGCTACAGGGGCCTGAAGCCCGAAAACCTTTAGCACAGTCTGCAGGTGATATTTATGAAGGGATTTCATTGTACCTTGGTAGGATGACTCCAAATAATGTCTAGATGAGAACGTCCCCTTTTGGTCGCAATCATTCAGCCTTGATGGCTGCCCGAGCCCAAAACCTTTAGCATAGTGTATAGGCCATATTTATGGAAGGATTTCATTGTAACCTGTTAGTTTGACTCTATATAATGCCTAGATGATGACATCCCCTTTTGGTTGTGATTGGTCAACTCGGACGGCTTCAGGGGCCCAAAGCCCCAAAACCTTTAGCACAGTCTACAGGTCATATTTTATTTATGAAGGGATTTCATTGTAACTTGGTAGGTTGACTTCATATAATGTCTAGATGAGAACGTCCCCTTTGGACGCAACTGGGAAACTGACGGCTACAGGGGCCCAAAGCCCGAAAACCTTTAGCACAGTCTACAGGCCATATTTATGAAGGGATTTCATTGTAACTTGATAGGATGACTCGTTTTGGAATAATTTCACTGTAACTTGGTAACTTTCGTTGATATACGTTAACTGTGAGGGTCACATACATTAACTGTGAGGTCATATTAACCCACCCCTCAGCTCTTTAGCACAGTGTACACCTCATATTACTTTTATCAAAAACATAGCATACAGGGAACAGAAATGAACATATTCCCAATTATCACAATTCTTGTCTTATTTCATAATCCTTTCATAAACACTGAACATTATCCTTTTCATCAAAAACAACACACAAGTTAAGCTACAGTGTCATTGACACTTTCATTTGTCTCTCTTGGCTGATGAGAGTAAGGACATTTCAGATGTTCAACAATTCACTGTCCTTGGAATACTGATCGATAGTGGTGGTAATGTTAGAGATGTTGGGAATTATTCCACTTGAGAGAGCGGATGCAGAAACTTTGTTAGTTGCAATTCCGAATGTTGTCACCAAGAAGTCAATTGACCTGCATAAAGTCACAGGTACTCGGCACAAGCTGGGAAATCGAAAGAAAAATGATATTTGATACCATTTTTGAATCTATGCTGACGTGCCCCTGTAATGGTATATAAATATTAACAAGGTAAACAACTCGCTTTTCGAAAATAATAGCACTCATCATCATTTTTCCCCCCTCAAATTTGATTCACACAACATATCCAACAATACCCAGTATCAGTGGAAAGGGGAATGAATAAGCTTTACAGTGGTGTATTACATGACCGTTGGGTGTTCTTGGGTTGTTCATGATAACTGGGAGAAGTCGCAGAAATGGCCGAAAAACATTTAGTCCGACAAGAAAGTGCACAGTGAAATGAGGTTTACGAGCGACAATTATCCGATTTATTATAAATAATTTGAGGTACCATTGTATATGGAGGGCAAATTCAAATATCAACCGTATACCTTTATCAATTACTAATCTCGGATCCACATTTATTAATTTCTGGAGTTCACACCAAAGATTGATGCTATTGCCATGAAAGCAGAATTTCAATGCTTTAGTTCATTGAACTGATGTGACAAATGAAACTGGAATTCTGGACTCGAAATACAAATGAAGTGGCTACTGTCGGCCAGCATGTCATAGTCAACAGATGCTGAAAAGAAAGCAATTGACGGCAAACTCAAGGAGAGAGAACATTACACTCAAAATAAATTTCTTAAGGATATTTACAGACTGTTGAGTGAGAATTCGGTCTATCCAGAATGTACAAAACTACTAGAACTTGCGTGCCTTATTCCAGTAGGCACTGCTTTAGTTGAGAGGATATTCAGACTGATCAATGATCTCAAAATGGACACAAGAACAAGATTTTCGTCGCAAACACTGGAGAGTATTGCGAATTAACAGAAACATTCACACTCGAGGAATGTTCAGTGATACTGAGTGGGAACTTGTCATTGATCTGTTCAATCTTCGACAACATGCAAGATAGATTTATGAAGACTTCAGAAATCTATCTTACACGTTATCCAAGAAGTCAATCTCTGCACTTCACACAATAATCTCAAGTGTTTTTGTCACTTCTGTTATTGAACTTATTCAAACTTACCAAAGAATTTACCTTTCTGTAGCTGATTGTGAAGTTTCTTACGTTTCGAGAATGAGATATTAAACTTACCAAAGATATGTAATATTCTATTTAATTGAATATGTTTCACTCAGAGTACAAGATTTAATTAGGATCATGGCCTACGGCTATGGGCAACAACTCTATTTTTCCTGGTGCTCTGTCCTGCCCCTAGACTACCTCCATACAGTGGGAAGTAAACTTTTTCATCATCGATGATTCCGCTTCATTCCACTCAACTCCTGCAGACCTGTATCGATCCCCAGTATTGTGATACATCTATCAAAGTCGTTGACGGTCTCATCAACAAGATCGCTACTGAGATCTTGACTGTTCAGTATCGTCGCTGTCACGTCAATTGGCATGCAAGAGCAGGAATTATGCAATACATGTACTTTACAGTGGATTGATCAATTTGATGAGCTTTCCTCTATTCATATTCATTTGCAATAATTTACCTTAAATCAACAACTGGTGCTTTGCAAAAAATAGCTGCAAAATAATTTTTTAAAACTATATTGTAGCATACATTGTAGATATTCCAATTCATTTTGTAGTTAATTGGGAGGGGGTGGGGGGGGAGGGGATAAAATATTGATAATTTCCATCAGTTATTAGAGTATGGCCCCATGTGAGATAACAATAGTGCTGGGAGGTTTCCCGATTAATCGACAGTACCCAGTTAAAAATTCAATATTGTCAGTAATATCGTCTACAAAAAAAAAATCGTCATATCAGCAGGCGTCAGCTTACCGTCAAGTAATCATACTTCGCAGGCGTGTGTCCGTGTGTGTGAATAAAAGTGATTCTAATTTAACGCAGCTTGAGTTTTCCAAGTCTTAAATTGAAGTTAAAATGCCCACGTTATATCCGCATATGCAATTTAATTTGTAAAACACAGAGAAAACGTCCATATTGGGAGTGAATCTGGGCATGTCTGGTGACTACAGAACCACTTTTGATACAACATGATTGAGACAGTTAAGACGCAACTAGGTCATGGTTCGTGAGTCATGACGTGTAGTTTCATTGTAGGTGGCGCATAAATTAAAAGAATAGTGATGCAAGTGAGCTAAGTGTTGTTCATTCTTACATTGTTTTTACTTATTGCATTTTTCGTTTGTAGAACGTTTTTATTTGGATACAACAAAAGAAGAATTATTGCTAACTGAATGAGTTGTCGTTAATTATGTGAATTCCTCCCCTTATCACCCTGCCAATCCACGAAAGGAATGTGTGGAATACTTATTGGAAACGTCTTTTATTCATCAGTGCTGACTTCTTATTTACATGCTTATTCCATTTAAATAAACAGCCAGTTTGGTTTTGAGAATGGGTTTTTCCAAATAATTTCGAACATCATGTCACACATAAAGGACAGTTAGGTTCCGTTTGGATCACATTCTCTGCAAATATAACTGGTAAGATACAATTTACAACATTTTTTTTTCAGTGTCATTGACCGGTTGATAACTTGATGTCAATTGAAGCCTGTCAGTGTGACTCTCATGCCTTCAATGTATTCGTAAAACAGGCGTCAATCGACAGTATTAGACCCCTCCCCACACAGTTTCAAGTTCGTGACATCTTATGTCTTGGGTTTCTGAAAAAAATAAGACACGCAGGCACATAAACAATTAAAATTCTTTCAGTTTTATTCCAAATACAAATCATATTATAAAACAAAGAACAACAGATGATACACAATACACAACTTCGAAAATTAAACATTTGTAGAACATCATTTACTTTACATGTACAGTTTGCTGGTTGTGAGTTGGGTGTTAAAAACCACGATAATATCGTTAACCGCGATGTCAGTACTCAATAATCGCAGTTTTTATTTTTTTCAATATGGCCCAGCACTAGATAACAATGAATATAAAATAAATTTAATTGTTAAAAAACAAGAAAGGATTGAAATTTCAATAGAATCAGATATCTATATTCATTGAATTTCAATCCTTTTTTGTTTGATTAATTTGAAGTGGTTCCTGACATTGGAAATCACAGAGTGCGTTGTTCATTCAGATTGTTTCCAGTCATTAAATAAATATCTTCAAAACAGCTTGAATGAACGCACTTTAAATACTTCAAGATCAACAAGGCTTTGGTGCCCCTCAAAGTTTGGTCCTTTGTTTTACAGCCTTATGTGTTGATGCTTTTGAAAACTTGAAAGCATCAACACATGAGGCTGAAAAGAAACGGGCCGAAAAGCAAAGCACCGAAAAGTGAGTGGTAGGAAAATCGATGACTCTGTCTTTTGTCAAGTTCATCCTGATAATAATAATGTTAGCAAGTAAGGCCTGCAGATCTATTTATTACTTAGTTTAATGGTCAAAAAACCCTGATCAACTGTGGCAACATGGATAGGGATTAGTGCCCGATGCTAGGGCGTGATGTCATGTTATTCAGGGCATATTTGTTGGGACATCTCCGTACACACACTCGTTGAACTGGATCATCCATGCCACCATGCACCGGTATTGTTGGAATGTACTGTAATCTGTATGAATGATTTTTCACCTAAATTTCTCCTCATTGTTTTTGATTATTCTGCCATTACCGACTCTGTGAATTTGAAACCTACACAAACATCGCTGTGATAAACCGAAAAATATCCCTCAGATGCAACGAAATGGGGATTTTGGGACCCCAAAATTAAAAGATTTCCTCCCACTGGCTGAACCATGCTTGACCCGTAGTAGCGACGACTCTTGGTTGCTACATTACTCTGATTTTCCCCAAATTGCTGGCCCCAAAATTTTTACCCTAGCCAAAACCCTGCCGTGGTATTTTTGTGCTAGTAATTAATGTTCACATAAGTGGCGTTATTAATGTCTGAATGGATTATTATTATTTCCTTTTCTTTCTGTTTCTGTGCCGTGTACCTACATACCCCCAAAACTGCACATGATGTGATGCGTGGTTAGCACAGTTCTTAAAGGGTTAAGATATAAATACTAGGTTTATTTGAATTCATTATTTCTGGGATAATAACTGTAAAAAAAAAAAAATATTTGAAGTTACAAAAAAATAGTACTGTGACTGTTTTTCCCCCAATAATCGACTTCAGCTTCGATAATTTGATACAGTACCATTTCTTACAAAATATCGGTACTTTTAAAACAGTAGCAGTATGCATCTGGTATCATTCTCAGTACTGGAATTTACCGGTTTACCGGTATACCGTCCAGCCCCAGGTGCAATATGAGGAATAATATTTAAAAATCATTTTCAGATCCACCTGTTAGAATCTTTTGATATTTTATAGTGTACAGCATCTCTGAATCAGGGGCAAGTATAAGTTTGTTCAAATCAAATCCTATGGTTTATATTTGTGCTCCGTATAGTGTTGGGAATCGGTATGAAAAACCATAATCGATGATCGGTTGCACCAACCGGCCGATGATCGATTATTAATCGATTAATAATGGATTCCATAATGTGCATTGCAAAACTTGATCCATGTGCTTTTATTTTCCTAAATTATTTTAAAACATTGCCAGTATTATATATTCAGATTATTCTGCTTAAAAATCAATCAATTTATTTCTCTCTCTCTTACCCCCCCTCCCTCCCCCGCCCATTCCCCCCCCCCCCCCCCCCCCCATTCTCATGCCTCTCAAAGTTTGTTTCTTTATTTTAATTCAAAATAAAATAAAAAGGCATTATTACCCGGAATCTCAGCTCAACTCACAATCCCCCAGGGCCGAAAAGCTTCAGGTCGAAATGGTTGGGCTGAAAAGCGCTGGACCGAAAAGCAAGCGTTTTCTTACTGTTTATAGTCACCGTTGAAAGTATAAACTCGACAACAGTGTTTGGATATCGCTGTTGACATGTCCAGGTTTTGTTTTGATGGCGGCCCATTTTCTTGTTTATGAAAGCCAAAGTGGGTCCATATGAGAGATCTCCTTTTGTTTCCTGGATAATCGTATAATTTATCCGGAATTTTTATCGGCACCATCAAGTTTGTCTGCCATATTGTTTACTTGTTTTGAGACTGGGCCACGTACGTCTTGGGAAAAATAAATTAACGAAAGTTTTCCTGGTTTGATTAAAATTCAAGTTGTGTTTTTATTGTTATATTTTTATGTGAATTGTGGGTGAAGTTTGATCTATTAAACTCATGTGCAGTGGTGTACCACATATACAGGTGATGTGTTACAGAAATACAGGCCAGTTTTTCATGTCGAAAGCGACACCGTGTCTTCTGGAAATTAAATCTCTGCGATGATTTTCGTACCACTTCTCAGTTTTCAAAGTTTCTAAGTTTTACTCGAGTATGCGAAAGTCTTCTCGATTAACCAAAATAAAGGTCCAAACAACGCATTGCTCAACAAACTCGATTAATCGGAACATCACTAGCTCACTAATTTTTTATTTTTTGTTTTTGATATTTTTAATTTCCGATACAATTAAACATAGCAGTACAAATTTAAAAAAATCAAAAACTTTCTTTACAATGACATTGAGTTGCTGAAAAGTAGCATCAGTGTACAAAAAACAATATTTTCAATTTATTTTTTACATCAACAAAAATGCTTTGCATCCATAAATTCATAAAGAAACTTGAAAATAAAAATAGTATAGATGTCCTCATGATTGTACAATATTATCCAATAAATTCCATCATATTTGAATGGAATCTGCCCTGTTCGTTTGTAACAGTGAAGTGACATCAGTTCAAGACTACAATAGTATCTAGGTTGATCAAAGTATTCATTGAACGTTTGCAGGCATTTTTCTCACTTTACAGGAACAAATAAACTTCTTAAAGAGAAGTGTATACAGGTTGGCTGCTTCATTGGATGTGCTTTGGCCATTTTGATTTCTCAGACCTAGAAAAACATTTAGGGGTGGCTACGAAAACAATGTTGCACCTTTCTTCCAATTTCTCAGATAAAATTCAGCAAAACTGTTTTTGAATAAGAGTACTCGAAAAACAAGTGCAGCATTGTTTTCTTCGTTTCATTTCAAAATGTACACAGTTCTGTTTATGATAATTTACTTTGTGAAGTTTTTATGTAATATTCTTAGTAAAATTTTGTATTGAATACTTTGGGGAGACCCTGAAATTTAACTTACTAGTAGTGCATTATGAGGAATATTTTTCAAAAATCTTCTCCAGAATAACCAGTGAGAATCTATTGATATTTGGTACACAACAGTGATAGGGCAGGGGAGGTCAGATTTAAGGTTATTCAAATCATGTCCTTGAGTTAATATTTGGGCTGAAATTTAATTTTGTGCAATATGATGAATATTCTTTAGAAATCTTCTGGTTGTTGAAGTCAAGTGCTATATGAGTAATAATCTTTTAAAAAAATTGTATCCAAAACCACCTGTCAGATTTTTGGTATTAAACTAAATCCTTGGTGGTGGGCTGATTGCATCAGATTAAACTTTTGTTTAAATCAAGTCTCTCAGTTCATATTTGGGCTCCATAATTTTTAAAAATCTGTTTCAGATCCACCCGTTACAATCTTTTGAAATTTGGTCCTAGTATTTAGTATTTAGTATTTAGCATCCTTGGAGGAAGGGGGAGGGGGGGATGTGATCTTCTCCGGCACCACCCTTTGGGCAGGGGGGGGGGAGTCGCTTAATTGGAATTCTGGGTATTATTTCTTGGGTGACCTCTGAATACGAGAAAAAATTATCAGGGACAACAGAGTTATTTATTATTACATGACTTAATTTCTCTGTGGTCTTGACTAATCATAGATTTTGAATTAAATCCTTCTTTAAACAAATTTTTGGGAACATGGTGGCTCAGTGGTTATGCTTTTGGACTTTAAACTGAAAGGGCCATGGTTTGATCCCTGCCAGGGGTAACTCAGGGGTTGAAATGTTCAAAAAAATTTACTTGTCACCTGTGACAAGTAAATTTTTTTTTTTACTTGTCACCCATTGAAACCAACTTGAAAAAATTGACTTTCAACACATTCAGCCCCATTGAGCATTCTGCAGATTTTTCCAAGTCAGTTCAGGGGTTTTTCGTTACAAATTTACCCAGGACTAAACTCTGCAGATGATGCTGAACACATTGTCTTTCAACTGTTGTGTAGTTACCCCAGCATCGCATGACGTGTACGCATTAATTTTCAGTCAATACCAATGATGTATAAATTTAGTTAACCCTTTACCCAATGCAGACGATATCAAAATTTATTATTTTAAATATCATTTTTTAAAATTTTTAAAAAATTTCAACTGAACCATATCATGTGACCCCCTTGTTGGAATGAGCTTTTTGGTTGTCACTGGTAGAAATTACTTGTTGGCGGCAAGTAGACAAGCGTTATTTCGACTCCTGTAACTGCATTGTGTCTTTGGTCAAGGCACTTGATCTTGATTGCCCAGGTGGGCATATGGTAGTGCAGTGTACTAAGGTGCACTGCACGTTGATGGTGCACTTGTCATCAACCAATTCTAAACCTGCTTTTGTGGAGTTAGTGCATTGGAGACCCTGACAGTTGCTCACCACTACTCAGTGGTTCTCTCCAGGTGCTCCAGTTTCCTCCAACTGTAAAACTGTGACCCTGGCTGTCAAACGTGTCGTTATATCCAAATAAATAAATAAATAACATTTTGGGGTGAGTTCCTCTGTTTCCCTGGGACTCTTGTTTCAAATGGTTTAACACAGGGCATATATTTCATCTAAATTTGGGAGATTCCATTTGGATTCTTGCAAAAATGATTGCGAGAGTCCATACCTACATTGAGTGTCCCAGGATGAAGAGGCCACCATGGTTGAACCCCTATTGTATACTGATAACACATGTTGACCCTTTATCCAACATAGCTTTTTAATTTTTAAAACATAAACTGAATTGAACCGGTTCCAATAACAGCCATATTTGTACAGTTTTATTGACAATGTGTCAGTATATTTCAGGCAATGTTAGCCTTGTATTGGTTAATCTGCTTCCATTATGTTACGTAAAGGGTTAAATTGACCCATTTTTTTTCATGTGAACCCTATCAGAGGTGCAGGTAGAATCTACATGGATTCTTGATGGTTTTGTTGCGCAAATCTTTGTGTGAATAGATGCTTGGATTATGTTCAATCCTGACCTGCTTCATCTGCCTTGTATAAGACTCTTAATTCAGTGCTGGAAATGAACAAAATTGACGGGTGCAGTTTTTTGCTCCTGCGAAATCAGAGACGAGAGTAAAATGTTAGCATATGAATTTTCGAGGGAATCCTGTCACCAAACACCAGAAACCTTAACTCTTCGAACCTGAGCGGCCGCTTTTCCAGCCAGGAACATGATACGTCATTAAATAGGATGGCTGTTCAGTAAATGTGTGGGGTTGACAAATCAGTATTTTCAACGTGCAGCGCCAGGGCTGCATGTTGAAAATATTGATTGGTCTACCCCAAATAATGAATATGGACTCTTCCAATTGCTGCCATTGAACTGGCATGGAGGATACCACAAGAGTTAAAGGGTTACGTGTATAAGGAACTGCTGAATTATGACTGTAACTTGCCACTGACCACAGAGTGCTGCTTTCTCAAAACAGCACACATTTGTATGCCCTCACAGTATATTAGTGCTCCATAATATTTTTCAACGAGTGCATTTTTTAGCTCCCGTAAAATAGAAATCACGGGTGCTGATGGGAGCATTTGCACTCGGACCCATCTCATTTCCAGTACTGTTAATCCTGTTACCCAAGAGGAAGCTCAATGGCACAGTGTGCTGCTGCTCACTGCACATCAGTGGTACACATGCCTTTAATTGACGCCAACCCTACTTGTGCCGGGTTAGCAAGTTGGAGAATATGACAGTTGCCTGCCACTGATGGTTTTTTTTCAAGTACTCTGGCTTCATCCACCTTTAAAACTGTCTGATACAACATGACCCTGGTTGTTGAAGTGTCATTATCCCTCAAAAAATAAATATAAATTCCTGAATCGAAAGTATTAAGTAACCTGGAGCACATTATAAAAAGTTAAAACAGGTTCTGTGGGGTTTCCAGTCGTTAAATTCCCAGAATCTCTTTTCAGGTCCCATTAATTTCTGAACTACATGCCTATGACTGTGACATCCCAAACCTGGTACTAGAGATTGGCGGTTGTGATTTTTTCACTTCGTTTCGCTTTCGTTTTGTTTTTTTTTGGGGGGGGGGGGGGGGGTGGGAGGGAGGGTGGTGAAGACCTGGGTTTCAGTTATGTTTTTTTTTCTACTTGATGTATTCTCAACTAATTTTGGGAATTTGGAAGTGAAGAATCAATGAACTCATGTTCAAGTATGAAGTGATAGTCTCGGAAAGTTTTTTTTCCAGGTGAACTTGAATTCCTTGGTTGTTCAAAATTCAAAATTGTTATTGCAGGGTATCAGAAAAACAAATTTAAGCACTTTTAGGACTCGGACAATGATTTTCAAGGACTGTTATAAGCTTGATGAGATTCGGAGACAGGAAAATTTTAACACTGTCACCAATGCAAATCATTTAGAGTATTGTAACCATTACTTCATTGGGGTCTGTAGAAAAAGAGAATTGTTCCCCTTCGATCAGTGCGTATCTCCATGTGCTTTTGTGCTATAAATAAATATATACACGCAATGTATGACAAGCGGTTCGGAGATGATATTAGCGTAGAATGCTGTATTGAAACTTACCACTAGCACATCTGGGTTTACAGGTTGCATGTGCATACATTCGGGCGAACTTTAATTTAGTACTTACTGCAGATGATCGTTTTCGCAGTTTTCTTGTAGACGATCTTTCATCCAGTAACTTTTTAAGCTTTGGGCAAATTTCTGTTTGCTTCGACTCTATATGTAGTTGCTCATATTTATGTGTTCGGAAGCTATTTCTCTTTTGCAAATATTCAAGGTGCAAAATTTTAATTTCGGGCCATTTTGATTACAGGATTCCCACACAGGACTCTGATCTTTTAGTCGCTATTTTAACTCAAGAAAACAACTCTCAGGTGGTACACATGGTTAGTTTCCAAGTTCTACTTTCGTTTCTGTAATCAGTAGATATCCATTCATGGTGCTTGGCACCTTGAATCATCCCCCCCTCCCCTCCCCTCCCCCCACCCGATCGTGGATGATATGGGTTAGTTCTAAGAAATAACACCTGCGTTTTCAAATTAGTTTGACCATTGTTCCAGGATACATAGATTATGCAATGTATTACTGATTAATAAAAAAAAACCCTGTTTACATCGGTTGTATGACTACAATTTTGGTGCAACTTGCTAAATAACCGAAACCGAGTTGTGTCCTCAGTTACCCGCCAGTCTCTACCTGGTACCTTTGACATTATGGACCAATAGGATGATGTACCATTACTGTGACAAGAATTTTATTATAGTATTGTCACAAAAAAACATTTTATTCTTCATTAAGATTTCCTACAAAAACTATTGTAAAATCAAGATAAACAAACAAAAATAGTGCGTAAGATTCAATGTCCTTTTGGCTGTTTTGATAGGTCAAGTTCTGCACTGTTGTAATTTTGAAAAAATGCGGGGATATTGTGGAGATCTCCGTCCATCTGTCCCATCCATACATGATATCACCAAGAGTATGTAATTCAAAACATTTAAACTATGCCAAGGTGTTCAGTTAGCATCTGCAGATGTGCATAACGGTTTCAGAATTTTGATTTGGCCCCTTGTGGTGCCTGTAGCGCCACTTTTGTTGTTATTGTTAGAAAATCAGTTTACAGTGGAAGGCTCCTAGAGGTTTTAATTCAGAACTTTGAAAGTGTGTTAATATGTTCCAGTAGGGTCTCTAGTGCGTAAAGGTGTTGGATTTTTAATTCAGCCCCATGTGGTGCCTGTAGAATCACTTTTGTCGTTAAGAGAATCGGTTTCTGGCAAAAGATTCCTTGAGGTTTTAATTCGAAACATTGAAAGTGTGTTGATACGTTCCAGTAGGATGTCTAGATGTGCACAAAGGTTTGAGATTTTTTTATTTGGCCCCATGTGGTGTCCATAACGCCACTTTTGTTGTTAGAGAATCGGTTTCCAGCAAAAGCTCTTGGGATTTTTATTTGAAATGTTGTTCATATGTTCCTGTAGGGTGTCTAAATGTGCATAAAGGTTTCAGATTTTGATCTGTCTTCATGTGGCACCTGTAACACCACTTTTGGCATTAGAGAATCAGTTTCCGCCAAAAGGCTCCCGGGGTTTTAAATTCACGTGACCATAATTCTACACTCTGATTGGTTGATTCTGTATGATGTATAATAATATATGAAATGTCGCTAATTAATTAAAATAAATTGATACACTAATTCCATTATTTAGTAATGTTATTTGCTTGTTACTCTCCATTTATAAGATATTACACTTAACTTATTAAAGCATATAGTTCATTTATTATTATTATTATTATTATTGATTAGTTATTGGTGATTAACATGTTTCTGCATTATGGCTCATGACCATGACAGTTTAACGGGTGGAGGAAGCTGGGGTCTCTGGAGAGAACCACTAAGCAATGGCAAACAACTGTCTGCTCCCCAACATACTAACTTCACACAAGCAGGGTTAGCATTGGTTGAAGACAAGTGCACCATCGGCATGCAGTACGCCTTAGTACACAATGCCACCATGCCTCCACATATGCAGTGTGTGTGGGGGGGGTGGGGGGGGGGGGGGGATGTGAAGTGTCTTGCCCAAGGTCTCAATGCAGCATGTAGGTTGTTTTGAACCTTAGCGTATATCCATTGGTGTATTTTGACCAAAATTTTTAATCACTTACAATCAAGGATATGAAATGGGATAAAGAGTTGAGGGCTTTGCACTCACATACCATATTGTTTATACATAATGTCATATGGAGAATCCAATCTCAGATGGAGAATCTTCAGCAGGAGAGAAATAATATTGTTATTTATCAATTTAATCAATCAATTTAATGTGCCATATAATACCTTTTCTTTTCTGTCTGTATCAAGCATTAACCAATAATAAAGAATGCAAATGTGGGATATACTATAGTGTGCTTTTTAGCTCACCGAAGGGAGCTTAACCCTTTACCCAACGTAACGGCCAAAACCGGTCAGCGCTATTCTAAAAAATTGCCAATTTTCATTATTTTTTTCATTTTTTGTCTCAAAAACATAGGTTATGACCCCTCATTGGAAAGAGCTTGTCGAGCTCGTTCCAATGAGGGGTCATAACCTATGTTTTTGAGACAAAAAATGAAAAAAATAAGTTATTCAAGAATTTTTTTTTCAAGTGTCGTCTGCTTTTCATGTTAGGTAAAGGGTTAACTTATCACTTGCCGTCCGTCGTCGTCCGTCGTGAATTTTACATTATATACTACTCCTCCCAAACTACTGGATCAAATTGAACCTAATTTGGTGTGCATGTTCCCTATCATATGTCAATTCAAACTTGTACAAATAAACTTGCCGCACCCACAGGGGCACCACAAGGGGCATAACTCTGATAGCACCCATGAATTTCTTTCCAAAATTAAAAAATTCTTCTTTCAAGAACAGATCCACCAAGCAGAATTCTTTCCTATTTGGTATACATCATCTCTAGGGGTGACAGATTCAAGTTTGTTCAAATTGGCTGCCTGAGTTCATATTTGGGCTCACTATAGAAGCCCGAATTTGAACTTAGTGCATTTCAGGCAAATTTCTTGAAAAATCTTCTTCTCCAGATCCAGCAGGCAGAATCTTTTAATATTTGGTATGCAACATTGTGGGCTGGATCTGATTCAAGTTTGTACAAACCGGCCCCCTGGGTTCATATTTGAGCTCAGTATAGGAGCCCGAATTTCAACTTAGTGCATTTCAGGCAAATTTCTTAAAAAATCTTCTTCTCCAGATCCAGCAGGCAGAATCTTTTGATATTTGGTATTCAACATTGTGGGGTGGATCTGATTCAAGTTTGTTTAAATCGGCCCCCTGGATTCATATTTGGGCTCAGTATAGAAGCCCAAATACGAACTTGGTGCATTTCAGGCAAATTTCTTAAAAAATCTTCTCCAGATCCAGCAGGCAGAATCTTTTGATATTGGGTATGCAACATTGTGGGGTAGATCTGATTCAAGTTTGTTCAAATTGGCCCCCTGGATTCATGTTTGGGCTCACTATAGAAGCTCGAATTAGAACTTAGTGCATTTCAGGCAAATTTCTTTAAAAATCTTCTTCTCCAGATCCAGCAGGCAGAATCTTTTGATATTTGGTATGCAACATTGTGGGCTGGATTTGATTCAAGTTTGTACAAATTGGCCCCCTGGGTTCATATTTGGGCTCAGTATAGGAGCCCGAATTTCAACTTAGTGCATTTAAGGCAAATTTCTTGAAAAATCTTCTTCTCCAGATCCAGCAGGCAGAATCTTTTGATATTTGGTATGCAACATTGTGGGGGAGGGGGGGGGGATCTGATTCAAGTTTGTTCAAATCGGCCCCCTGGGTTCATATTTAGGCTCAGTATAGGAGCCCAAATTTGAACTTGTCTTAGTGCATTTCAGGCAAATTTCTTTAAAAATCTTCTTCTCAAGATCCAGCAGGCAGAATCTTTTGATATTTTGTTATGCAGCATGCTTAGGGGGTGAGATTCACGTTTGTTCAAGCCAAGTCCCTGGGTCCATATTTGGACTCCCTGTGGGAGCCTGAATTATAACTTAGTCAATATGAGAAATTTTTCTTGTCAATATGAGAAATTTTTCTTCAAAAATCTTTTTCTTCAGATTCAGCAGTTGGAATGTTTTGATATTTGGCATGCAGCATCCTTAGGGAGTGAGATTCAAGTTTGTTCAAGCCAAGTCCCTGGGTTCATATTTGGGCTCACTGTGGGAGCCTGAATGATAACTCAGTTCAAAATGAGTAATTTTCTTTAAAAATCTTCTTCTTCAGATCCAGCAGATGAATGCTTTTGATATTTGGTATGCAGCATCCTTGGGGGGGAGGGGGGGGGGGAACATTCAAGTTTGTTCAATCCATGTCCCTAGTTCCATAAAATTTGTCTCTCATGACTTCATTCCTTTGTAGTGTTGATGAACCATGTCTAACTGAATGTGACCCCAAATACTTCTTTGAACCACTTTGGCCAGTGAGCGATTAAGGCTCCTTGGGGCCTCTTGTTTAGTTTTTATTGTCCGATGACTGGTAGAATGCTGAATTAAATTTGGTTGGAAAAATTTGTTAAGATATTCTTGCATAAAGGCACTCTCTAATCAATTGTAATTAGGCAAATCCTTAAAAAATTATACTTCACAGATGATATGAAGCGTGTCCACAAAATTCAGTATGAAGCCTTTGTCATTTGCCATACTTCAGGAATAAAAAAAAACAAATTCACATTTTTTTGTATATTGTAATCATGTTTTCTTGAAAACACATGCAATTAAATATACATCAGTAAAAAAAGTGAAGTTTTGAAGTCTCAAGTTTTCGTACCAATTTTATTTAGGCAGACATTTAGGATAAAAATGTACAATGAGTTGGTTCAGTTTCAATGAGGAATTGACAGAGAACCCAAACCTCTTTGTTTATACTATGCATTTTATCAATTAAAACTCAGGTGCAGTCAGTTACCTTTCAGTAGGCCATACCATGGATAACAAGAACAAGAATGAATGGATAACAAGAATAAAGTCATATTGCAGAAGGAAGACAATGTATTTAGCTCTTCAATAAACTTTCACAGAGTATCTTTGTTTACTTATAGGTGTTGGTAGTTGGAGGTGGAGATGGTGGAGCTGTTCGAGAAATATTGAAACATAAAGATGTAGAGCATGTAACATTGTGTGAAATTGATGGTGTTAGTTCTTTTCCTTCTATACTGCAATGGGTCCCACTTAATTGTATTTTTATAACTAGAATAATCCATATTACATTTTTTAAACTGCAGGTACCCACGTGACTAACAATGCATCTGACAACAGAACAGTGCAAAAAGCTGGGCCTGGAAGCAAAGGATTGCCCATCATGATAAAAAAAATATACCTCTGAATGAAGGCAGTTATGAATAATATCAGACCTAGGATAACCCGACAGGGTTCATTGTGATTCTTGAAAGCCTTGAAAGACACTGAATCGGAAATTGTATATTTTTTTTACTGTACCTATGGCCCAGACTTAGCTGGTGCTAACTCCAAAATATCGAGGGCCAAACACAAATTTTGCCCCCCAATCCCCCAAATTTGCATGCAAAACTGAAAATTATAAGTCCTATCTGGCCCTCCATACATTTACTCTCTGCACATGTGCAGACGCCAGGAAGTGACCGGAATTGGCGCCAACATCATTCTTTGTTTGGCCCTCTGTCAGATAACAACAAACTGACTTCTGTGCTTTTAAATTTCAGTTTATAATGATGCCAGACACAAATCAATGGTTAATTTGGTGGATCCAAGGACACAACTGGATGAAGGAAGGAAGAAACGGTGGTTTGAAACGTTCAGGGCTGTAATTTTATATTTATAAAAATTAGTTCCTGTTCCCCAATTTCGGGACATGGGTCTGACGTCATCATTGTTGATAATGATTTTTCCACTGTTTGTTAAGTATTCCTTCCCTACCCTCCCTTGGTACCCCCAGTTAATCTCCCAAGCGTTTTGGCTTGTTTTATTGAAATTGTTTTTATAAAATTTCTAGTTTAACATGTTTCACAGAATGTTTATTCTGTATATCCCCAGGGTTACGTCCTCACCCTTGGGGTGTTTGGGCATTTTGGTCATGCATCATACATCCAATGTATCGGTTTTTCTTCTGATGAAGATCTTACCTTACATCAGATAGTTCAAAAATCTGTTACTGACTTCGCGCCATGTTTCCTGGGGTCTCAGTTCCAGTTTTCATTCTGATGTTGTTTACTTTAACAATGCTCTTTTTATATACGTACGTAGTTTCCTATTTATGGTAGGTCTGTTGTAAGATACATTAAATATTTCGGTAGTGTAGCAGTTAGTTTTTGGATACAAAAATAATTTTTGTCCACATTTGGGATCTATCAGGATACATTTGGGCACTTCATTCCCTTCGGGAACTTGGGCTCTTGTCAGATTTTTTTTTTTGTGTAATTTAATTTTCGATTTATATTTTCAATGTTTTTTGTTATGTATCTTTTTATAATATTTAATGTGGAGTTGGTGGGAGTACAATCGACTTAGTTTGCTTCATTATGAAAGCATATTGCTCAATAAGCAAGGCGAGGAAGTCTTTCGTCTGAGTTACATGTTGGTTGCCTTGCTTGTAGTCGATGTACTCCTACTAATTCTTGCTCAACATGTGTCGCATGGGATGACAAACATTGGAGACGGGTGTCACGGTGCGTTGTTAGCGAGGACCTCTCGCGGTGAGAGGCCGCCATCGGTCCTCTCGCCAAAAAGTCGCTCTAGTTTTTTAGTTTCTATTTACAGAGGAACAAGAACAAGAACATGGTGATGTTTACGTGACGCCGTCAGAGAGTGTGCTTCCGTCGTCACATTTAGATAGTCAATTAGAGCTAGCGGCTAAAGTGCTCATGAATATTAGACATGGCTGTAAACCACAGCATGGTTTCAGCTCCCTGTTGCCAGCTAGCTCGACCGGTGAAGCGGTTACACCGTCTCAGGGTACCATGATGCCGTGTGTGTCCGTTGCAGTCGAGGAGAGTAGAAAGGGTAGAGCGAGCACTATAAAATAATAACAGGCTCACCCTGCGACAAGGTCTGAAGGACTGCGAGCGAGAGAGCCCCCTCTCTCTTTCATAACAACATCTGGGGCCAGATGTTGTGGTTCAGAACTTGCATCAGTTGGAGCATACGTCCACGTCTCCCGTCCGGGACGCTCCATTCAGTTCACAGCCAGGGTCGGCTATAGTAGCGGCTTCTTCTTCAGCGTCTACCAACACACACGACCACACCTTGGCTACGTGACTTCTGATATCCAGCCTGCATCGCCGAGAAGGTCCACTCTTCGTGAAAGAAGTCTCACCATACAGTAGCCAAGGAGACGAGGCCTCATTCATCGGCACGTCCGCAGAAAAGAGCCATCTAGGACACACTGTCCCAGGAGCAGCCGGCGGACAAGCAACAGAAGACCGCTGCTCCTCAGGCCTCCGTAACGGACTTGTTGTCGCAGATTGTGCAGCTCATCACAGCTCATCACAGCATCCCAGCAAGTGCAGAAGCAGCCAACGGCAGTCTCAGGACCTGAGCTGTTGGATGGTGCTGGGTCGGTGCAGTCATCTGCGCATTCAGATCCCAATGACGTGAGTATAATCTCATTCAGTTGGATGGTGAAAGGGATTTGGAGGAGAATTACCCTTCCCTTTTGGAACAACACAGGGTGGCGATGGATCTAATGCATCAATACTTCCCTGAGTTCGTTCCTGAGAATCAGAATGCTGCGACTTCAGTAGCTAAGAGACGAGGCCTCATATATCGGGATGTCAGGAGAAAAGAGCCGTCTCGGACACACTGTCCCGGGAGCAGCCGGCGGCCAGAATGGAAGACCGCTGCTCCTCAGACCTCTGTAACGGATTTGCTGTGGCAGATTGCACAGCTCATCGCAGCATCCCAGCAAGTGCAGAAGCACCTGACGGCAGTCTCAGAACTTCAGCTGTCGGACAGTGCTTCAGAAGAATGATGAAAGGGATATGGAGGGGGATTACCCTTCCCTTTTCAGAAGAACACGTGGTTGTGATGAATTTAATCCATCAACACTACCCTGAATTTGTTCCAGTGAATCAGAATGCTGCGACTACTTGCAAGAAACCGCTAGCGTTGTTGGACGCTGACTTCATCCGAAAAAAGAGGAGGAAATGTCTTTTCCGGTTAAGTATAGACAGGTGTCGTAGGACTTTGGCCTTTTAGACGATGCCATATTCAACTTTCCAGTGGAAAGAAGTAAGGTGGTTACTTGTCATCATCTTCCGTAATTTTACCGATTAAAGGAAAACGGGAAAGATGTATTGAGAGTTCCTCTGTGTTTGAATAAGCAGACTAAGGACCTAGTTATGGCCTTACCTTCGCCATTCACTATTCGCTCGAACACAATTTAGTTAAGTTGTAGTTAGATGTTAACAGCAGTATATATCCCTACACATAATCACAGGTAGTAGGCACCTACTACACCATCTACATGTATGTAATATGTTCAAGATATGGAGCATATTTACTGGGAGAATGTAGATATGCCAACATCTGGACCCCAGGGGATCTAGATGTTGTCATATGATATACACATACTTACAGTATCAACTGTATTTAAAGCCATACTCATAAAGCAACTACTCGGCTAAGGAGAAGTAGAGAGAATTGACTTATCATGTCCCCCATCTACATGTGGACCTGATTTGGCAACTATTGGGTTAAAGTGCTGATAAATTTGAACAACAGTACATATCTAGAGTGTGCAGAATAACTGGAGGATTTAGTGGATAAATGTGAATATGACAACATCTACACCCCAGGAGGGAGGGGGAGGGGGTGTTACCATATATACATATTAATAGAATCTGCTGTATCTGATGCCATATTCAAGGTGTAAAGAAACTTCCACAGTGTTTAATTAGGACAGTGAAAGAGTTTGAGAAATTTTGATAACCATACCCAGTGGGGTGGACTTTTATCCAAAACAGTTACAAAGTATACAATTACATATATCACCTACATTGGGTTACATTGATGTTGAATGTTACAGGTTACTAATAGTATATATCCCTGCACATGTTCACAGGTAGTAAGTAACTAATATACCACACATGTACAAAATATAGTGTGTAGAATGGATGGATTTTCTGTGTAAATGTAGACATGCGAACATCTGGATCCCAATGGGTCAAAATGTTGCTATAAACACATATTTTATACTATAACCAATGGCCATGGCTAATCTGGTGCAAACTCGATATAATTCAGGGCCAAACACAAATTTTGACCCCCCCCCCCCCCCCCCCCCAATCCCCAATATTTGCATACAAAACCGCAAACTTCAAATCCTATCTGGTCCTCCATACTTTTGTTAATTGTGCATGCGTGGCAACCAGGAATGTACCGAAATTGGTGCAAAGCATCATTCGTTGTTTGGCACTAAGTCGGTAAACAATGATCTGACATCTGTGCTTTAAATCTCCTTTTTTGAGGATGCCAGACACAAATCAATGAAAGAATTGGTGGATTCAAGGCTATAAATAGATGATGGAAGGGAACAACGGTGGTTTCAAACGTTCAGGGCTGTAACTTCATAATAATTATTTAAATTATTTCATGTTTCCCATTTTCGGAACATGCGCCTGACGTCATCATTCTTACTAATGATTTACCAACTGTTTGTTAAATGTTTCTTCCCTATCCTCCTATGAACTCCTCCTGTTAAACTAAACTTTTTGGCTGTTTCTTATTGAAATTTTTTATTAAATTTCTTGGGAGTTTAACTTTTATTACAGAATGTTTATTCTGTTTATCTCCATGGTTACGTCCTCACCTTAGGGGTGTTTGGTCGTTTTGGTCTTGCATCTTCTATCTGATGTATCTTTTTTTCTTCGTATGAAGATCTAGCTTTGCATCTAGTAGCATTTAAATCGGTTACTGACTTTGGGCCTTTTTGTGTGCCTGTTGTCTTGTTTCCGTTTTTTTCAATTGACGTTTTAAACATTAAATTTGGCAATGCCCTTAACATGTAGTATTTAGAATTATAATACTTTAGAATTACTGTAGGATACATTGATTATGATTTCGGTAGTGTATCTGAAAAAATTTGGCTGTTGTCCACACTTAGGCTCTATTGGGATGCCCTTGGGCTCATGATGTTCCTTTTGGGAACTTAGGCATTTTCAACCAAAAATTTCGAAATTTTTTTTATAATTGTTTTGAAATTAATTTGATTGCTATTATTCATGTATCCTTATCATGTATTTTTGTTGTGGAATTTGTAGGAGTACTATCGACTCTGTGTTTTGATTGTAATTATGAAAGCTTACTGCTTCAAATGCAAGGCAAGGAAGTCTCCCTTGGATTTACATGCTTGTTGCCTTGCCTGTAGTCAATGCACTCCTATGGATTTTTTTCCCACTTGTGTACATTGGGATGACAGATGTTGGAGACGGGTGTCGCGATACGTCGGCGGCAGTGAAGTTCCTATGCCAGAGCTGTCACCGCAGGATAATTCGAGTTTTTCAGTTTCTTTTTCTGAGGAACAAGAACGTGGTGATGGTATTGCGACACCCATCCAAAGTGTGCTGCCGTTGGCGCACTCTGATGAGCAAACGGAACTGGCTGCTAAGGTCTCCTTAATATTAAACAGGGAATGAGACCTCTTATTCCAACAGCCAGTTCGACTGGTGTAGTCACCAACCCGATAGTGGGAGCCGTAACACTGGACAAGTCTGTTGCGGTCGAAGGAAATGTAGAATTTGGTAGAGCGAGCACCTCAAAAACTACAGCTCAACCAGCGACGAAGCCGGTAAGTTTCTCTTTGGGAAGCTTGACAAGGTCTGATAGACCGCAAGCGGGAGAGCCTTCTCTAACCCAGCAACATTTGGGGCCAAATGTTGTTTTGAGAAACTTGCATGAGTCGGAGCTAACGTCCACACCCTCTGCTCAGGATGCTCCGTCTAAACACCATCTGGGGTCGGCTACAGTCACGGCTTCTTCCTCAACTTCCGAAAAGCACACACGACCGCATGCTAGCTACCCGACTGCAGATATCCAGCCAGCTGTGCGAAGACATACCCAGTTTACGCCGTGAAGTTGGGCCATCCGGTAGATAGCGATCCGAGGCTTCATTCAGTGGGACGTGTGGAGAAGAGATCTATGTCCAGATCTCCGTCCGGATCTCTGTCCCAGGAGCAGCAAGCAGAAAAAAACCCCCAGAAGACTGCTGCTCCTCACGCCTCTGTAACGTACTTGCTGTCACAGATTGCGCAGCTCATCACAGCTTTCCAGCAGGTGCAAGTGCAGCCTTCCGCAGACTCTGGTGGTGAGCTGTCAGGTGTTGCTGGGTCAGTCCGATCATCTGTACATGCAGATGCGGTTGACCAAAATTCTCAGCTGAATCAGTTGATGGTGAAAGGGACAAGGAAGAGGATTACCCTTCCCTTTCGGAACAGCATATGGTAGCGATGAATTTCATTCATCTATACTATCCTGACCTTGTTCCACCTGATCAGCAAACTGCGACTTCTAGGCAGAAACTGCTGTCGTCTCTAGACAGAGAATATGTGCAAAGGAAAAATATGTTCTTTCCTTCCCGGAACAATCTTGGCAAGTGTTGGATGCCTTCGGCCACATTAACGACGCCATATTCAACCTAGCAAGTTCAAAAAAAAGAAAGCCATTTTCTTATCTGCATTTTCAATCAATATACCGTTTCCTGGATCACGTTATTTTAAAACGGTTGGAGAAGATGCCCAGAGAGCTCCTCTGCGTTTGGATGAGCAGCCTGGGGATTTCAATATGCCCTTGCCTACATCATTCAGTTTACACTCGGACATGATGGAATCTTCTATTTCATCTAATAGAGCGAATCTGGATGCTATGTCCTTGGCAGACCATATCACCAGGGCTTTGGCACAACATCTAAATGGAAAGGAATTTGAGGACATTTGTTTCTCACGAAGAGTTTTTTCCAGGGCAGTCATGTTTGCCACATACCACTGGCCTGTCAGTGGCAAATTTGAAGTTGGTTAGACATGATGAAGCCCTTGCGTCGTCATTAATTATCGATGACAGGGGTGAAAAGCTCTCTCCGAGTTGCTCCGGTCTCCGGACACACACTATTTGACGACAAGCTTTTGTTAGCTTATGAACAAGCTACCAAAAAAGCTTCCAACACACTGCTATTGAAATCTGCGTCTCAACAAAGTGCTTCAGCAGGCTAGAGTAGGCGAGGTCATTCCACTTCACAATCATCAGAAGAGAACTCCTCGCAAGGGTGCAGGAAACCCTCTTACAGTTACTCCAGAGGTCGTCAATATAGCGACTCGGGAAAGGGGGTGCAAGTCTGATCGATACTATGAGTCAGAAGCCCTTAGGCTGATGGGACGAGGTTTTTTTGCGGGGAGGATGTAGTTTCTCCTCCCGCAAGCCTCGCAAGTCAAACAGGTGATGGTCTAGACCTCTGTTACTTTCCAGTTAGCGAAAGTTTATCAAACTTTGCGAAAAACTGGATGGAAGTATTGAGAAAAAGTCGGACCTACCTCCGTCCAAGTCCTTCATTCACTTGGGAAGGAGCTTCCAGACTCACAACAATCTTGTTTGTCTACCGTTACCCAGACCGAAATAAGTCAGTTGTTATGCTTGCTTTTGTCGAAACTCTCCTGCAGTGACTGCGAAGGAGTTTATGCAACTGATGGGACTGTGCATAGCGGCTGTGGGTCTTATTCCAATGGGCCAGCAGCGCACGCGTCCCCTCCAGATATTCTTCACTCAGATCTGGAGTGTGAAGACGCATTTGCTCGAAACCAAGATTTTTTTAACGGACCAAGTAAAACAGAAGGTTTAGATTTAGGCAGATCTCCAGTGGTTGACTCAGGGAGTTCAAACTTCAGCTACCGGATCTGGCCTTCACGCTTATGACGGATGTGAGTCTAACGGGCTGGGGTGCGCCCCTGAATCCCACAGACTTGAAGTGTCAGGGTCTTTGGGACCCTCAGTTCTTGGAGAAGCACATAAACATCATATCTATCTGGCTAGCACTACAACATTGGATTGTTCAGATAGCGAATGTCCATGTTCAGATTCTGTCAGATAACTCGACGGTAGTAGCTTATCTCAGCAACCAAGGTGGCACTCATTCGGTTCCATTATGCAAATTAACCCTTTACCCAACGTAACGACCAAAACTGGCCAGCGCTATTCTCAAAAATAGCCAATTAATTTTCATTATTTTTAAATTTTTTGTCTCAAAACATAGGTTATGACCCCTCGTTGGAACGAGCTCGTCGAGCTTGTTCCAATGAGTTGTCATAACCTATGTTTTTGAGACAAAAAATTAAAAAAATTAGTTATTCAAGAATGTTTTTTGCAAGTGTCTTCTGCTTTTCATGTTAGGTAAAGGGTTAACAGAGAAGATTCTCCTACTCACTCTGAGTCATCACGTTCATCTCTCAGTCTGTCATATATCGGGTCGTCTGAACGTTCTAGTAGACTCACTCTCACAAAAAGGTTGCCTGTTACCATCGGAGTGGACTATCAACAACTGAGTATTCAGTCAGATCTGCTACCAGTGGGATTGTCCCATGATAGATCTTTTTGCAACACACCTGAACAATCAATTACTGACGTTTGTGTCTCCATGCTTAGATCACCGAGCATACACAGTAGACGCTCTATCGATCTCATGGGATGGAATGATAGGATATGCATATCCTCCTGCTCCATTGATTCAGCAGATTCTGTTAAAAATCAAAAGTTTCACTGCAAAATCCTGCTAGTAGCACCTCTGTCATCACAGAAACCCTGGATCAATCTTCTCAAGTGTTTGTTATGGGACATTCCCTGGAAGCTTCCCCTCGAAAGGACCTTCTATATCAGGGGAAGTCACGCGCACTGCATCACAACCTGGAAGGTCTCAACCTTCACGTATATCCGTTGTGCGGTCCTTCTTGCACGGAAAACATTTTACAGGACGAGCAGTGGATGCAATTTCTAACTGTAGGAGGACCTCCTTTTGGTTGAATTATGCAGCGAAGTGGACGGTTTTCTTCCATTGGTGTATGGACCAGTCTGTAGACATCTGTGATCCATCCATTCCATAGATTGTCAATTTCCTGGTCTACTTGTTTGACATATTAAACTTTCAGCCCGTCACTATTAAGGGCTATAGGTCTATGTTATCAGACACTTACGCTCATCATGATAGCTTGGTTATTGGATCAGATTCTTCTTTATCCAAGCTAGTTAGAAATTTCCCTATAAATAAACCTAGAACCCTTAGATTAATTCCTAAATGGAATTTAGCTTGTGTTCGGTTGAAGCTTCAAGAAGCTCTGTTTGAACCGTTAAACGATGTAGAGTTCAAATTCTTGACCTATAAAATGGCCTTTCTCTTAGCCTTTGCATCTGCCAAAAGAGTAAGTGAACTTCATGCATTATCTGTTGATGATTCCCATTACTTTAGTGTGGGTAATACTGTTACCCTTAATATGGAAATGGGATTCTTGGCTAAGAATCAGATTCCGGATAAGTGGCCGGAGCCTATTATCATTATGGCTTTACCGTCCTCGGACAACCGTAGACCTTTGCTGTGTCCAGTTAGAGCAATGCGCATTTATAAACATCGATTAGGTGTTATTAGAAAAGGAATAAAAAGATTCTTTCTTTCTTTGATTCCTAACAGAAAAGATATATCTGTTCATTCTATCGCTAGATGGATTCAATTGGCAATATGTATTGCTTGTGAAAGTCTATCTTCGGATCAACTTTCTGTCAACAAGATTTCAGCGCATGAGGTTAGAGCACTGTCCACTTATTCTAACAGTATAGCCATTACTGATCATATGAAAGCTGCATACTGGACACAGCCCTCTTCATTTACCAAGTTTTAGATTAGAAATTTAGAGTCCATCTCCGGTGACCTTAAATCTTTGGGCCCTCTAGATGTTTAGGCAGTCTGCTCGAGCACTGACACTGTTCCGCTGCCCTCTTCATTCTGAGGCAAGGAAATGCCTCCTCCAGAGACAGTAGTCCAGAGTCAGCGCTGGGTGGTTTTAATGTGTAGCTCGTTGTGAAGCAATAACTATGTCTCATTTATGTACTGTTTTTAAAGTGTAGCTCACTGTGAAGCATTTGTATATGTTATGTGTCAAACGAGCGTCTCTATACAGTACTCGGACACTTTTAAATGAGTATAAAATCTCTCATTCTCTGGTCTAGCTTTATAATAGGTTTCCTTCACCGAAATAGCATAACAAGTTATGCTGGCATTAAATGGAGAAATTAAGTAATTCTCAATTACATTGTTGGTGTTATGTCATTCTCTTTTCTTATAAGAGAAGGACATATGTAATTCCTCGGTCGTCTCCTGTTCTCCTGTAGGAGATATTCTTTATCGAAGTAATTGAGAGATTGGATTTTTCTCTAAGTCCTAGGCCCTCCAGGCTTTTTACTATTCAGCTAAGTATGGGCCAATGGTTGTAGTATAAAAATATGATAAATTTAAAGTAATTTGTATATTTTTTATACTTACAAATGGCCCAGTTAGGGATGGCCCTCCCATGAGTGGCCACTCATACCTCTCAGCTGATTATAACATTTAGCAGGCACTATAAAAAGAAAGCTGCTTGGCGCAAATTTTGGTACCTTCCTGGTTACTGCACATGCACAGTTAACAAAAGTATGGAGGACCAGATAAGACTTGAATTTTTCAGTTTTGTGTGCAAATTTTGGGGATTGGGGGGTTCAGAAATTGTTTGGCCCTGAAGTAAATCAAGTTTGCACCAGCTAAGTGTGGGCCAAGTATAAAAAATATACAAATTACTTTAAATTTATCATTTTTACAGTATCAACTGCATCTAATGTCCTACTCGAAGCATTAACTGCAAGAATGTGTTGACCCAAGATGCTACTATATACATTTCAGTTCCAACCGTAGATAATGGCATTCTCTTGTGCAAACTGTTTGAACTATGTAGCCCCACTTCAACTGCAATGAGTTAAGTTACAGTTAGATATAGTGTGCAGAATGAATGGATTTACTATGTAAATGTAGATATGCCTGTATCTGGTTTTCATAAGGTCAAGATGTCACATATACCCATATTTGCATCATAAGCTGCATGTAGTGTCATACCCAAAGTATAAACAACATGTAATATGTAGACCTCACTTGGCTACATGGGCTAAGTTGCCATTAAATTATAGAAAGTATACATATTCCTACACAGTCACTATACTTACAGTGCCCAAATTAAGTAATACATACATATTAGAAGATAGGGTTGGGTAGCATGTGGTTTTCGATGGCATCAAATATCTACAAAATGTGCATTGTGAGAAGATCTTGGTCAAGTTCGATATTTACCAAAGTCAAGTTTTCTGGATTTTATAGGAGTTATGCGCCTTTTTGTTAAATTCTGAAAATTTGTGCATGTCTGTTAACTGGTTGGGTGTGGGAAGCCACGATCATGGCTCTCCTGTAAAGTGTGGGGAGCCACGATCGTGGCTTTCGGTAATGTGATTTTATTGACCCTTGTTTTTACATATAAAACACAATTAATAGCGCCCGGTTTGAAACGGTTGGTATATATAAGATTGACCACTGGTAAGTTCACCAAATTGTACATGTGGAAATGACTAATGGTCTGTGTTAAGCTAAATTAAATGATTAATTTTCACGTAATTTTTCATAAAAACGAAATGGGAAATCCCCAACTTGACCCAAGTTTGTTTGCTGTTGTCAAAAATTTTCGAATGGGGTGTTCCGTAAGAGATAGAAATAATTTTACCCCCTTGTCAGTTTTAATACATCCGTAGTTAAATAAAACAATGCATTCTTGTGTGAATATCCCATTTTGATGATTTAGTTGTCATTTTTTTTAATTGTAAACTCGGAGAATGAAAGTTGAAACGCATGTGCGAATGTCTGTCCCAGATATTTTGGACTATTTTTAGCAGTAAATAACAAGACATGTTTTGTCCATAAAAGTTGTTAAAATCAATAATTTTAGTAAATTTTATTGTTATCTGAATAAATATGATAGTGGGTGGATTATTTCATCAAAAACAATACAGAATTCGAGAATTATCCAGAAGGAAGTGAAGGTCGAAATCCGAGTTAATTTATGCAGGAAATTCGCAATGGCATCATTGCACTGTTCAAGTCTGTTGTGTCTGTTTGGCGTTCTTTCACGCATATTTATACCACCCACTTGAAAAGTGGGCGGTATATAGCATTCATGGTGTCCGTACTTACGTACGTCCGTACTTCCGTACGTCCGTACGTCCGTGACGCTTTGGGGGTACACATCTGCTATCTGCTACTCCTCTTAAACCAGTGGGTGGATTTCATTGAAACTTACAGGCATTCTTTTCTATACATTATAGATATGCACCTCCTATTTTGCTTTCAGGTATTTTTATTTTTTACTCTTTCCCAAAGGGCGAAATGAACTTAGCCAAATTGTTGTGATGCTTTAGGGGGGTACACTCCTGCTATCTGCTACTCCTCTTATACCAGTGGGCGAATTTCATTGAAACTCTCAGACATTCTTTTATATACATTATAGATGTGCACCTTCTATTCTGCTTTCAGGTATTTTTATTTTTTTATTTTTTTTTGGGGGGGGGGGGGGGGGGGGGTTGTCAGTGTTTGTGCTCTCTACATTAAACACACTTTTACTGTTGTAAAATGTTCCTTGGTGGGAGTGGGTGGTATCATTTAGTGAGCAGTGCTCACAGTTTTTCTAGTTATTCATGCATTAAAAATGTAGAATTGACCTGTCCAACGCAGAACACAATAAAAGAAAAACCCCCTCCACCAATGCCAGGAACGTTATGTAGGATATATTTTTATTTAATTGAAGCGAGCTAGCCGTCTTGTTTACAAATACAATACAAATTGTGTCAAACACGTGTACCAGCATCAGAATCCAAGGTAAATTGTCAACAGTTCTTTTACACTGCCATTCAGATATATCGAGATGCTCGTCCCCCACCCTCACCCCTCATATTTTCCTGGGGCTTGTGTATTTTGAACGAGTGAATAACCCAACGAAAGCCCTGTGAATTCTTACACTTGTTTTCAAGGCACTTGGACGTTTCGCCCCTGTGAGTGGGACGTTTCGGCCTATACTCTAGACGTTTTGGGTCACATACCGTGTGCCATTCTTGTACAGTACCTCCTCATATAAGTTGTAGGATAACCACAATAAAATTGTGTCAGAACTGTTGGCAAAAATAAGAGATAAGTTGATAACCCAAATTTTTTGTGGTTATCCAACATTATTTGAGGAGGAACTGTGTGTGTGTCTGCAGGTTAGCACATGCAGTGTGCAGACAGGGTCACAACCTGTTGTCCTACAACTTATTTGATTCATTCACATATTTTACCTGTAATTTACCTGTCATAATATGACAAGTTATTATGCTAGTGTTATTTGTACAGGATATGTGCTAGGGCGGTACCTTGTGGGACTCCCAATAAAAAAAAAAATTATAATTTTTTTTTTCCTTCATTTTTTACCTGGTTGCTAATTAGCTATCTGGAAATCTGTAACACACCTGTAATGCGACAATCTTCAAACAATAAAATGTGGCCTCTGCCTTTGGTAATGAAATTTCAATTGTTTGTGTTAACATATATCCTGGTAGAACTTTTCCATAATGGTTACAATAATTTGCGATTATTTTTTCCATTTACCTGTTTGCTCATTTAGTACAGGTAATACCTGTTGTGGCATACCTCTGAAACAATGCACAGCAAACATTGTTGTTAGCTGTCATAGTATCATATGTCAATGGATACATCTTGTAAGAGGCTTGTGAAAAACTTCAAAACAAATTTTCTTTAAAAATTGACTTTTCTGATGGTTCTTACCTGTTTTCTCGTTAATGATAATATACCTGTTATACACCTACTATGCACCACAATCAACCAATAGGGTTACCTTTGATAAAAGGGTATGCTTTGGGAATGGAAAGTAAACAACAACAAAGTCAAAAATCTTTATTTTCCCTTATGTTTTCAATTTTTAACATTTTTCTTGTTAATTAAGTTACCTTTTTACCTGTGTTACCTGTAATTAATACAATATACGGTAAAATAAAAAATGAAGCCTTGATTTAATTTAATTACCTGAAAAAATATGTATACATGTTGATGGGTTTTATCAAAAGAAAGGGTAAAAAAGTCAAGATATATGAATCATACATTATTTGTAAAACTTCTGACAAAAAAATATACACGTTTCAACTGCACAGTTTAAGAATTGTAGCGCTCAACCAGTTAATGACTTTGTGAATTCAATAACATGATTCATTAGCTCACCTGAATGAAGCACAAGTGGACAAGGGGAGGTTTAGTGATCACTTTCTATCATCCGTTGTCTGTCTGTCCAGTGCAAACTTTACCTTATTGACTTCTTCTCATAAACTCCTGCCCCGAATTGAATAAAAATTGATAAGCATGTTCCTTATCATATGTCAATTCAAGTTTGTTCAAATGAAGTTGTCACGCACAAGGGGCATAATTCTGTTAGCACTCACAAATTTTTTTTTTTAATTGAAAAATCTTCTTCAGAGGGGGCAGTTTTGTTCAACACAAGTCTCTGGGTTCATATTTGTGCTTTCTATGGGAACCCCACTATTAACTCTTGTGCAATATAAGGAAATTAATTTTAAAATCTTTCAGATCTACTAGTCAAAATTTCTTGATATTTGGTAAACTGCATCTTGGGAGTGGGGGGGGGGGGGGGGGGGGGAGGGTCACCTTGAATTTTGTTCAAATCATGTACCTGGAGTCATATTTGAGGTCCCGATGGGTGTCCAAATTATAACTTAGTGTAATATGAGGAATATTCTTTAAAAATCTTCAGATCCATCAGTGAGAATATTTTATTGTTTGGTGTGTAGTATCCTAAGTGGAGTGACATTCATATTTGTTCAAATGAGGTTTCCTGGGTTCATATGTGAGCTCTCTACTGGGAACTTGGAACTCTTGGTGCAATATGAGGAATATTCTTTAACACATCTTTTTCTTCAGATCTACCAGTCAGAATATTTTGATATGCAGCATCCTTAGGAGGTTCATATTAAAATTGGTTCAAATCTAGTCCTGGGGTCATATTTAGTCTACCTGTGGGAGGCTGAATTTTAATTTTTTTCGGTCTGAAGAATATTCTTCTTCAGATCTATAAGCCAGAATCTATTGATACTTGGTTTGTAGTATATATTATGGTGGTGATTGATTATTGGCCTATAAATGACTTGTCCTCTGGATATCGGTATCAACAAAAAATAGTAATTCTGCCGATATTGACAGCCGATATGTTATTTCTTTTCAAAGCAAAGTTCTCGATCCAATCGCTGATAATCTCAGCTAAACAGTTGTGGTTACTGGTTAGGGGTGCATAGTTCAAACAGATATTTTCCAATTACCACATGGATCTCCTAAAACTACAGGTAACAATATATCTGACAGAGACAATCAATCCTGAAAAATGTTTACAAATAGAAACAAATACATGAGACGTCGGGCTGTGGGTGTGATCAATTACAGCTGGAGTAATCAGACTTCAGAACATTCAGTACAGATTTTACTTTTCCAGTATTCTGTGTGAGAACATTTAGTAGCCTTGCCTTTGGCAAAGATAACTCAAACTGTGATAGCCATTAGCAAATTATACATGAACATTAATACTTGTACGTTATTCACATGTTTGTTTCTTAAATGTCAAGACAAAGCCCGTAAACAACAAAGAGATAACTCATAAATTTTAGCTGTGTTTTTTAACTTTTTTTAGATTGTGATAAGGATAAGGTGGTAGAAAGTGTTGGGTCCCTAGGAACTGGACAATTCACCCAAATGGACTCTCCACCTCCTGCATTTTAACTATTTTTTGTTCTTTTCATTTTGGACGATCTCTATCCCCTGCTAATTTGGGAGGGGGAGGGGTGTTTACTATAGTCTATACTACTATTAGAGATCATGAATAATATTGCGAGAACAAATTTATCACAAGAAATAAATTGGAAAATGAATTGTGTAGATTAAATATTTTTATACAACAACCAATGGCCCAGACTAGCTGGTGCTAACTCAAAAATTAATCCAGGGCCAAACACAAATTTTGTTCCCAAATCCCCAAAATTTGCATGCAAAACTGTAAATTCAATGTCCTATCTGGTCCTCCATACTTTTTGGATCTGCGCATGTGCAGTATCCAGGAAGACACCGAAATTGGCGCCAACCATCATTCTTTGTTTGGCCCTGAATGAACTGACATCTGTGCTTTTAAATCTCATTTTTGAGGATGCCAGACACAAATCAATTGTAAAATTGGTGGATCCAAGGAAATAATTGGATGATGGATGTGAACAACAGTGGTTTGGAGCGTTCAGGGCTGTAACTGTATAATTTTTATCAAAATTATTTCATGTTTCCCAATTTAGGGACATGGGCCTGACGTCATCATTCTTGCAAATGATGTTTCAACTGTTTGTTAAGTGTTCCTTTGCTATCCTTCCTTGAAGCCCTCCTGTTAAACCCCCAAGCTTTTTGGTTTATTTTCATTGAAATTTTTTATTAAATTTCTTGGGAGTTTGACGTGTATTACAGAATGTTTATTCTGTATATCCTCATGGTTACGTCCTCACCCTAGGGGCGTTTGGGTCATGCATCTTCTGTCCGATGTATCGTTTTTAGCTCACTGAAGGGAGCTTAACTTATCACTTGCAGTCCGCCGTCGTCCGTTGTCTTGAACATTTTTCAAACGATTTCTCCTCTGAAACCACTGGTCCAATTTTCACGAAGCTTCATGTGGATGTTCATTACTATATGGCAATTCAGGTTTGTTCAAATGAAATGGTCACGTCCCTTGGGGGCTCTGTATGGGGCATAACTCGGATAGCACCGTATGAATTATAGAAAAATTATTAAAAAATCTTCTCCAGAACCAGTGGGCAGAATCTTTTGATACTTGGTATGCAGCATCTTGGTATGGGTCTGATTCAAGTTTGTTCAAATCGGCCCCCTGAATTCATATTTGGGCTCACTATAGAAGCCCAAATTCGAACTTAGTGCGTTTCAGGCAAATTTCTTAAAAAATCTTCTTCTCCAGATCCAGCAGGCAGAATCTTTTGATATTTGGTATGCAAAATTGTGGGGTGGATCTGATTCAAGTTTGTTCAAATCAGCCCCCTGGATTCACATTTGGGCTCAGTATAGAAGCCCAAATTCGAACTTAGTGCATTTCAGGCAAATTTCTTAAAAAATCTTCTTCTCCAGATCCAGCAGGCAGAATATTTTGTTATTTGGTATGCAACATTGTGGGGTGGATCTGATTCAAGTTTGTTCACATTGGCCCTCTGAATTCATATTTGGGCTCACTATAAAAGCCTGAATTCGAACTTAGTGCATTTCAGGCAAATTTCTTCAAAAATCTTCTTCTCAAGATCCAGCAGGCAGAATCTTTTGATATTTGGTATGCAACATTGTGGGGTGGATCTGATTCAAGTTTGTTCAAATGGGCCCCCTGATTGAATTCATATTTGGGCTCACTATAAAAGCTTGAATTCGAACTTAGTGCATTTCAGACAAATTTCTTCAAAAATCGTCGTCTTCAGATCCAGCAGGCAGAATCTTTTGATATTTGGTATGCAACATTGTGGGGTGGATGTGATTCAAGAATGTTCAAATCGGCCCCCTGGATTCATATTTGGGCTCAGTATATAAGCCTGAATTCAAACTTAGTGCATTTTAGGCAAATTTCTTCAAAAATCTTCTTCGCCAGATCCAGCAGGCAGTATCTTTTGATATTTGGTATGCAACATTGTGGGGTGGATCTGATTCAAGTTTGTTCAAATCAGCCCCCTGGGTTCATATTTGGGCTCAGTATATGAGCCCAATTTGAACTTAGTGCATTTCAGGCAAATTTCTTTAAAAATCTTCTAATCAAGATCCAGCAGGCAGAATCTTTTGATATTGGGTATGCAGCATGCTTAGGGGGGTGAGATTCAAGTTTGTTCAAGCCAAGTCCCTGGGTTAATGTTTGGACTCATTGTGGTAGCCCGAATTATAACTTAGTTCAAAATGAGGAATTTTCTTTAAAAATCTTCTTCTTCAGATCCAGCAGTCGGAATGTTTTGATATTTGGTATGTAGCATCCTTAGGGGGGTGAGATTCAAGTTTGTTCAAGCCATGTCCCTAGGTCCATATTTGGGCTCTCTGTGGGAGCTTGAATTGTAACTTAGTTCGAAATGAGGAATTTTCTTAAAAAATCTTCTTCTTCAGATCCAGGAGTCGGAATGTTTTGATATGTGGTGTGTAGCATCCTTAGGGGGGTGAGATTCAAGTTTGTTAAAGCCAAGTCCCTGGGTCCATATTTGGGCTCCCTATGGGAGCCCAAATTATAACTTAGTCAATATGAGGAATTTTTAGCCCACCGAAGGGAGCTCAACTTATCACATGCCGTTCGTCATCCAACGTCGTGAACATTTTTCAGACAACTTCTCCTCTGTAACCACTGGTCCAATTTTCACGAAACTTCACGTGGATGTTCATTACTATATGGTAATTCATGTTTGGTCAAATGAAATGGCCACGTCCCTTGGGGGCTCTGTATGGGGCATAACTCAGATAGCACCGTATGAATTATAGAAAAATTATTAAAAAATCTTCTTCTCCAGAACCAGTGGGCAGAATCTTTTGATACTTGCTATGCAGCATCTTGGTATGGGTCTGATTCAAGTTTGTTGAAATCGAGTCCCTCTACCAATATTGGGGATCACTATGGGGGCGTGAATTTTTACTTAGTGCAATTTAAGGAAAAATCTTCTCCAGAACCAGTGGGCAGAATCTTTTGATATTGTCAGACAACTTCTCCTCTGTAACCACTGGTCCGATTTTCACGAAACTTGACGTGGATGTTCATTACTATATGGTAATTCATGTTTGTTCAAATGAAATGGCCACGTCCCTTGGGGGCTCTGTATGGGGCATAACTCTGATAGCACCATATGAATTATAGAAAAATTCTTTAAAAATCTTCTTCTCCAGAACCAAAGGGCAGAATCTTTTGATATTTGGTATGCAGCATCTTGGTATGGGTCTGATTCAAGTTTGTTCAAATTGAGTCCCTTGATCACTATTGGGGCTCCCTTTTGGGGCATGAATTTTTCCTTAGTGCAATTTAAGGAAAAATCTTCTTCTCCAGAACCAGTGGGCAGAATCTTTTGATATTTGGTATACAGCATCTTGGTATGGGTCTGATTCAAGTTTGTTCAAATGGAGTTCCTTGATCAATTTTGGGGCTCACTATGGGGACCTGAATTTTTACTTAGTGCAATTTAAAAAAAAATTTTTTTAAATCTTCTTCTCCAGAACCAATGGGCAGGATCTTTTGATATGTGGTATACAGCATCTTGGTATGGGTCTGATTCAAGTTTGTTCAAATTGAGTCCCTCGATCAATATTGGGGCTCACTAAAGGGGGTGTGAATTTTTACTTAGTGCAATTTAAGAAAATTTCTTTAAAAATCTTTTGTCAGAAACCGATGGGAGGAATCTGTTGATATTTGGTATACAGCATCTTGGTATGGGTCTGATTCAAGTTTGTTCAAATTGAATCCCCTGTTCAATATTGGGGATCACTATGGGGGGTGTGAATTTTTACTTAGTGCAATTTAAGAAAAAATCTTTAACAATCTTCTTCACCAGAACCAGTGGGCAAAATCTTTAGATATTTGGTATGCAGCATCTTGGTATGGGTTGGATTCACATTTGTTCAAATTGAGTCTTTTGATCAATATTGGGGCTCACCATGGGAGCGTGAATGTTTACTTTGTGCAATTCAAGGAAAATTCTTTAAAAATCTTCTTCAGAACCATCATGCAGAATCTTTTGATATTTGATCAGCAGCATTGTCCCATTCAGATCTGTTGATGTTTTATCTCTACAGAGAGTATAGATTTACTCTGTAGAACCTTAAGAATAGCTTTTGATAAAATTTGTGTCTTAACAGTATGGAACATTCGGTGAGCGCCTAAGGCCCCCCTGGAGCCTCTTGTTTCTTCATCTGAAGACCTTGCTTTACATCGGGTAGCTTTAAAATCTGTTACTGACTTCGGGCCTTTTTTATTCAGTGCCTGGGGTCTTGTTTACGGTTTTTATTTGACATTGTTTACATTGGCAATGTTCTATAAATATATGTAGTTTCTACTTATTATTACTGTAGGATTGTTGTAAGATACATGTTATAATATTCCAGTAGTGTAGCAATTATTTTTTGGAATTTTGTCCACACTTAGGCTCTGTCAGGATACTTTTGGGCTCGTCGTGTTCCCTTTGGGAACTTGGGCTTTTGTCAAAGATTTTTTTTAATTAATTTTTCGATTTGTATTTTGAATGTTGATTATTATGTATCTTTATCATATATTTATTGTGGAGTTGGTGGGAGTACTATCCACTTTGTTTTATTAATCATGAAAGCTTATTGCTCAAAATGCAATGCGAGGAAGTCTTCCTCAGATTTACATGCTTGTTGCCTTGTTTGTAGTCGATGTACTCCTGCTAATTCTTGTCCTACATGTGTTGATTGGGATGACAAATGTTGGACACGGGTGTCATGGTATGTTGTTAGCAGTGAGAGGCCAATGCAACTGCTCTCGTAGCAAAGTCAATCAAGTTTCTCAGTTTCTTTTTCAGAGGAACAAGAACATGGTGATGGTTATGTGACACCTGCAATAAGTGTGCTACCGTCATCATGCTCAGATGAGCAAACAGAGCTAGCTGCTAAGGTGCTCATGAATATTAGGCAGCGGATAAAGCCACTAGCCGGAGGTTTTAGTCCCTTGTCTGCAGCTAGCTCGACTGCTGAAGCAGCAGTTACTCTGTGCGTGGGTACCGTGAAACTGGGTATGTCCGTTGCGGTCGAAAGAAGTGGATTGGGTAGAGCAAGCACCTTAAAATCTAAACATGCTCACCCAGCGACGACGGAACAAGCGAAGAAGCCAGCAAGTGTTGTGAGAAACTCAGCGAGGTCTGAAAGGACCGCGAGCGAGAGAGGCCCCTCTCTATCCAGCAGCATCTGGGGCCAGATGTTGTGATAAAAAACTTGCGTATGTCGGAGCATACGTCCACACCTGCCGTCCGGGATGCTCCATATAGATCGCAGCCGGCCATGGCTACAGTTACGGTTTCTTCCACTGCAACTACTAAGCACAGACGACCGCATCCTAGCTACCCAACTTTGGAGATCCAGCCTGTTATGCGAAGAAGGGACCACACTTCGCCGGTGAAGTCGGACCATCCGGTAGCTAGGGAGACGAGGCCTCGATCATCGGGACGTACGGAGAAAAGAGCCATCTCCGTCTCACCGACCCAGGAGCAGTAAGCGGCGAAGAAACAAAAGACCGCTGCTCCTCAGGCCTCAGTGACAGACTTGCTGTTGCAGATTGCGCAGCTGATCGCAGCATCCCAGCAAGTGCAAGAGCAGCCTCCTGCAAACTCAGAACCTGAGCTGTCGAACGGTGCTGGGTTGGGCCAGTCGTCTGTTCACGCGGATGCAAGGGACCGAGATTCACAACTGAGTCCTTCGGATGGTGAAAGTGATATGGAAGAAGATTACCCTTCCCTTTCGGAACAACACATGGTTGAGATGGATTTCATCCATCAATACTACCCCTGAATTTGTTCCGTCGAATCAGACTGCTGCGGCGACAAGGAAGAAACCGCTGGCGTCGTTGGACGCAGACTTTATCCGGACAAAGGAGGAGGTCCTTTCTTTTCCGGTTCATTCCTTGGCCATATAGACGACACCATATTTAATCTCTCAAGTACGAGGAAGAAAGGCAGTTTCTTAACTTCATCGTCTATAAACATACTGTTTCTTGGACCATGTTCATTTAAAACGGTCGGAGAAGATGTTCAGAGAGTTACTCTGCATTTTGGATGATCAGGTCGAGGATCTAGAGGTATCCTTACCTGGATCATTCACAATTCGCTCAGACGCAATTGACACGGCAATTTCTTCAAATAGAGCGAATTTGGACACTATGTGTTACGCAAATCACCGTACATGAGCTATGGTGCAATGTCTCAACGAAAAGGAATTTGAGGACGTTCATACCTCTCTTAGAGTTCTATCCAGGGCAGTTATGTATACCATGTATAACAGTGCCGAATTTGGAGTTAATCATCTGTGATGGTGCGCTTGCGTCGTCATCACTGATAGATGACAAGGTGAAAAACTCTCCCCGAGTCGCATACTATATTTGACCACAAGCTTTCATTAGTCTATGACCAGGCTACTTAAGTGCATCTAATGCTCTGCTTTTTATGTCGGCGTCTCATCGACCTGCTGCAGCAGATAAGAGTAAAGGAGAATGTTCCAGACAAAAATCGTCAAAAGGGGACTCCTCACGGGGTTATAAGAAACCCTCTTATTCTTACTTTGGAGGTCGTCAGTATAGCAACTTGGGACAGGGGCGTAGTTCTGATCGGGACTATTGGTCAGACCCCCTAAGCCGACGGGATGGGGTTTTTCGTGGGGAGGACGTGGTTTCTCCTCCTGTAAGCCTCGCATGAGTTTGAGTCGTTGGATGCTGTAGAGTTCAAATACTTGACCTATAAAACAGCATTTCTCTTAGCCTTTGCATCTGCTAGAAGAGTTAGTGAACTTCATGCTTTATCAGTCGATGAATCTCACTACCTTAGTGTGATTAATACCATTACCCTAACTACGGAAGTGGGATTTCTGGCTAAGAATCAGACTCCAGATAAATGGCCTGAACCTATTACCATTAAGGCTCTGCCATCCTCGGACAACCGTAGACCTCGGCTGTGTCCAGTCACGGCTATGCGCATATATAAACGTCGATCATATTTTATAAGAAAAGGAAGAAATCATTTATTTCTTTCAATGATTCCTAACAGAAAAGATATTTCTGTTCATTCAGTTGCTAGATGGATTCAGTTGGCAATATGCATTGCCTATGAAAATCTATCTTCGGATCAACGTTCTGTAAATAAGATATCTGCGCATAATGTTAGAGTGCTGTCCACTTCTTGGGCTTATTCTAACAGTATAGCCATTACTAATCTTATGAAGGCTGCATACTGGACACAGCCCTCTACATTTACCAAGTTTTACCTGAGACAATTTAAGAGTCCATCTCCGGTGACCTTAGATCTTTTCTCTTTAGGTCCTCTTTCTGTTGCTCAGAATGTCGTCCATCAATGGTTACATCTATAGTTATTTAGGCAGCCCGTTCCAGCAGTGACTCTGTTCTGCTGCCCTTTTGTTCTGTGGTCTCGTACCTCAGAACAAGGGGAAGGGGGGGGGGGGGACAGTTTTTTCCCTTATGATCTTCTGGCTTTATAGTGAAAAGCAAGGGAAGACCTCCTCCTGTGGCAGTAGTCCTGAGTCGGTGTAGCTTTAATGTGTAGCTCTGTATGAAGCAATAACTATGTCTCATTTTTTACTGTTTTTAAAGTGTAGCTTACTGTGAAGCATTTGTGTATGTCATGTGTCAAACGGGCATTAACATACAATCCTCGGACACTTTTAAATGAGTATAAAGAGTCGCATTCTCTGGACTATCTTTATATATTGGTTTTCCTTCACCTAATTAGCATAACGGGTTATGCTGGCATTAAATGGAGAATTATATATTATGTAATACTCTGTTACATTGTTGGTGTTATGTCTCTCGTTTCTCGTAAAGGAGAAAGACATATATAATTCCTATCTTCTCCTATTCTACTGTAGGAGATATCCTTTACTGAAGTGATTGAGTGATTGGATTTTCCTTTGTCTTAGGCCCTCCAGCCTTTTTATGATTCAGCTAGTCTGGGCCATTGGTTATATTATAAAAATATTATAATTTTAAGTAATTTGTATATTTTTTATACTTACCAATGGCCCAGATGGATATGGCCCTCCCATGAGTGGGCACTCATACCTCCCCACTGTTTACAACATTTAACAGGCAATTATAGAAAGAATGATGGTTGGTGCCAATTTCGGTGTCTTCCTGGATACTGTGCATGTGCAGATCCAAAAAGTATGGAGGACCAGAAAGGACATTGAATTTTCGGTTTTGCCTGTAAATTTGGGGGATTGGGTGGCAAAATTTGTGTTTGGCCCTGGATTAATTTTTGAGTTAGCACCAGCTAGTCTGGGCCATTGGTAAGTATGAAAAATATACAAATTACTTGAAATTTATAATATTTGTGTTGGTTATTTGAAAAAAAAAACCTATGCCCATTTTTGGCTTACTTCATTTTGAGTGAATGTAGGCTGGTATGCTGATTGGAAGTAATTGCCGAGTGTAAAAACAAAAAAATATAGGATAGAGAAGTTCCAGGAAAGAAAAATGAAAATAGACTCGACTCGGGTGAAGAAAGTGTGGGGAAGTGAAGAAAGAAGTCTGAATTGGAGGATTGTGCAGGTTAGAAGGAATGGAAGAAGAAATATAAAAAAATACCTCTAATTAGGTGATGTTCAGTAACTTCTTTGCCCGAAATTTGTGAACGCGAAGTCCATAATGTAATGTTTTGTTGTGGCACGTTCTACATCAGAAAATTATATTACAAACTTTGGGACTTTGGGACCAAGTTTGGACTAGATATTCAGGACTGAGGTACAATAGATAGGTGGTCCGATTTGATTGATAGTAGCTGAAGGCTAAAGCCACTGAATGTTTTAAACTCAGAACTGTAATAGGCTATCACTTTTACCGGCATCCAGTAATGTTTCTGACGTCAATTACTCCACTAAGTCAACAATTTCACATTTTATTTTTAGCATACCAGTATCCTCGTCTGGAAATTGTGTGTTTGTTTATATTGTTATTATTTATAGACATTCTTTAGTCTATTTGATTCGATGTTTCTATTTGATTCGTTGTTTCCCACAATTCTATTTCTATAATTTCTTAATTTCTTTTTAATTATGCCCCCCGACTTAAGTCGGATGGCATATAGTGATTGAAGTGTGCATGTGTCCGCCCATCCATCCGTCCGTCCATGTGTGTGTGTGTGTGTCCGAGCCAATAACTCAAAAACTGTTAGGGCCACAGTCGTCAAACTTCTCACAATTATAAAGAACCGTGAGAGGACGTGTCAAATATCATAGCTGAGTTCGTACTTTCAAGGTCAAGATCACATTTCAAGGTCACACTAAAAATCGGTCAATATTCGTGTCTCAGCCATAACTCAGAAACGAATCATAGTACAATTGTTAAACTTTTTACAAATGTTAAGGATAGTCACAAGGTGTGTCGCGCATAATAGTTTCCGCCACATCTGCAAGGTGAAGGTCACAAGGGGGTGGGGGGCATGTGTTACCTTAGTAACATTCTTCTTGTTTTGAATGGGAAGCATGTTCAGTGGATTAAACAAATGTTGTGTTACTGACTTACTGTGATGTACATGCCTACATGGATACAAATTCATCATACAATTACAATATATATTTTTGCCAGAAGGGTATGTTTAAATTGTTTATATCAAAATTTGAAATTGTATTGTCTAATGTCTGTGGATAATGATATTGTTACATCACACATGTACATTGAGATCCACCCCGGACATATGTGTTGTGTCACGTTGACTGCTGAACAACCCCATGTCTCATTTGTCCTGTCTGAATGTCTTTATACACTTGTATCAACACAAAAAACTAATATTGGTACTGTATCTGTCCGATATTGAATTGAAATATTGAATATCGGCAAATACCAGTAACACCCATAATGGCTCATCACTACTTTTTAGGATCAGATTACAGTTTTTTCAATTCAAAGCCCTGGGTTCATATTTGGACTTCTTATGGCTACTTAAGTTTTAAAAATCTTTAGATCCACCAGTCATATTTTTTTGGTATTTTATACACAGCAACCTCAGGAGGTTGAGATTCAAGTTTGTTCAAATCAAGTCCCTTCAATTGGGTTATATGATATTTGGGATCCCTTTGGTAGCCCAAATTTTTAACTGCAAAAAAAAAGAACTATTTTTTTTATAAATCTTCTTCACATGCATGACTCAGATTCTTTTGTTACATGGTATTGACATCCTTAGTGAGGTGAGATTCAAGTTTGTCCAAATTAAATCCCTGCTCTTATTTTAGGAGCCCGAATTTTAACTTAGTGCAGTATGAGGAATATTCTTCAAAGATCTTCCTACTCACATCCACCAGACAGAATCTTTTGATATTTGGTACAAGTACTATGACTCCTAGATTAGACTTTGTTCAAAGTGTTATGCTTGACTGATTTTATTGTGCATCAAGGAGGTTTGAAATTTAACACAGAACCCAATGGAAAAGCTACTATTTGTTCTAATGAAATGTGGCCATGAATCACAGAGCTGATTGTGATAAACTTTAGTGAAAAGTAAATGTGAGTACATAAGGTTAATGTTTGTTCAAATGGGGACCCACCAGGCAACTTGAGGTCCTGGAGAGGGGTGCTAATTTTTTTTTTTTTAACCTGACAAGATTTGGTGGATTTTTACTGATTTTATGAAAAAAAAAAACTTTTACTCTATGGGGGGTGGGAGAGGGTCCACTGGGTGATTTTCTTTTCATTTTACTTCAAAATGAGTTTTGAAGGTGCTTGAGTGATTTTATGCAAAAAACAAATTCACCCAACAAACCTCTTTCTGCCACCACACTCCCCTAACTAAATAGATGAACTATATTAACAGGTAGATGCTGAATGTTACCTTAAATTCTTCACAATTTTATCAGGTGAGCGAGTAAGGCTGCTTGGGGCCTTTTGATTCCTTTTAAATGTTTTCACAGGAAGAAAGTTTGGGGTCAAGTCACCTCACAAAACGTCTGGATGAGGTGGAAATTGTATATAAATGATGCTGTAGGGAATGACTTTCAACTATATTAATGCAAATAGCATCTGCACTCATACCACTACCCCATTAGTAGTGCAGGATATCCCTGACTGAGAGCATGTGCTCCCTCACAGGGGAGGGGGGGTGGGGGGGGTTAGACATCCCCTTCAGGGGGCGGTAACTCCTACTGACTCTCATCAGTGCCACCTCGGCACTTCCATACTAATTCCAGTCTCACTACCACTGTTGGAGAGCAAATCTAAAGTTTCCAAACAATGTTTGTGATTAGCTCTTACTGACGACAAGCCCTGTACACTGCTACAGTACCAGTGGGTTTTTTTATGAAGTGAACTTGTTAATGGAATTAGTTCTCTGATCCATTCCCACCCAGTTTTTGGAGATTTTACTCCTGGATTGGTTTTGCCAAAGTTTAATGTTACATGTGTAATCATTTTATGTTCCTATTTGTTCCTGGGAAGAAAATGCAGAATAAACAGGATTTCCACATGTTGGCCTTGAGCATGGTTATAAAATGTTGCCACAAATTTTGAACACTAAATGGTACCAGCGCAAAAATTTCAAGTGACCTTGAAGGTGGGCAGAAATAGCAAACATGATTTCATAAACACTGTATTTTACTATAATGTTGGGCTCACTTCTGACAGCTCAATCAGCAATTTCTGATTTTGTTGGTCTATAAGACCAGTTCGATTTCAGGTTGGATTTGATTTGAAATAATAGACCCAATTTCTTTTGAGATTCCATTCAAATCAAAAATATGTGATTTGCAGGGCCTTAATTGGTTGAGTGCTAGAAGCCACTATCAGGGCTTTCAAAAAATGAAACATTTTCCTTGCTCAGGTTTCATATTCAGTTAAACGTAAATAATGTTGTGTTTATATAAATTTGTTTTATTACAAATTGTTGGAGCATGCCACCAAAAATAATCTAGCCCTCCACAAGTTAAAGTATTGTTATCACAGAAACACAACTTTTATGATTTGTCACATCACCAAAGCTATATGTAAGTGTATGGAGACTGGAAGCAGGTCCGTTTAAATTGATTTTTCTGTTGGTACATCTTGGTTGAATAAAAGATGGCAAGGATATTGAAACCCTAAAATGGACCACCTGCTGCCCTGGTTCGTCATTACTTTTGTGTTATAGGGTGTGGTGCAGTCCTATATGCTGAACAAGAACTTACACCTTCATGAACAGAAACGTATATGGAAACAGAACATGAGCTCAGCCCGACATTCAGTGCTGGAAGTGTTTTGCAAAATTCTCACCAGGGACCAATAATATTACACATATGCAATTGTATTTTCCAGAATTATATTTTCTACCTGTGAACATAAATTACTGCAGTACTGCATTAGCATTTCAAAATCGGCTTGTAAATTGACTTGTCTTTTAAAATGTTAATGATTCATTTCATTCATTTATAATTATAGTTATAGACAGAAAATACAGTTCTAGAAAATAACAATTGTAAAAGCTAACAACTAACTGAAACTCTATGTATTTTGTTGTCTACATTGTAGTGGAGATTTTTAGTTTTCAGTTTTCTTTATAATGTTCAATTGGTGCTGCAGAGATTCTTGATGTGTGTTGCACTGGTTTTGACCTTTGATTCAATTTATATATTGTATAAAAGATTTTTTTTTTTATGATATCCGACTTTCTTGTATATTATTGGATGAAGTGCATTTTTCATAATTTGATGGCTGTTTTTCTTATTGTTTAAAAATTTTTTTTGTCACAACCATTTTTAAAAAAAAAAAAATTGCTGGCGTGTCTAACGTTGCATTTAACTTGTCAGTGGGCCCAATTGCTGCTGAAAATTTGGCTTCCTCAGGATACATTATAATACAAGCAACCACTCTTAATTAAATTATAACAATTGAAATGAATTATCTGTTGCTTTATCGGAATAAGAATGTGGGATAGATAATTCATATCAATTCTTAAGATTGAAATATGAATCACTGTAGTAAAAATGCTTCAACACACTATTAAAACAATCTCAGTTTGCTTATCAATGATAAAATGACAGCCACGTGACAACTGAGCAAAAATTAACATGTTCAAATGAACTGATAAACCTATTTGAAAAATATATAGATGAGCCATTTATGTTCATAAGCCATTTGAGTTTCATTAAATAACAGTAACAGCATATATGTTTTCAAAATACATTTCAGTTCATACATGTACCTGTCAAAATCTGATAACTACTGAATTCAGGAACATGAATAATAAAATATTTTTCGATAGATGATGTTTGAGTTTCTCGCAGATATTTTGTCTCAAAGCCTGTTTAAAAGACAAACTCTCCTGTTTTGCCCACTAAACTTTCTTGTTCAACTTTCCTCTCAGTAAACTATCACTGTTATAACATTCAGTACATTTGAATGAGCTGCATTTATAAATCTACAAAGAGTGTTTTGTAAGTAATTGTGATCTACTAACTGTCTTCCAGTATGTGTTTAGTTTATATACAGCAGTCTCTTTTGCATTCAGACCGTGATTCAATTGCAAGAAACATACACAAGGGGGAGAGATTTCCAAAGGAAAATACCGTGAAATGAAGACCACAAAGAGAAAAATAAAGGGAAATAGCTTCTCAGATTCAGTGTTCTCAGGTATCTTTTCCCACAGGTGAGATTGTACACCGTTACAGGAAGTGAAGCAGACAGAGAATTGTTTTTCTTTGACAGCATCTGTACCTGTAGGCTGTGTGTTTATTTCCTTGTAACTTAAATTATATTTAATACAAAATTTACTATGTAGAGTGATTCCCAGTCCAAATGATGTGAGTGATGGCAATCTGTTGAATGCAGAGAGGATAAAATGATACTACCCAAGTCTTTTGTTGTGTGAATCGGAGACTAAATTTGGGTATGTTTCTCATTTTTGTCATCGAATTGTTCTTTTAAATAGATAAAATCAACTATAGGTGATTACTTATCAATTTGTTAGCTCAGTCACTGACATTTAATCGATTTCTCATCATCTTGGGTTAACGGTAATGTCTGCAAAGTATGCTTTATTCTGTTAGACTGGCGTGAATCAGAGTGATGGTGTTGTCACACACTTTTGTGGTTTAAAGTAGTTTGATGTTGTAACATCTGCTGTTGCATGAATTGAAGAGCTAAAGAGTAATGTATTCAGGAACACATTTATTAACCCATAATTTCAATACAAGCCTGTCTGTCTACAATGTCGGATCAACGGAAATCAGTGCCCAGCAGAGCTGGACCTATGAAGGTAAAATCAGGTTTCTCACGTGAGTCTAAGGAGAAAGAAGCTAAGCGAGAATGCCCTGAGGATAGCTTTACTAGTCAGACCACAATGTCACATTCATCAATGCATGTTGAGACAAATGTTCTTGAGCTTTCAGAACAAATAAAAACTTTGAGTTCGAACATCGAATCTTTAGCAGCTAGGGATGATGTGAACAATATTGTGGACCAAGTTAACTTATCACCTCAAAACTCTGTGATTTTTTAGACGAAATGTCTCAAAATTTTTATAAGATTATTGAGGGGTTAGAAGAGAAAATAGAGTCCACTAACTGCTGAAGTCGGACATTCGTCATTTGCAGGAAGATGTGAAAATCCTCAGACAATCTGCTAATAAAAGCGAGCAATATTCCAGGAAATGTAATGCATGTATACTTGAATTGGAAGAAATTGAAGGTGAGGATCTGACCAAAGAATATATACATTGGTAAATGGGAGTAAAAAAGAGTTTGAGTTCGGCCTAAATGATATTCTAGCAGCGCATCGACTACCAACTAGCTTAAAAAGAAAACCAAGGCCATGGATTGTAAAATTTGCTTGCAATGAAACTTGGAACAAAATATTTGTGAACAAAAAGAAGTTCTGTGTATCACATACGGTCACCTGGAAAAATATATTAGTGATGGACGATCTCACAAAAGAAAATATTGCCCTGATCAACAGACTGTACCCCCACGATAAAATCAAACTCGCGCATCACAGAAATGGTTTTGTGTAGGGCAAGTTTTGCTCAGGTCGCCATATAAAATTTGACATTCTTGAAGATATTGATACCTCAATTGACAACTATGGACAATAGATTAAACATTAGCCTGACTAATGTCTCCATCCATCCATCTATTCATTTTGTGTTTATTGACCCATTAACTCACATGATGAGTATACATTCATCAACTAATATTGTGTGTATTGACTAATCTATCCATACACTTATTTCATTGTGTATAAAAGTATGTATTCATTCATTCTTTTGACAGGGTTCGCACGCGGGTCTGAAATCCTGGAAAAGTTTTGGAAATTGGAAAATAATTTTCCATACCCTGGAAAAGTCTGGAAAACGGCACCTTTTTTGAGCTGGTTTGGAAAAGTCTTGGAGAAAACTGAACACAGAAGAGGTGTGTATGGAAAAGTTATGGAATCGATCATTTGTTTCGAAAATCCGAATACTGTTTCGAAAAAAAATGAAAATCTCGATGCGTCGTCGGAATTCACGAACGTCTGCTATTTGGCCGGTCTTTATTTGCATTTATCGGGACATTTTAAAAACACCGGCGGATGTACAGTATACAGACACTTTCGAAACACCGGCGGATCACCTCATTTTTGCAAATCTGTAAATATATCGCGAAACATGCCTGACAATTGCATCTTCAGAGAAAAGTGGCTATTGGAATCAAAGTTTTGTGGCTGGATACAAAAAGATGTTAATAAACTGAAAGCCAGATGCATTCCATGTGCGAAATCGATTCACATTGCCAATATGGGAGAAGCTGCACTTGTTAGTCACTCGAACGGAAAAAAACATTTGGAGGCGACTGCATCCAAGAAAAACAGTGTTGCTACAATCAACTCTTATGAGCTATCAAACGAAAAAATCTGAATGCGCAAGCAATAATAATAGTGACGCATCCAATATCTTCTGTTGTCAAGTCTGATGTTTTAAGAGCCGAAATTTTATGGATACTGGGGTATGGAAAAGGTATGGAAAGTTTCTCGCTGGTGGTCTTGAAAATGTGTGGAAAGTCCTTGAAAAGTTTTGGAAAAGTTATGGAATTTTTCTCCCTTAGAAGTGTATGAACCCTGTTTGAATATTATTTTATGTAATAATGTCTTGCAAAAACTGATTATTTCATGTATCCATCCACTCAGCCAATAATTCATATCCACATTCACTCACTAATTCATATTGTGTGTATTCACTTATCTTTCCATATTAGTTTTCCATTGGATTACAGATGTGTAATAATTCATATATTTGAATCATATTATATGTACTCGTGCTTGTGTGAATCTCATATATTTACATATTCATCCATCTATATTCTCTGGATTCACACATAAAAACTGTGTGTATTGTGTCTAATTACTCATTCATTCATTCATTCATTCATTCATTCATTCATTCATTCATTCATTCATTCATTCATTCATTCATTCATTCATTCATTCATTCATTCATTCATTCATATTGATGCTTCAGTGAATTCCCTCAATCAGTCAGTCATATTTTCTATATCACTCCTATTCACATAAAAGCTATTCTATACTTATTCATTTGCTCAGTCACTTACATTGTGTGTTTGTTGTCATTAATATATATTGTGTATTCCTTCAATAATACATATTTTTTAATCATATTGTATGTATCCATGTCTGTATGAAACTCATAGTTTACATATCCACTCATCTGGATTCTGTGGAATCAAGCAAATATATACTGTGTGTTGTGTCTCATTATTCAATTCATTCAATCGTTCAATCACTCATATTGATTCTTCAATGCATTCACTAAATCAGTAATTCATATTTTCTATATCACTCATATTCATGTTAAAAACTAGTCTGTACTCATATTCATTCACTCACATAGTGTGTTTGTTGTCTATCATATATATTGTGTATTCCTTCATTCAAATTTGATATATTCATCCAGTCAGTCATATTTTATGTATTCAGCTTTTTATAATTTATGTATTATTTAATAGTTTTAATGCATCTGTATGCAGGGCTTGCCTTGAGTCGGGGCTGATCAGCCCAGGCCCCGAGATCAGCCCCGAGGAGCACTTGCTGGGGGCTTTTTTTCAAGCCCCGACATTTTCCACAAAAAAGCACTAACAATAATGGACAAAATGGAAAATCAGCCCCGAAAAGGCCCCGACCTCAATATGTGGGGCACTTTTTTTAGGCCCCGACCATTTTACTCAAGGCGAGCCCTGTGTATGGTGGGGGCGCGGTGGCTCAGTATGTAGAGGTGCAGGCTGCAAGCCGAGAGGTCCTCGGTTCGAATCCCACCTGTGGCAACCTCGTTGTGTCCATGGGCAAGACACTTCACCCCCATTGCCCATGTGGGGGCACGGTGACGCTGTGTACTAAAAGCGTACTGGACGTCGATAGTGCACCTGTCTTCAACCAATGCTCACCCTGCTTGTGTGGAGTTAGTATGTTGAGGAGCTGACAGTTGCTCGCCATTGCTCGCCATTGCTCGGTGGTTCTCTCCGGGTACTCCGGCTTCCTCCACCCGTAAAACTGTCATGGTCATGCTCAGCCATTGTGCAGAAATTATATGACCTTAAACATCAATAAATACTAAATATTCTTGTATGCTGTCTATATTGTGTCTTTTCACGCATTTATTCAATATTATTCAGGGGTGCGGTGGCATTGCGGTAATCGGTTCTCATCAGATCACCGAAATTAAGCAACATCGAGCCCGGTTAATCCTCGGATTGGTGACCATCTGAGCGATCGATTCGGACTCCCGCGTTGTCCTTGGGCAAGGCACTTAACCCCGATTGTCCACATGGGGGCTCGATGACGCTGTGTACTAAGGTGTACTGCACGTCGATGGTGTGCATGCCTTCAACCAATCTAACCCTGCCTTTGCTGCAGTGCGGAGTTACGATGTTGGGGAGCTGGCAGCTGCTTGTCGTTGCTTGATGGTTCTCTCTGGGTACTCTGTAAAACTGTCACAGTCATGATTAGCCATTGTGCATAAGTATGTGACCTTAAACACCAATAAATAAATATAATTCAATTATTCAAACACTCACTCATATTGATGCTTCAGTGCATTCATTCAATTAGTCATTCATTTTTTTATATCACATGTATTACGTATAGACTAGTCTATACTCATTCACTAGCTTAATTATTTACACTGTGTGTTTGTTGTCTACCATAATTTTTTGTGTATTCGTCCATTTAAATTTTGAGTATTCATCCACTAACTCATATTTTATGTATTTCAGCTTTTCATAATTTATATGCTATCTAATATTTCGATTGTCTCACGTATGTAAAGGTTTTGCTCATTATCTGACTTATACCTCATGGATGCAGACTTTCACCCATTAAATCATACTTCATATTCTCAATCAGTCCTGATTTAGTAATCACGAACTCCTACTTTGTCAATTATTCGCACTGTGCATTTTGTCATTAATGTTATGTGTATTTATCTACTCACTCATATTTTGTGTATTCAGGTATCCATAATTTATGTATTATCTAATATGTTCAAATACCACACGTATCTAATGGTTTCATTCATTCTCTGACTTATATTCATACTTTGTATAGTATAAATTCATTAATTCATACTTTTCATTCACTACATTTATTTCATTACATTTATTTCATTAATCTCATTCATTCATTCATTCATTCATTCATTCATTCATTCATTCATTCATTCATTCATTCATTCATTCAGGCATTGTGTATTTAATCAAGTTTTCATTTGCAATCAAAAGTTCATAATTTATTTATTATTAATTCACTCAATCATTTATTCACACTTTGTATTCATTCATCCTTTGACTCATAGTTCATGTATACATCTGGGCATTAATTCATGTTCTATTTTTTCAATCATTCCTATTTTCATATCCATCGTATCCAATATACTGAGTATATTCAGTTGATATTCTTTTATATCGTGACGTGCAGCTCCCAAACCATGCGAATACACTCATATATATTCAGAGATTTGATTGATGTTAAGTATTCTGGAGCAGCTGCAGGGTGAGCAACATGCTCATTTGCACCCGTCACGCTTAGTATGGACCCCAAAGATGGTTTTCTTGGCGGCTGATATTGATGTGGGCATTGTGGCGAAGGACAAATTCATAGTTTATGGTACGATGTGTATCCTCTGAAACTTGACTCGCAACTGATAATTATTTCCTTCGTCACGATCACTATTATGATTATTTATTTATTTATTTATTGGTGTTTAAGGTCACATACTTATGCACAATGGCTAATCGTGACCGTGACAGTTTTACAGGTGGAGGAAACCGGAGTACCCGGAGAGAACCACCGAGCAACGACGAGCAGCTGTCAGCTCCCCAACATCGTAACTCTGAACTCTGCACCGCAGCACAGGCAGGGTTAGATTGGTTGAAGACATGCGCACCATCGACATGCAGTACGCCTCAGTACACAGCGTCATCGTGCCCCCATGTAGGCAATCGGGGTAAAGTGTCTTGCCCAAGGACACAACGCGGTTGCCGCAGGTGGGATTCGAACCGAGGACCTCTCGGCTTGCAGCCTGCACCTCTACCACCTGAGCCACCGCGCCCCTATTATTATTATTCAACTGAGCCAAAATTAGCTTGAATGGACATGACAGACACCCCTCTCCTTTCCTTTCCTTTCTTCTTTATGTAAAAATAACTACGCAATTCTAGTTTTTTTTGTATTATGTATTTTTAATTTACAGGACTGCTGTCATGTTATATATATATTTGTGAAATAATATGTTACAGGAGAGGAGAGTTGCCTAAGTGGCAAGCACTTGTTCTACAATCCTTTTTGTACCCTTTCTGAGACAAATAAAATGTTTAATCTAGAGAATATTGACAGATTGTGACCCAGTCATGGTTGGTTGATATTATCTGTCTGCTTTTGTCATCACTGTACTGAACAATACCAGTAGGAATAAGTTATAGGATAACAATAAGATGAAAATTAACTCCTATTTTTCATTTTAACTGGTTGATATTATTATTATTTTTCATTTGACTGAATATGAAACGCAAGCATGGTAAATGTTGGCTTTTGCTCTGGTACCCTCATTTTTATACGCCCGTCATTTTTTGACGGACGTATTATGTTATGGCGTTGTCCGTCTGTCTGTAAACAATTTTTGTGTCGCCTACTCCTCCTAAGGTGTACATGCTATATTGATCAAACGTTACAGACATGTTGATCAGTAATTGCCATTGTGCATGTGACAAGAGCATGTAACTCCATTTAGTATTTCCAGAGTTATGCCCCTTTTAGTACTTTAAACATTACAGTATTTTGTTGCTTACTTCTTCAAAATTTTACTTGCTATATTCTTCAAACTTTGCACACATGTAGATCACCAATTGTTGTTGTGCATGTGACAAGAGCAGTTAACTCTGTTTTGTTTTTCCAGAGTTATGTCCCCCCTTTTAGTACTTAAAACCTTACAGTATTGTGTCGCCTACTCCTTCAACATTATACATGCTATATTGTTCAAACTTGGCACACATGTAGATCACCGATTGTTGTTGTGCATGTGACAAGAGCAGGTAACTCTTATTTGTATTTCCAGAGTTATGCCCCCTTTTAGTACTTGAAACATTACACTATTGTGTCGCCTACTTCTTCAATATTTTACTAGCTTTATTTTTCAAACTTTGTACCCATGTTGGTCATCAATTGTCGTTGTGCATGTGACAGGAGCAGAACACCGAGAATTCTCACCTAAAAATTGTTTGCATTTCCATTCTGCATACTAAAATTTCACAAAAACAATATGAAATGTGTGCACATAAGCATACAATTTCAAACCCTTTACCCCAGACAGGGCAGGGGAATGGGCAATGATTGGAGGGGGTGGTGGGGGGGACAGACATAGTCGAGTCAACAAAAATTTCAAACTTTACTGCAGAGAAACTTGTGCATGTTCCAATTACGACGGGTGTATGTTGCCCCGCTAGGTGGTGCTCTTGTTCTGAAAGCCCCGATAGTGACATCTGCACTCAACCAGTTAATAGTACAAGACTCCGATGTTGATTCTCATAAAGCTTTAGGTTAATGGTTTATTTGTATTATTATCTTACACTGTGTATTGTTTTCTGTTTTGCAGAGAGTTATAGATCTATGTAAATTATATTTTCCAAAGATGTCTTCATGCCTGTCAGATCCAAGGGTGACTGTGTTAGTTGGTGATGGATTAAAATACGTTGAAGAAAACAAGAGAATGTTTGACGTCATTATTACTGACTCATCTGATCCCATTGGTATTATTAATTAATATTATTTACTCAAGTCAGTACATAAACTTTCAAGTTAGTGATATTTCATGTTTTGCTTTAGAGGACAGTTTTCATAATGAAGATTGCTCTGTAGGATCCTGGCCCTTAATTTTCTCAAAAGCATTTTTATTGAAATTTGCCTCAGTCTTTTAATATTAGGGATTTTGTGGGATTTTATTAAAAGGGGTCCAAGTCTCAACCAATAGAAATTTTATTAACATACTATTTCAATTTAGTTTCTGTTTGGTGATTAGCATTTGCAGCCAGACTTGTCTTTGTAAGAATCTTACAGAGTAAACAATCAGTCTCAAATTCTAAATTTCATGATTTTGTCAAGATATGGGATCATAGAAATTAATGTTTGCCTCTCAATTGAGGATCGGGCCACCATGGATCTTTAGCTGTTAATTGAGAAAAATGAACAGACTAAATTTGATTGAAAATTGGGCAGATAAACAGACTGTTGACCGCTAGAAAAACCCTGAATCTACTCTTCAAAAAATGAAACGCAAAACAGGTTTTCTGTGATGAGGGATGTTCCTGCATTATGGGATGACAAGATAGAGAACGAAATCAATTTATAACCAAAGATTTAATAGATGAATGAAGTGTGACCTCCATCTGAGTCCAAAACTGCTTGGCACCTTCTGTTCATCGAAGCAATCGGATTCCAGATGAAAGTTTGATGTATAGTGGCCCACTCTTCCTGCAATGCTTGCGCCAACTGCGGTAACTTCTGAGGTTGTGGTTGATGTCGCATACGTCGATCCAGTTGATCCCATAAATGTTTTATCAGGTTCAAATCTGGCAATGTGAAGGGCCAGAGCAGGACTTCGATGTTATCCTGTAGATAAGCTGTCGTGAGCCTTATGTGCGGTCAGGCGTTGGCATTCCGGAAAATGGCATTGGCATTCTGCATAATGGGGAGCACATGTGAATGCAAAGTTTCATCTCTGTACCTCGGCACTGTCAAGTTACCCTCAACATGGTCAAGATCCGTTCTACCAGGGTGTGAGATGGCTGCCCACATCATTACGCTACCACCAATAAGTCTGTCCACTTCCCAAATGCAGCTACATGCAAAACGTTCTTCACAAGCAAGATCCCTTTAACGCTGTGTGAATTCTGACCGATTTCCATGTCCCTTTATATCCCCACAAGCTCAGCTTGGAGCGTGCAACTTCATGATCAGGTATTCACTCAGTGGAAACTTTTTTTTTTAATTTCCAATTTTTGTGGAGTCACGGTGGCCAAAATTATGCCCCATTGTCCAAAATGTTACATAATGTTTAGACCACCACGATATGTCGTTAACCATATCTACAGCACACTTCATCACTACATTCTCAAAAATTTGCCATATTATCGTGACTATACCTGTTTTGCATTTCTTTTTTTGAAGAGTATATAAAACCTCTCCACCCTGATGTAAAAATACCAGAATTTCAAGCAACAAATTTTTAAACAATTCAGTCTTGTTTGACAGAGCCTGATGGGCTATGTATTAACCTTTTACCAAGGCACATGGTACCATCCTATTAGTTTTAAAATCCATGGTTACAAGAAACTTTCAGTTCATATGAAATAAAAAAATTGAATGAATGATCTATCCAACTGTCCGTTTCTGTTTCCGAATGATAACTTGGGTTTCAATTTATAGATCAGGACCAAAATTGGATTCTGCCTCAATTCTATCAAAATGAAAGTTTAGTTCGAATTGGGGCTTGATCCAAAGATTTTTACTGCAGTTATGGAACCTTTTGACTTAGAAATCGCACATTTCCATCAACATTTTGGTTTCCGGGATGATAACTTGAGTTTGGATATATAGATCAGGACCAAACCTGGTTTGTGCCTCAGTTATATCAAAATTAAGGTTAAATTTGAATTGGGGCTAGGTCCGATGATTTTAACAAGAGTTATGGGCCTTTTTGACTTAGAAATTGCACATTCCCATCAACATTTTGGTTTCTGGGCTGATAACTTGAGTTTGGATATATAGATCAGGACCAAACTTGGTTTGTGCCTCAGATTATATCAAAATTAAGGTTAAGTTTGAATTGGGGCTAGGCCCGATGATTTTTACAAGAGCTCTATGCCTTTTCGACTTTGATCTATCCAACCATCCGTTTCTGTTTCCAAATGATAACTTGAGTTTCAATTTATAGATCAGGACCAAAATTGGATTCTCCCTCAATTCTATCAAAATGAAAGTTTAGTTTGAATTGGGGCTTGGTCCAAAGATTTTTACTGGAGTTATGGAACCTTTTGACTTAGAAATCGCACATTTCCATCAACATTTTGGTTTATGGATGATAACTTGAGTTTGGATACACAGATCAAAACCAAATTTGTTTTGTGCTTCAGTTATATCAAAATGAAAGTTAATTTTGAATTGGGGCTTGGTCTGATGATTTTTACAAGTGTTATGGGCCTTATCAACTTAGAAATTGTACATTTCCATCAACATTTTGGTTTCCAGATGATAACTTTAGTTTGGATTTATAGATCAGAACCAAATTTAGTTTGTGCCTCAATTATATCAAAATACAGGCTGAGTTCAAATTGGGGTGTGGTCCTATGATTTTTAGAAGAGTTATGGGCCTTTTTGACTTAGAAATCGCTCATTTCCATCAACATTCTCGTTACTGGATGATAACTTCAGTTCTGGTTATTTGACCTGAACCATATTTGGCATGGGATTCAGTTATACCAAATTACAGGTCAGGTTTCAATTGGGGTTCTGTACAAATTTTGCATTAGATATGAACCATTTCTGACTTAGAGTATTTTCAACTTAGAGCCTTTCTTGAGTAAAACAATGTCTGTTCATCTGCCTGTCCATTTGATAAACATTATAGCAGGTACAATTTCCAACTTCATTATATACTTTTGCGACTGATTTTGGTGCTGGTTCTAGTTTTGTCACTTTTGTCTCTGATATTCACTTCGGTTCACTTTAGATCAATTTATACAAATAGCAGTTATTTGTTGGATGAATACCATGATTATGTACAATTTGAAAAAGCCTAACAGACGTATTATACAGTGCCAAGCGTAGCTCTTGTTTTAAAATATTGAAATTGAAAGCTACAAACATGGTGGCAATTTGAAAAATTAATTCGTAGTCTTTGATGACTAATGTATAATAATAAACTTTGAAATTCAGTGAAGGATAATCAAACACTATCTTTATATGAAAAGTACAACAAAACATGGAGTTTATGAAACATTCTCAGATGTTTTAATCCAGAAACAGAAATCAAAAGTTTGGGTAATATTACCAACTTTTATACACCTCTGTTTGTGAAAGAGACACAGTGTGTTAACACTGTTGAATTAACCGCAGAAGTGTGTGACTTGTGGCACTTTAACTGCTTGCATGCTGCTGGCAGATATTCTTGTCCTGGGCAGTGTATTTTGGGTATATTTAATCCAATTTTCCCTCTGGAAATGGTATAGATTTTTTCACAAATGATCTCTTTAGTTAAATTTAGATGAATTTTTCATCAAATCTGGTCAAGGCTGCTGACCTCAGCCCTCAGCCATGACTAGAGATGATAAAAAATATCTTGAAAATACTCAGCGGGTTAAGAGTTCAAGTATATGACTAATAGCATGTACAACTAATGGACCCAAACCAGCACACAATATTGAAATTTGTTATTTTAATTATTTGTTTTTAAATTTTTTGAAAAAAGTTCAACAAAAAACATTTGTTACCCATCCCACCCCACCTTCCCACCCTCGTTGGAACAAGCTCATTCTAATTGATGCGTCACAAGATATGTTTTTGTTGAAATGTTTTTCAGAATAATATTTTTTAAACTGCTCATTATGTAAATTATGCAGATAATTTGTTAGTTAAAGGGTTAAAAAGAGTTTGCCACCTTAAAAACACAGACAGTGTCTTTCTGTGTCTTATTATTTATTATATTCTTACATCAGCAAATGTACAAATGCTTGTTATTTACTCTTTCTGATTTGTTTGTTATGGTCTGGTCTCATCCTATGGGAACCCTGGGAAGTGAAGCAGTGCTTGTTACTGTGGCAAACAAGCTCTGTTTTACTGGTAAAATAGCACCCAGTCACCAATTCCTGGAGTAATGTCCAATAAAATGGGCAACATGGGTATAAACAATTGACTAAACTTGACTTTATCTCATGTCATGGTCACAATTAGCCATTGTACAGAAATATGTGACTTTAAGCACCTGTGCATAGATAAATGGTCTGGCCATGGTTTGGCCTATTTCTTAAACTTTTTCCAAATTTCACCCCAAAGTCTAACCTTTGAGTTGATTTAAATTGAAATAGAAGAATTAGACCAGGTGGAATTCATTGGCCAAATGCAACTAATCTTGTTGACAAAAATTCCTGTATATTGATACCTTTGCATGCTATTTAATACATTTAAAGTCATTGTGTTATTTTATAATCATGTAACAGTACAATACAATTTGTATCAAATTGTAATAATTGATCGGCAGATGTTTTAATATCCTTAGCTTTTGTCTTTTTATGAGAGTGCAGTGACTCTATGGTTAGCTTTTGGGCATTGAACTGGACTTAACCCAAAAAGTCCACAGTTCGATCCCGACCAGTGGAAAATGCATTTTGTGCTTGGGCAGGCCACTTAATCCCCATTGTCCACATGGGGGCTTGGTGGCACTGTGCCCCAAGGCATACTGCCTGTCGATGGTGCACTTGCTTTCAAACAACGCAAACCCTGCTTGGAGAAAGTTAGTATGTTGCAGAGTCTGACCAAAGATCATTGGTTCTCTCTGGGTACTCTGGCTTGCACCTCCCATAAACTGTCTGACACCAGAGGACCCGGCTGTTGAACGAGTCATTAAACCCCAATAAACAAATAAATAATGTTTGTATTTTTACAGGGCCTGGGGTTGGACTTTTCCAAGAAAAGTATTTTCGAGATTTGAAAGCTGCTTTAAAGCCCAATGGAATTATATGTTCTCAAGGTAATTTTACTGTAATAAAGTATTTTTTTCATATCAGGCATAAAGGAGCTACCATTTTAACTATTAACTAAATCTGATGATGTGCTGTTATGCCATATATTATAGCCTATCCTACTATACAATTACAGGAAGAAGCTTGCACAAAAATGTTTTCTAATATCTAAATAGTTTCATTTTTTGCCTTAAAAACATAGTTTATGACCTCCCGTTGGAACCTCAGCAATCTAATTCCAGTTAGGGGGTCAAAGGCTGTGTTTTATAGGCATAAATTGACAAAGATATTAAAATTTGAATGACAGTTTTGTGAATAGTGCTTGCCTGCCTGACGTGGCAGTTAAGTAGAAGGCTTAACACTGATATGGCAGTCAAATTAGATAAAGGATTAAAACATATCTTAGAACCTATGCATTTTATGATTTGAGTCAATATCAGATATGATCAAAGTTTTGAGTTGACATGAAACAAAAAAAAATGAAGTGCATAACAAGTGTTTTAATCAAAAGTTTTATAAAACGAGCATTCTTTGAAAGAAAAACACAAAAGGCAGAGCTTAATGATATTTTCATCATCTCCTTATGTGATTGTGAAGTTTATGACCCGCACAAAATATCCATACTAAAACCTAAGTTTTTAAAAAATTTTTTGTCTTCCGTATTGACCAAATAAATGTTAAACTTTTGGTCCTTGCCCAAAATTTGAACACAATTTTTTTAGCAGACATTGTATTTCTCATTGAGACTAAATTTTACACTCTTACATTTAAATTTGCCCCAGGAGTGATCATCTACCAAGGTTAGGTCTCTTCCAAAACCAGTGTTCACATTTGATGCCACTAGAGCCAGTTGCACTAAAAATTTTGATTTGGCAGTAAAACTTCTCTGTTTCACTAAAATGTAATTCTAAAGTTTTTTTGCTCTTATACAGAAAAGTACTGTCTACAATAATGAATACTGATGATAAAACAAAGGAAGTATTTTGTTGCTGCTAAGTAAATATTCAAATGTCACATTTCATTACACAGCATAAGAATCAAATAAAAGTACAAAAACAATGCAATAAAATCCAGCCGATGATCCACTGTTAACCCTATATACAAAAGTAACATTAATTATATATGGCCTGTCATAAAATGAAAGTGCCAGCTGGCAATTAATGCAGAGGCAATTACAGAGTTTCTCAAAGTATACTAAAGCCCTGTTCTTGTGTCGATAGAATATTCAATAACGTTTGTAGTGGTGAACCAATAATGAGATCAGCATATCAGACCCTGCCGATAATTACCATATCGGCTACATGTAGACTTTCCTGAAAACCGGAAACTTTCCTGATCCAATATCATTCCTATTCTATAAAGGAAAATAAATTTGAACAGGTTTAGAAATTTTGTAATTTCCACACGCCTGTAATAATATGAAATAAGTCTAGCATATTCCATTAATCCCAGTGAATGCGAGCTGCTGATTTCCAGTATACTCTCTCAAGTATCCGTGGGTACAGGACAGAGTCATTCCAAGTGGTGTTATTGTTATAATTAATTAATTACTTCAATAATAATGTACATTCATAACAATAAAATGTTCAAAAGGATTTTGTTTTTACTGTCATTCATGCAAAGTGCCCATGCTAAATCAAGTCAGAAGACAATCAATACAGATGCTTAACATCAGTCTCCTATCCACAGACAATCAGTCATGACAAAGAGAAGGGGGCACGGTGGCGTTTCATTAACCGGTTCTGAGCAATCGATTCAAACTCCTGCATTGTCTCCTTGGACAAGGCACATAACCCTGATTATCCACATGATGCCGTGCACTAAGGCGTACTGCACATCGATGGTGCACATGTCTTCAACCAATCTAACCCTGCCTGTACCGCAGTGTGGAATTACGATGTTGGGGAGCTGGAAGCTGCTTGTCGTTGATCGGTGATTCTCTCTGGGTACTCCGGCTTCCTCCACCTGTAAAACTGTCACCATCATGATATGACCTTGGCTGTTAAAGTGTCACTAAACCTTAATAAATAAATAATGACAGAGAAGCCACGCAGTCGCCTTTGTTGATTGCCTTGACCTATTTATGTAACAATGTTATCGGATGAAAGAAGGAGAAAGTATCGCCTGCCAATAACATAGCTGAACTGTTGTCCTCTCATGTGTGCATCAAACACAATATAATAAAGTATACCTGTCTAATTGTGTTTGTTTGATACACCAACAGACCAACGACGGTTCTTTCAAACTTGTGAGAGAAGATGGGAGGAAATTGGGAAAGTTAATAGCAACACTTTCCAAAGCTTGACTAAACTCACACACACATGTTTCATTAACCAGTATTTCACAGCTCAACAGATATCACTCAGATTCATGCCAAGTTAGGAAAAACTTGTAAATGGAAGCAAAAGCTCATCTGTAGTGGGGTGGGGGCTGAGGCGATGTTTCTTCGCTGATATTCGTGGAAGTAATCATTCAACATGCTTTATTTTTCTTTCTTTTTTTCTTCTTTATTTAATCTTTTTGCTTGTTGGTGGTGGGGGGGGGGGGGTTAAACATGTCATTGTTGACAGCTGATACCCATTCTCATCGAGCTATGGACAAAGTCAAGATAAGCTATTGCCATCACGCATGTGGAAGTCTGTTAGTCTGTGAGTCTGTTCACATTTTCCTTTAGCACAGGCTACACCCCGCAGTTCTTGTCTGATCGTCACGAAATTTCATATGCATGTTTCGGGTCATGTCTAGATGAGAACGTCCCCTTTTCGTCGCGATCGGTCAACCGGTATGGCTGCTCGAGCCCAAAACCCGAAAACCATTAGCACAGTCTACAAGTCGTATTTATGAAGGGATTTCATTGTAACTTGGTAGGATGCCTCCGTATAATGCCTAGGTGAGAACGTCCCCTTTTGGGCATGATCTGTCAACCGTAATGGCTGCCCAAGCCTGAAACCCAAAAACTTTTAGCACAGTCTGCAGGTCATGTTTAATATGGAGGGATTTCATCGTAACTTGGTAGGATGACTCCTTATGATGTCTAGATGAGAATTTTCCCATTTGGGCATGATCTGCCAACCCTGACGACTGCCTGAGCCCAAAACCCAAAAATGTAACTTGGTGGGTTGACTTCATATAATGTCTAGATGAGAAAGTCCCCTTTTGGACGTGATTGGGCAACTGTGATGGCTACAGGGGCCCGAAGCCCGAAAACCTTTAGCACAGTCTACAGTTCATATTTATGAAGGGATTTTATTGTAACTTGGTAGGATGACTCCAAATAATGTCAAGATGAGAATGTCCCATTTTGATCGCGATCAATCAGCCTTGATGGTTGATCGAGCCCAAAAACCTTTAGCATTAGCAAAAGGTCATATTTATGGAAGGATTTCATTGTAACCTGTTAGGTTGACTCCATATAATGCCTAGATGATGACATCCCCACTTGGTTGTGATTATTCAACTGTGATGGCTACAGGTGCCCGAAGCCTGAAAACCTTGAGCACAGTCTACAGGTCATATTTATGAAGGGTTTCATTATAACTTCGTAGGATCACTCCAGATGAGATTGTCCCCTTTGGTTGCGATCATTCAACCATGATGGCTGCCCGAGCCCGAAAACCTTTAGCACAGTCTACAGGTCATTTATATGAAGGGATTTCATTGTAACTTGGTAGGTTGACTTCATATAATGTCTAGATGAGAACATCCCCTTTTGGACACAATTGGATAACAGTGACGGCAACAGGGGCCCGAAGCCCAAAAACCTTTAGAACAGTCTACTGGTCATATTTATGAAGGGATTTCAATGTAACTTGATAGATGAGAATGTCCCCTTTTGTTCGCGATCATTCAGCCTTGATGGCTGCCCGAGCCCAAAAACCTTTAGCATAGTCTGTAGGTCGTATTTATGGAAGGATTTCATTGTAATTTGTTAGGTTGACTCCATATAATTCCTAGATGATGACATCCCCTTTTGGTCGTGATTGGTCAGCTGTGATGGCTACAGGGGCCCAAAAATCTTGAGCACAGTCTACAGATCATATTTATGAAGAGATTTCATTGTAACTTCGTAGGATCACTCCAGATGATGCCCAGATGAGAATGTTCCCTTTTGGTTGCGATCATTCAACCATGATGACTTCCCGAGCCCAAAGCCTGAAAACCTTTAGTACAGTCTTCAGTTCATATTTATGAAGGGATTTCATTGTAACTTGGTAGGTTGACTTCATATAATGTCTAGATGAGAACAGTCCCTTTTGGACAACATTAGGCAACTGTGATGGCAACAGGAGCCTGAAGCCCGAAAACCTTTAGCACAGTCTACAGGTGATATTTATGAAGGGATTTCATTGTACCTTGGTAGGATGACTCCAAATCATGTCTAGATGAGAACGTCCCCTTTTGGTCACGATCATTCAGTCTTGATGGCTGCCCGAGCCCAAAACCCCAGAACCTTTAGCATAGTCTATAGGTCATATTTATGGAAGGATTTCATTGTAACCTGTTAGTTTGACTCCATATAATGCCTGGATGATGACATCCCCTTTTGGTCGTGATTGGTCAACTGTGACGGCTTCAAGGGCCCGAAGCCCAAAAACCTTGAGCACAGTCTACAGGTCATATTTATAAAGGGATTTCATTGTAACTTCATAGGATCACTCCAGATGATGCTCAGATGAGAATGTCCCCTTTTGGTTGTGATCATTCAACCATACTGGCTGCCCGAGCCCAAAGCCCAAAAACCTTTAGCACAGTCTACAGGTCATATTTGTGAAGGGATTTCATTGTAACTTGGTAGGTTGGCTTCATATAATGTCTAAATGAGAACGTCCCCTTTTGACGCAATTGGGAAACTGACGGCTACAGGGGCCTGTAGCCTGAAAACCTTTAGCACAGTCTACAGGCCATTTTTATGAAGGGATTTCAATGTAACTTGATAGGATGACTCGTTTTGGAATAATTTCACTGTAACTTGGTAACTTTCATTGATATACATTAACTGTGAGGGACACATACATTAACTGTGAGGTCATATTAATCCACCCCTCAGCTCTTTAGTACAGTGTACACCTCATATTATTTTTATCAAAAACATAGCATACAGGGAACAGAAATGAACATATTCCCAATTATCACAATTTTTGTCTTATATCATAATCCTTTCATAAACATTGAACATTATCCTTTTCATCAAACATAACACACAAGTTTCTTTCATTTCAGTAGCAAGAGATTTTGTATGCTGGGCAGGAATGCAGCATACAAAGAGTTAAGTCCTATCAGTTGCCATTAACTGGTTATCATGCTTTTTATGTCCCTGCCAATACTGGTGATTAGTACTTATGTGTCATTCTAGTCCCTGTCTAAATTGGTATACTTTGCCGCAGAACTCACATAAAAAGTTGGCCATAGTCACGCACCAATAGGATGCCCGCATGAGCGGATTATACAATACACCAAAAGTTCTCCAAATTGCTGCAGCTACTTTACATCACCATATGTTTACTCGTCACATTATATTATGCACCTTGAACTCACGGTACTCATAATTTAACCATAGGGTAAAAGATAAAACAAAATATCCGGTATTATTGTTTCTTAGCTCACCGAAGGGAACTTAACTTATCACTTTTAACTTAGTGCAATATGAGGACTTTTCTTTAAAAATCTTCACCAGTCAGAATTCTTCCATATTTGGTATACAACATCTGTAGGGGGGTCAGATTCAAGTTTGTTCAAATCGAGTCCCTGGTTTCATATTTGGTCTCCATATTGGAGCCCGAATTTTAACTTAGTGTGATATGGAGGACAATTCTTTAAAAATCTTCTTCTTCAGATCCATCAGTCAGAATTCTTTCATATTTGGTATACAACATCTCTAGGGGGGTCCGATTCAATTTTGTTCAAATTGAGTCCCTGGGTTCATATTTGGGCTCCCTATGGGAGCCCAAATTTTAACATAGTGCAATATGAGGATTATTCTTTAAAAATCTTGTTCTTCAAATCCACCAGTTAGAATCATTAGCTCACCGAAGGGAGCTTAACTTGTCACTTGCCGTTCGTCGTCCATCATGATGAACTTTACATTATCGAGTTCTCCTCACAAACTACTTGACCAAATTGAACCAAATTTTGTGTGCATGTTCCTTATCATATGCCAATTCAACTTTGTACAAATAAACTTGCCACGCCCACAGTTTATTTGTACAAAGTTGAAAAATTTATGGGTGCTATCAGAGTTATGCACAGGGGGCATCACAAGTGGCATAACTCTGATAGCACCCATAAATTTTTTCAAAAATTCAAACAAATCTTCTTCAGATTCACCAGTCAGAATCTTTTCATATTTGTTATACAACATCTCTTGAGGGGGGCCAGATTCAATTTTATTTAACTCGAGTCCCTAGGTTAAGATTTGGGCTCTCTATTGGAGCCCAAAGTTTAACTTGGTGCAATTTGAGGAAATTTCTTTAAAAATCTTCGGATCGGCCACTCAGAATCTTTTCATGTTTGGTATACAACATCTATAGGGGGTCAGATTCAAGTTTTTTCCCAAATTGTAACTTGGTGCAATGCGTGGAATATTCTTTAATAATCTTCTTCTTCAGATTCTCCAGTCAGAATCCTCTCATATTTGGTATACATCATCTCTAGGGGGGCCAGATTCAAGTTTGTTCAAATCGAGTTTCTTGGTTAATATTTGGATTCCCTAAGGGAGCCTGAATTTTAACTTAGTGCACTATGAGAAAATTTCTTTAAAAATCTTCTTCTTCAGATCCACCAATTGGAATCCTTTTATATTTGGTATACAACATCTCTAGGTGGGTCAGATTCAAGGTTGTTCAAATCGGGACCCTGGGTTAATATTTTGGCTCCCTATTTGAGCCCAAAGTTTAACTTAGTGCAATGTGAGGTGATTTCTTTAAAAACCTTCTTCATATCCATCAGTCAGAATTCTTTCCTATTTGGTATATGACATCTCAAGGGGGATCAGATTGAAGTTTGTTCAATTTGAGTCATTGGCTTAATATTTGGGCTCTATAGGCAGGGGTGGGATGGGGGGGGGGGGGGATGTTACTTTCAGGTTTGTTCAAATCCATTCCTTAGTGTTTTTCCATAAAATTTGCCTCTCATGACTTCATTCCTTTATAGTGTCAATGAACCATGTCTAACTGAATGTGACCCCAAATACTTCTTTGAACCACTTTCGCCGGTGAGCGATTAAGGCCCCTTGGGGCCTCTTGTTTATTATTTTTTCCACCCCTCACATTCTTATATTTTTCTTGTCGCCTGAGTTGATACCTGTATCCACAAGATACGGATTCGCTCCTCTCCTTTGTGTAGATCACCAGCCCTCTAGGCTCCTAGTACTTGAGCTTTACCTTCACTTTTCTCTGCCTCATTACCTACAGAACATAAGTTATTCAGTGTGAGCTTATATTGCATCCCCGTTCTAGAAATTCCGAGACAATGGGAACAATGAGGTTACATCACTAAATAAATAGATACATATGCCTCTCACCAAACCCACATTCAGTTCCATAGAACCATACCATGCATCTGTCAAAATTACATCATCTCTCGGCATCCGCCACTTACATCTGAGAAAAAAAGAAATAAAGCTCAGCCACAAGTAGCCACTCTGCATCTGATGAAGTTATCATATAATGAAACTGGTCAGGCTTTCTACACTGACTATTACGAGATAATCATTCACAGGTCCCCTCAAACTCATTTGAGTTGGTTATTAAAAATTGTTTAAACAAATTTAGACCTGCATTACGATTATGGCAAACAATATTATGGCCACAGATTCCATTAGCACTCTTAGCCTCAACTCCAGCCCTAGCAACACTACTCTCATCATGTCGGATACAGAAGAATGCTAAACGAAAAGGCTGCGCACTAATCATGTTGCCACAATCGGCGAGAATAACAAACCATTATACAGAACAATCAAAAATTTGTGCATCAAACAGCTCAAGCAAGAGCATCAAATACTATTCCTTGAAAAATGTATCTCTCTCAACCTAATACCAATGAGCCTGAGACCCACAATGCCCAAAGTGTGAATTATGAAAAGAGCGCTTCAAAGGTCCACGCAGCACAAACTGCATGACCAGAAATTGCATTTATTTTTTGCTCTGTCACCACTGCAACAAACAATACGTTGGTGAAATGAAAAGACTTTTCTACATCCGCATCCAAGAACATCTGGCTGACATCAAACACACTCAAGACACTCTTATTGCCATCTATTTCAATGGCAATAATCGCATTCCCGCACACAAGCATCAGAAAAACATTCTCCGCGTCCCTGATACACTCTTGCCCTACCACCAGACAAAATCATCACTAAAAAGAACTGTGGACCAATGCTGCTGAGTCCAGCAAACACGCTGATGTACCCATTCTATTCTGATGGTACGATGACGTTGGGTAAGGATTGGTCCGTGGTATGGATGCCTACTTTGGATGTGGAGTTCAGCGAGTCTGTTGCAGACAGTTTGTGCACTGAGTCTATTGTTAGTTCTACCAGGAGTAATTGCTGCTGTCCTCGTCGCCGGAAGGAGGCGATCCTGCAAGTGAGACGTCCTGATGTGTTGGTCTTGTTCAGGGGTCGTAACTCTTGGTCGACCTGATCGCGGTTGGTCGGCAGCAGATCCAGTGGTTCTATACCTTCCAATGAGACAGTAAATAGTAGCCATAGTGACTCCAAATTTAGCAGCAAGCTCATCCCATCATCATGCATACCAATGGCACGCAACCTCTGATTTTCGGTTAACCTTGGCATTTTTGAAAATGTTGGAAGACAAAAACTTGCGTGTTTTCTCAGTAACCTAGGCTCTCTAGCACAACATAACACAAAGAAAATCATCGGTCCCCCATTCAGTTTGACATTCTTGGGTAGCATGTGCTATTTTGAAATCCGTAACAAAATTGTATACAGTTGGGTGAGCAACAACAACGTGCCATTAAACTCTTTGCATGACATCTTGTCCACAAACATGCAACATTAGAACTATTATATTTTATCCTTTATACTATTTTTTCACATTTGCTTCTATTATACTTTCTTTTCTGACTCAGTATATAATCAGTAGCATTATAGCCTTGCTCTCTTCTAGAAACATCTGTTGGTCTTCAGTCTACACAGGCCTAAAAAAATATACATTTGTTTCTGCTAACCCAACCGACCCTATTTCAAACTGCCGGTTCTAAGTATTTTATTAAAATCGCAAAAGAAAAAGTGAAAAAAAGGTGGCATTTTTGCCACTTTATAAATCGCGCCACATATATTGATCATTAAAAAATTAAGATTTTATAAAAAAAGAAATCCTATTTTATATAAAAGCTTATTGAGCCATGGAACTTCTTCATAATATAATATTCAGCAATCCTTTTATTCTGAATTATGCATTTGCATGCCTCACTTTATCACAAGGTCAAGAAGAGTTAAAATTAGCACACCTCAGCACTTGAAATAAATTGCGTTTTTAAATGATTGTGGTAATGGACTGGTTAAGTAACATCGTATTTGTCTTAGCTAAGAAAGCACAAATGACTTGCTTTGTTTATTTGAAGACAATAAAGTTCTCTGCGTTGGTCTTGTTTGAAACACTTTTGAGCACACTATTTTGAAGGCATGATGCTATCGTGTCGTCAGCTTGTGCAAACAGCCAATCATTTTAAAGTACAAGTGTCAATTTACAGGGAATCCCTTGGCATTTCCCAAGGACAATTTCCAGGTTTTAAATAGCAGGCATGCTATTCGTCGAAATATACAATGTGATTAACCACACATGCTTACTGGGATACAGTCCATGCGTCTTGTTTCAAATTCAAGGTAAACAATATTCAATCACTTGCGTAATAATGGTCACTGTTGAGAAAAAACACTTGAACAGTTGATGAAGAAAAATAATACAGAAAGGTTTTGTGGTCTATGAGGGCAGATAGAGCAGTAAAAAGAGAAAAGACCCAAATTTAAATCGAACATTAATCCACACTAGTGAAGTAAAATCACTTCTTGTAAACCATGATATTAAAGCAAGTTGAAATTTATATACTGCCTTACCGGGATAAAACCAACTTTTCCAGGTACCGATTATGATTTAATTTGCCAGTGTTGGTGACGGTATTGACAATTTTACCGATTTTAGTTGGTATACTGTAAAATCACACAGCACTCCACTCACTATTTTGTGTTGAAAAAGTTATAAACTGAGTTAACCCTTCACCTAACGCAGATGATATCAAAATTTATTATTTTAAATATCATTTCTTTAAATTTTTCAAAAAATTTCAACAAAAACATATCATGTGACCCCTCATTGGAATGAGCTCAATGAGCTCGTTCCAACGAGGGGTCGCATGATATGGTTTTGTTGAAATTTTATGAAAAATAATGTTTTTTCAACTGCTGAATTTGCATTTTATGTGGGCAGATGCGGCCGATTCGTTGGGTAAAGGGTTAAGGGAACTGCCTTCTGGAAAAAAAAATATATAAATATAAAAAGTTTTTGCCACCTACCCACCCTAATTGTCCCCTGAAAATTTTTTCGGGGACTATAGAAATCTGTCCCACTTGGTGTCCCCATGATAACACCAGTTTAGATCATTTGATTGGAACCAATTTTGCTATGTGACCTTCTTAGTCCAAACTACAGGTCAAGTTCGAATATGGGTTCGGCCAGTTTATTTTTATTAGAGCTATACCCCTTTTTCGACTTAGAAATTTCAAGATTTGCGGTGTCTGGATGATAACTCCAGTTAGGATTATTTGATCGGAAAGAATTTTGGTATGTGACTTTCTGGGGTAATAATACAGATCAAGTTCGAATATGGGTTCAGACCGATCATTTTTACAAGAGTTATGCCCCTTTTTTGGCTTTTTAGCTCACCTGAGCGAAGCTCAAGGGGAGCTTAACTAATCACTTTCTGTCCGTCGTCCGTCGTCGTCCGTCCGGCGTTAACTTTACATTATCGACTTCTCCTCCTAAACCACTAGCCCAATTTTATTCAAATGTTGGCTAAATGTTTATTACCTAATGCCAATTCAGATTTGTTCAAATGAAGTTGCCCCTCCTCCTGGGTGGTGCCACACCCCCAAGGGGCACCAAAATCTTTGTAAATCTTCTTCTCATGAACCAGCAGTAGCAGAGACTTGATATTTGGTGTGCAGCTTCCTTTTGAGGTGTAGACTCAGATTTGTTCAAGAGAAGTTTGTGGGGCTATACTTGACGTTGTTATGAGAGGGGCAAAATTTTTTGCCCCGCCCAAAATTTCTATTTTCCAAACCGAGAGGCTGATTTGAACCAAATTTTATGTGAGGGCTTATTGGGTCATGAGTACTTGATTTATGCAAAAAAAAATTTTCCCGCAGCCCCGTGGGAACCGCAGGAGCTAAAAATAGAAAAAATTTAAAACGCCCATATCTCCAAAACTGCACGGCACTGAGAATTTTTATTTGGTGTGCAGCTTCCTTAGGACCAACAGAAAGGATTGGTAAAAAAAAATTGCCATCGGTTTTATCATAGGGTACAGTTTCGGGACTTTGAAAAAGTGCTGAGTCAGCACTTTTTAACACTGTAGGCAATGGGAAAAACATTAAAAAATCTTCTTCTCCAGATCCAGCGGGCAGAATCTTTTGATATTTGGTATGCAACATTGTAGGGTGGATCTGATTCAAGTTTGTTCAAATCGGCCCCCTGGGTTCATATTTGGGCTCAGTATAGGAGCCCGATTTCGAACTTAGTGCATTTCAGGCAAATTTCTTAAAAAATCTTCTTCTCCAGATCCAGCAGGCAGAATCTTTTGATATTTGGTATGCAACATTGTGGGGTGGATCTGATTCAAGTTTGTTCAAATCGGCCCCCTGGGTTTATATTTGGGTTCAGTATAGGAGCCCAAATTTGAACTTACTGCATTTCAGGCAAATTTCTTTGAAAATCTTCTTCTCCAGATCCAGCAGGCAGAATCTTTTGATATTTGGTATGCAACATTGTAGGGTGGATCTGATTCAAGTTTGTTCAAATCGGCTCCCTAGATTCATATTTGGGCTCACTATAGGAGCTTGAATTCGAATTTAGTGCATTTCAGGCAAATTTCTTCAAAAATCTTCTTCTCCAGATCCAGCAGGCAGAATCTTTTGATATTTGGTATGCAATGTTGCGGGGTAGATCTGATTCAAGTTTGTTCAAATCGGCCCCCTGGATACATATTTGGGCTTACTATAGAAGCCCGAATTCGAACTTAGTGCATTTCAGGCAAATTTCTTAAAAAATCTTCTTCTCCAGATCCAGCAGGCAGAATGTTTTCATATTTGGTAAGCAACATTGTGGGGTGGATCTGATTCAAGATTGTTCAAATCGGCCCCCTGGGTTAATATTTGGGCTCAGTATAGGAGCCCGATTTCGAACTTAGTGCATTTAGGCAAATTTCTTAAAAAATCTTCTTCTCCAGATCCAGAAGGCAGAATCTTTTGATATTTGGTATGCAACATTGTGGGGTGGATCTGATTCAAGTTTGTTCAAATCGGCTTCCTAGATTCATATTTGGGCTCACTATAGAAGCTCGAATTTGAACTTAGTGCATTTCATGCAAATTTCTTAAAAAATCTTCTTCTCCAGATCCAGCAGGCAGAATCTTTTCATATTTGGTAAGCAACATTGTGGGGTGGATCTGATTCAAGTTTGTAAATCGGCCCCCTGGGTTTATATTTGGGCTCAGTATAGGAGCCCAAATTTGAACTTAGTGCATTTCAAGCAAATTTATTAAAAAATCTTCTTCTCCAGATCCAGCAGGCAGAATCTTTTGATATTTGGTATGCAACATTGTGGGGTGGATCTGATTCAAGTTTGTTCAAATCGGCTTCCTAGATTCATATTTAGGCTCACTATAGAAGCTCGAATTCGAACTTAGTGCATTTCAGGCAAATTTCTTAAAAAATCATCTTCTCCAGATCCAGCAGGCAGAATCTTTTGATATTTGGTATGCAACATTGCGGGGTGGATCTGATTCAAGTTTGTTCAAATCGGCCCCCTGGATTCATATTTGGGCTCACTATAGAAGCTCGAATTCAAACTTAGTGCATTTCGGGCAAATTTCTTCAAAAATCTTCTTCTCCAGATCCAGCAGGCAGAATCTTTTGATATTTGGTATGCAACATTGCGGGGTGGATCTGATTCAAGTTTGTTCAAATCGGCCCCCTGGATTCATATTTGGGCTTAATATAGAAGCCTGAATTCGCACTTAGTGCATTTCAGGCAAATTTCTTCAAAAATCTTCTTCTCCAGATCCAGCAGGCAGAATCTTTTGATATTTGGTATGCAACATTGCGGGGTGGATCTGATTCAAGTTTGTTCAAATCGGCCCCCTGGATTCATATTTGGGCTTAATATAGAAGCCCGAATTCGCACTTAGTGCATTTCGGGCAAATTTATTAAAAAATCTTCTTCTCCAGATCCAGCAGGCAGAATCTTTTGATATTTGGTATGCAACATTGTGGGGTGGATCTGATTCAAGTTTGTTCAAATCGGCTTCCTAGTTTCATATTTGGGCTCACTATAGAAGCTCGAATTCGAACTTACTGCATTTCAGGCAAATTTCTTAAAAAATCTTCTTCTCCAGATCCAGCTTCAGAATCTTTTCATATTTGGTAAGCAACATTGTGGGGTGGATCTGATTCAAGTTTGTTCAAATCGGCCCCCTGGGTTTATATTTGGGCTCCGTATAGGAGCCCAAATTTTAACTTAGTGCGTTTCAGGCATATTTCTTAAAAAATCTTCTTCTCCAGATCCAGCAGGCAGAATCTTTTGATATTTGGTATGCAACATTGTAGGGTGGATCTGATTGTGATTCATGAACGTATTTATTTGTAAAGTTGATAGAATCTTAGACAAAATTTGCAGAAAAGATCTACTATAGAAGGGGGTGGTATCCAGGGTGAACCGTTTACCCAAATCTAGCAGTACTAATGCATTATTCACACAAATCTTCGTTCAAATTTTATGACCCCTCATTGGAACACACGCATTCAGCTCATTCCAACAAAGGTCATATGCCATGTTTTCGAGACAAAGGAATAAAAATTTTAGTTATTCATGAAATTTTTAGGCAACTGTTGTCTGTTATTCACATTGCTTCATGAAATTTCAGTACTTTTAGAAGTTACCTCAGTAATCAAGGGTTAATTCCCCTTAATTAAATGTCGCCTCTAAAAAACAACCACTTTGCATATCTTACCTTTTTACCAGCATAACTGCCAAAACTTGTCAGCATTCTTCGCAAAAATCGCTATTCAAATTTTAATTTTTGTCTCTTAAACATACATGTACTTATCGCTTGTAAATACCCCATTGGAATGAGCTTTTTGAGCTCATTCCAATGAGAGGTCGCACACCATGCTTTTTGAGTCAAAAAAGCAATTTTTTTAGTTATTCCAGAATTTCGTACGTAAAACACAGCTTTATGACTTCACATTAAAATGAGCTCTCTAAGCTTGTTCCAATCAACATTCACGCACTATGTCTTTCACACAAAAAATAAAATTTTCCATTTCTTCAGGAATTTTGTTTGCAAGAACACTCTTACCCCCCCCCCCCCCCCCCCCCACAAACACACACACACAAACACACACACACACACACACACAAACACAGACACACACACCTAAAAGTTTGTCAGCAAAAAAACAGTTACTTCAATTTTTAAATGCATTATAGGAACAACTTGCCTAATCAAATTTAAATACTTTTGCATCATTCTGTATCTAGAACAAACCATTTACCATATCTTTACGCAAAATTCTCCAGCATCATTCACAAAAAACACCATTATTTATATATTCACATTTCTGTCTCAAAAATATACCTGATCTTCCCATACCCCTATTGGAATAAGCTGTTTGAGCTTGTTCCAATGATGATAAAAAAAAATAAAATTTGTGAAAATTTTTGTTTTCTTGCATGCAAATATATACATGTAGCACATGGAAGATATCCACAGTTGGGGAGAGATGTCCAAGGCTATCTCTTCACATTCCTTGTTTGTGCTTCATGCTAAACCAGTTTGTCTGCAGAGATAAATTTGCTTTATTAAAAATCATTGGAGATTGGCCACACACCAATGATTTTAAATAAAACTAATTTTAGGTAACAAATGTTGAACTTCAAACAAAATCTATCACTCAACCAGTTAATGTTGATGAGGCATGACATGGTGAAGGTGACCTAAAAAACTTCTTAGAGTCACTTTGTCAGGTGAGCGATTAAGGCCACGTGGGGCCTCTTGTTTGGGGGGGGGGGGGGGGGGGGACATGTGGTCGAGTGGCCTTTTATTTTTTTCATCCAGTTAGTGGAAACAAAGATATATATTTTTTAGGCCTCATTGGTTATTATTTCTGCCTATTCAGCGATTGGACATTTTTCACCTCAAGATGGTTTCCTGTGTATTGTGCTATCATATTTGCCTAATAGAACAAGACTCCTTGGGGAACTAATGAAAAAATGGCATGGAAAAATGAAGGATAATTGGATGAGAAATGACTTGAGGAAAAGGGTCAATTTTATAGTTGGAGAGATTGAGAAGGTGCCAATGGTGTGGGGGGGGGGGGGGATTATGAAACAGTTTATGATTGAATGCTGGGAGATTAGGAGGGAGAGTGGGGAGGAATATCCCGGCAGGACTTTGAATTAATGTAGGTCACCTTGTTAGAGGACCATGACAAACCAGAGGAAAGCTGAAGATTTATTATTATCAGCATTTTCATTTACTGCTCATGGTGAAATTTAGGGCCTTCTAAAATCTTTACGAAGTGGCTGGCACCTGTATTATGAGTGGCACAGTACTTTAATTCTTCAGAATCTTCACAACTGTTGTAAGTACAGTGCACTTGTCAACTGAGTTTGAAAAACTGCAACTTTGTCATGATTTATCCCAAATGCTTTTGCATTATTTGTGTTTTTGGTAATGGCAAAGTTATTTGAGCTAGTTGTGCTAAAAAAGGTTGTTTTTGTTGTGCTCACAAATTAGCATATGCCCTATCTGTTCAATAATAAGCGTTGAAACGTTTGGCTGTAGATTGAAAATATTAATTGTTGTTTTTAGCTCACCGAAGGGAGCTTAACTTATCACTTGCCATCCTTCGTCATCGTCCGTCGTCGTCGTCGTCGTCCATCATGAACTTTACATTATCAACTTCTCATCACAAACTACTGGACCAAATTGAACCAAATCTGGTGTGCATATTCCTTATCATATGCCAATTCAAGTTTGTTGAAATAAACTTGCCACACCCACAGGGGGCATCACAAGGGGCATAACTCTGATAGCACCCATAAATTTTTTTAAAAATTCAAAAAAATCTTCTTCAGATTCACCAGTCAGAATCTTTTCATATTTGTTATACAACATCTCTAGAGGGGGGCCAGATTCAATTTTATTTAACTCGAGTCCCTGGGTTAAGATTTGGGCTCTCTATTGGAGCCCAAAGTTTAACTTGGTGCAATTTGAGGAAATTTCTTTAAAAATCTTCTTCAGATCCACATGTTGGAATCCTCTCATATTTGGTATACATCATCTCTAGGAGGGGCAGATTCAAGTTTGTTCAAATCGAGTCCCTGGGTTGAAAATTTAGGGTCTGGTTCAGACTTTTTTTTTTTTTTCAATTTTGAGACGAGAAAAAAAAAAAACATCTGTGTTGGGGGAGTGTGTCAGACTCAAGTTTGTTCAAATCGAGTCACTGGGTTAATATTTGGGCTCCATTTGAAAGCCCATAGTTTAACTTGGTGCAATTTGAGGAAATTTCATTAAATTCCTTTTTTGTTTTTTATGTGTTTTGTTCAATTTTGAGATGAAAATATAATTTTTAGCCTGATTTTGGGTCCAGTTCGGATTCCCGAAATTTTGAACCAAAATTCGGAAATTGTTTTTTGATTTTTTATGTGTTTATTCAATTTTGAGACCAATTTTTTTTTTTATAGCCTGAAAATTTTGGGTCCAGTTCGGATTTTTTTTTATTCTTTTCAAAATCGAGTTCCTAGATGAATTAGAGTGGTTTTATGCGAAAATGTCTTCCCCTCGCTTCCTTGTCAGGGGGGTGGAGGGCAGTTAGATGTAACAAAATGTTTGGCTTCAAAATATATTTTGAAAGATTTAGAATTATAAATCGCCCAGCTCTACTGAATTTTAACTTAGTGCGGTAAGAGAGAATTTCTTTTAAAATCTTCTTCAGATTCACCAGTCAGAATTCTTTCATATTTGGTATATAACATCTCAAGGGGGATCAGCTTCAAGTTTGTTCAATTTGAGTTCCTGGCTTAATATTTGGGCTCTCTATGGGGGTGGTTGGAGGAGGCATGTTACGTTCAGGTTGTTCAAATCCATTCCTTAATGTTTTTCCATAAAAGTTGTCTTTCATGACTTCATTCCTTTGTAGTGTTGATGAACTATATCTAACTGAATTTAATAATTAATAATAATAATAATAATAATAATTGATTTTCTAGAGTGTAAAACCACAAATAGTGCTCTAAAATGCTTGACAGAAATAAATTTGCCTCTTAGAGAGGTTTAGGAGAATGCTTCAGTAAATAGGAAAGTTTTAAGATTTCTTTTGGAGACATCGAGAGTTTTTGAAGTTCTGACACTAATTGGCAGGGAATTCCACAATCTGGGACCCACAATGGAGAACACACGATCATGAGCCTGATTAGATCTGACCCCAAATACTTCTTTGAACCACTTTGGCAGGTGAGCGATTAAGGCCCCTTGGAGCCTCTTGTTTACAAGTTCCTGGAACTTTTCTTGAGTACTGTAAAATTGAGTCATTTCATTGTGCCAGCTCTTAACTTTGAAAGGCCTATTTCCAACTTTGGTCAATTTTTACAACATTAGAGCAGGTGTCTCAGCTTGCAGTTTTTGGCAAACTTGCAAGGCACATTTTAACTACACTGGCTGTTTCGCTGCCTATATAGACATCCATGACATTCCTAAACATATCTGCATAGTCACAGGACATAAACTGCCATGATGTGCCAAAAAGTTTGAACAATCTCCAGACCTTTAACTGGTTGAGTAATGGAAGCACAAATTCATGCTTTATTCCGGAGAGCAGGTGCCACATTCATTTCTGCACATGTGCTTTATATCTTCATATCATGTGACCCCTCTTTGGAACGAGCTCATTGAGCTCGTTCCATTGAGGGGGTCACGTGATATGGTTTTGTTGAAATGCTTTGAAAAATTTTTAAAATGATATTTAAAATAATATATTTTGATATCGTCTGTGATGGGTAATGGGTTAAGCATTAACGCATTAACTAATAGAATTATGAGTTGAAAATAATGAGAAGGTGACTTACTTAAAACAAGGAATTTGTCACCTCAAAATTGTCTTGAAGAATTGTTTTTGGTACCAGATAATACTAGAATAGTTCTGGAATTTTGAATCGGCCAAAGAGTACAAACACCATTTTTCTTGAACCTAAAATAGAGGAAATATGAGGATTGAACTTGAAAATTGCTGGGTCTTGTTTTTGTGTTAAAATAGTTTTACACCATCTGTGTTAAAAATCAGCATTGAACCAAGATTCCATCTATTTTTAGGAGAATGTATATGGTTTGACTTGGATTTGATAGTAAGAATAATATCCTTGTGTAAAAGAATTTTCCAAAGTGCCTCCTATGCATCTCTGTACATACCAACGTACAGTGGAGGTCAGATAGGCATTGTCTTGTGTTCAGATGACATGGTAGGTTAACTTATTGTTACTGTATGTTGGTCAAGATATTATGTTGCAGCTTCTTTCCAACTCATTTTCCTCTAAGGATTCTAGGAATCCCTTTGAAATTTAAGCTATGCACGTTAAATGAAAGAGAAGTGGAGTGTTATGCAGATAACAATGTACCTGGGCATCACTCCGAGACATGGAGGTTTACAGGAGCATGTGACCGAGCATCAGGCAAAATGTATCTGTGGCAGGCAAATGTGGCAGTGAACAGGATTTCATTATTTTTTGTGTTAATATCTTTGTCTAAAATTTCATAAATTCTCATATTTGTCTTGGGCTAAAATTCCATAAGTTCTCATATTTGTACCCATTAATGTGGAAAAGTAACCAATGTTGGGGAGTTTAAACATAACAGTTAGGGTGCCTGCTTAATATTTTTATATTACATTTTATAGACATTTTTTATGGTGTTGCCTGCCAGTAATTAGAAAACAAAACTGTTCCTTAATGTTTCCATTAAGTTAAATAAAGTAATTTAGCATTCAGTACCGAAATCTATTGAACCTTATAATTTTGATTATCAGGGAAAATTTAAAAATGTTGTACATTATCGCATTGTTGGCTTGGTATTCTCCAGGCGAGTGAAGGCGATAAATTTTGGATAACTTGATGTGAAGGGATCTAATCTCACAATGACCGCCAGAATCATATATATCTCCTGCTTTAAGTTTGTAACAGAACACAAAGCTGTTCTCAGCAACACACCTCAGGAAGTTTGTAATATTTTGACATTCTGTCAGAGTGATTTGCATAAAATAAAAAACATATTTATATTGAATTAGGTGTTGGGTGTGAGAAGGACAGTTCTATTTGATATAAATTGCAAATTCAGTGTGTTAAAGTCACTCAGCACCAGAGGGAAAGTCTGGGATCACATGATATAGCCTGTGGGGCAGAACATGAGCGCTAATTTTCATAAGGCATGGTTGTATTCAGAGGTCTGGCAAGGGACACAAAAATCATTTGAGGCAAATATAGCTACAAGCTATGAATATTGAGTGAAATCTGCAAGGAGTACTTAAATAGAATTTGAGGACTTACTCTCTGTATGTGGAGGCCTGGGAGATAGCCTGCAGGACAGAATATGAGCACTGAGACTCATGAGGCATGGTTGTAATCAGAGGACTGTCAAGAGGTTAAGAAATCATTTGAGTTTCCAAAGGTACAAGTTATGAATATTGAGTGAAATCTACCAGGAGTGCTTAAATTGAATTTGAGGATTTACTCTCTGTGGAGGTCTAGGAGCTGATCATTGGTTTGTTGATGAGATTCTTGACAAAGTCCATACATGCTGCATCCTGTTGATGGTCTTTTGTTTTTCATGTCATGCCATACATGTAGTGAATTATGGTGATATCCCGAAATAATATTTCCCAAAGGCAGCCTTGGAAATGAAGCAGTGCTTGTTTACTGTGGTAAACAAGATCTGTTTTAGTAGTAAAATAGGGTCCAGTTATGGATGCTTCGGGTGGAAATCCTCTAAAATGTGTAACACAGGTATAAGCAATTGACTAAAATTGACTTTGTCGATGTTGCTGTGACGATTATCCATTGTACAGAAATATGTGACCTTAAACACCAATAAATGAATAAATAAATCATGAGTCTTGAATATTATTAAGGTGGTTTTTCGTCCTTCCTATAGGCTTTGAATAAACAACAACAATATTTATTGAATGGAAGTTTATTTATTTATTTCTGATTACAATTAGTATTGGGAAAATAAAATAGAGGATGTGCATATGTATTTTTTATCTTTGGATCTACGAGTGTGATTTTTCTAATGCCGACATTTTTTCCTATATGGCATTAGTGAAGAATCCTTCCTTATCAGTTCATCACTAAAAAAAGTGTCTTCAATAAAGATCATTAGTCAGTATTTTACTTATTCCAATGCAAAGTTGGCCTCTCATGCTATTAATTTTTAGTCCCCCACGGTTTTACTGTTTTGGGGGACTATTGGATTGCACTCCATCTGTCCATCTGTCTGTCCTCATTTATGGTACCACCTGTATCTCATATATGCTTCGAAGCTGTACTTTCATTTTTATACCATTGGTGACACATAATAGGAGGATGATGCATGTCAAAAATTTTTGAAATAAAATTCAAGATTGCCGACTGCGGCCATTTTCGTCATCATTTTTTGCTTCATTTGATGTTACCACCTGTATCTTAGACATGTTTTGATATGTATGCTTCAGGTTTCTAACATTGTTCATAGATGCTATGAGGATGATACATGTCAAAATTGTTTAGAAAAAAAATTCAAGATGGCCAAATGACGTCCACTTTTGTTCATTTTTTTCATTCTCAAGTTACGTTATCACCCGTACCTTAGAGGTGTTTTGAGATATTAGTTTTAAATTATCAACATTTGTCAGACATCATAGGAGGATGATGCATGCCAAAATCTTTTGAAGAAAAAATTCAAGATGGTCGAATGGCAGCCATTTTTTGGCTATATTTGACGTTACTACCTGTATCTTAGTTTATGTTACCACCTGTATCTTATAGATGCTTTGATGTTGTACTTTCATTTTTATGCCGTTGGTGACACATAATAGGAGGACAATGCACGTCAAAACTTTTTGAAAAAATATTCAAGATGGCCGACCGATGGCCATTTTTGTCATCATTTTTTGCTTCATTTGATGTTACCACCTGTATCTTAGACATGTTTTAATATATTTGTTTCAGGTTGCTAACATTGTTCATGGATGCTATGAGGATGATGCACATCAAAATGTTTTGAAAAAAAAAAATTCATGATGGCCGTGCCATGTTGGTTCATTTTTTGCATTCTCAAGTTACGTTATCACCCATATCTTGGAGATGTTTTGAGATATTAGTTTTAAATTTTCAACATTTGTCAGACACCATAGGAGAATGATGCATGCCAAAATCTTTTGAAAAAAAAATTCAAGATGGCCGAATGGCAGCCATTTTTTTGCCATATTTGACGTTATCACCTGTATCTTAGATATATTTTGAGCTATTACTTTCATATTTCTAACATTGGTCAGAGATACTAGGAGGGTGATGCACGTCAAAATTTTTGATAAAAATTCAAGATGGCGGAAATCTTTTGAAAAAAATTCAAGATGGCTGAATGACAGACTTTTTTGTTGTCATTTTGTTGCAATAATTTTTTAATAAAAATGCAATATGGAATGATTACATTGTTGTTCCTGTTGTTAAATGGTAGGTGCCTGAGAACAGATACATGATGGGAGAGAGAGGACTTCAATTCCCACTTGCTGTTGAAATCTTTTATCCATTTCGTAACCTACAACTTATTTTTTAAATGCCCAACAGTCCTAAAAAATATTTTGCATGTTTTATAGAACAGACCATCCACCGTGGGGGACTAGAGTCTGATCGCCTGCGATCGGCATTGCACTTGTTTTTTTAAAATTATTATCTGGACCTGTTTATGTTCGTACCAAAAGTAAATGCTAATTTCTCAGTAAACTCAGTTTTCTTGCCTAAACTCAAATTAATATTCTTTTCCTGTATCGCCAAAGGTAAGATACATTCTAACCAAAGGACTGTTCAGTAATGTAATGTGTGATTTATAAATCTTGCTGATTAACCCTTAAAAGCCTGATTCAGAGTTTTACGACCTCAGAACAGGTGAACACAACGTGCCATTATGAGGAAAACCTGCTAACAATAGATAAATTACCTAGGTAGTAGTTTCTTGACTAGAAATCACTGCTAAACCACTAGATGTATACAAGCTGTGGTCAGATGTGAATTCAAGATAATTGTCTAGGCCCTCAAAGGTTAAAGGGTTATAATGCTTCAAGTTCAAAGAGAGTACTGTGTAAGTAAGCAGTGCAGAGGATTTTGAATCAAATCATATCTTGAATCGAATTCCACTGCTGTTCAAGTTGTAGATAATGGACATTCTCACAGATATAGCAAATATTGTCAGTCTCCACTTGTGTATTGTATTAAACAGCGACCTGTCTGTTTTGGGAGAGTCAGTCACAAGAAAGCAGAATATTCCAGAGCAGAAGTTTTGGAAGCAGAACCTGTCTCAACTCTTTTTCTAGTTTCAGGTCTCCTTTACAGGATGACAGAAGAAGCTTTAAAAAGGAGACACTTGGTACAAATTTGAGAATGTTTAGAAGATTCAGTGTCACTCGAATAAAATTCCTTCATCAGGACTATTTCAAATTGAATTGATTTTCAAAGCTTTGCAGGCCCCGATAATAAGTGTTTTCTGCAAACAGTGGAACTTTTGTAAGCTGGTCTCTCATTCATAGTGTTGTTCCTTAAAGTCATTTTCTTCAGTGCGTTCACATTTCACGACACAAATTGAAATATACAATGTTCGGTACCATTTTTTGTGAAGTCTGGTTACCAAGTGCAAATGGTATAGTTTGCACATAGTTTCTCCAACGCTGTGCACCACAACTGTTTATGTCTTTTGTGTTTCGGTTTTCTAAATTGTGTGACTTGGAGTTTGAGAAAATGATTCTCGAAAAACGGTGGCATTCTAGCTAGTTTCTGATTAGAAGGGCTTCACAAATTTAAAAATTGTTTTGTCTGGTACATTCATTAATAATGTGTTCTTTGTCCCTGCAAATTTTAATTTTTTGTCTCCAAAACAAAGCTTATGACCAAATACTGAAAGAATAATAAAATTTGAATTTTTTTTTTTTTTTTGTGAATAGCCCTGGGTGGATATGTACGTCATTATAGATAAAAGGTTAACCGTGTAGCTCATTTTCTTGGGCAACCCAATACGCTTATCCCAAGACTGTCTGCATTTGTTTGTTTGTTTGAAAAAATGCAGTAGCCAGGGGCAAACAATCAGGTTGTTCCTTTAAGACCAGGAAGATACTAGATATTCAAATCAGTGCACAAAACCTGTTACCAACACATTAACAGTTACCCATTTTTAGCTTAACTTGACAAAGTCAAGATAAGCTATTATTACCACTTTATAGGGCCTTCCCTAGTACATTAACTTTTTATTACCACTTTATAGGGCCTTCCCTAGTACATTAACAAAGTTTAACAGGGCATTACAAGAACATAATGCTCAGCTTAAAAAGTCACGTGATGTGTCGGGACGTTAATGAGTTGAACACCTCATTAACAGTCCGACACTTCAAGTGACATTTGTTCCTCGCGATCGTATGCCTGAAAATGGAAACAGTTTCCAGAAATGATTTCAACTAGTAAACAATGTGATTTTTATTTAAATTATTAAATATGTAAAATGTTCAGTAAAGTTAGTCCCATAACAACAAACAGCTGTATGTAGTTAGTAAGTCTGCAGACATTTTAAGCCTCTATTCCTGACTTAAAAGTGGTAAATATCAGGTCTGTTTTTAAGTTTTCTAACTTCGTTGCAATTGAAAGGGTACCGGTGCCGATCACGTGATAATCATGTGACCCCAGTTTGTTTGAGAATAGACAATAATCAGCCAAATTGAAAACGTTAAAAATGTCTCAATCAAGCGAATTGAATGGAGACGAATTGGCTGTTTGTAGCTGCCATGTAAGGTACAGGATCAAAACTCTCAGAATCACAGTGGTAATAATAGTAATACAATGACTTTGTTGGGCCTTGTGGTTTATTAACAGCCCAACAGGTGTGAATAACAGCCCTTCAGCTTATTAACGGCCCTCGACTTCGTCTCAGGCCTTTTATAAGCTGTTGGCTGTCGGGCTGTTATTCACACCTGTTGGGCCGTTAATAAACCACAATGCCATCCAAAGTCATGTTATTATAAAATTACCATTACGCGTGCGGGTCTGTTAGTTGGTGAGTCTGTTTACATTTTCATTTCGCACAGGCTACACCCCATAGTTCTTGCCTGGTCATCACAAAATTTCATATGCAGGTTTGGGATCATGTCTAGATGAGAACGTCCCCTTTTGGTCGTGATCAGTCAACCGTGATGGCTGCCCAAGCCCAAAAACCTTAAGCACAGTCTAAAGGTTGTATTTATGAAGGGATTTTATTGTAACTTGGTAGAATGCCTCTGTATAATATTTAGATGAGAACATCCCCTTTTGGTCATGATCTGTCAGCCATGATGGCTGCCCAAGCCTGAAACCCAAAAACTTTTAGCAAAGTCTGCAGGTCATATTTAATATGGATGGAGTTCATTGTAACTTGGTAGGATGACTCCGTATGTTGTCTGGATGAGAACTTCCCCATTTGGTCGCGATCTGTCAACCGGGACAACTGCCCAAGCCCAAAACCCGAAAACCTTTAGCACAATCTACAGTTCGTATTTATGGAGGGATTTCATTGTAACTTGGTAGGTTGACTTCATATAATGTCTACATGAGAACGTCCCCTTTTGGTTGCGATTGGTCAGTTGTGAACTGAATCCCCAAAACCCTTAGCACAGTCTACAGGTCATATTTATGAAGGGATTTCATTGTAACTTAGTAGGATGACTCCAAATAATGTCTAGACGAGAACGTCCCCAACCATGATGGCTGCCCGGGCCCAAAACTCCAAAAACATTAGCACAGACTACAGGTCGTATTTATGAAGGGATTTCATTGTTACTTGGTAGGTTGACTCAATATAATGTTGAGATAAGGACGTCCCCTTTTGGTTGCGATCGGTCAACCATGATTGCTGCACAGGCCCGAAGCCCAAAAACCTTTAGCGCAGTCTACAGGCTGTATTTATGAAGGGATTTCATTGTAACTTGATAGGATGACTCGTTTTGGAATAATTTCACTGTAACGTAATGTGGTAACTTTCTTTGACATACATTAACTGTAAGGGCCATATACATTAACTGTGAGGGCCACATTAACCCAGCCCTTGATTCTTTAGTACAGTCTACACCTCAAATTATTTTTATTGAAAACATGGCATACAGGGAACAGAAATTAACATATTCCCAATTATCACAATTCTTGTCTTATTTCATAATCCTTTCATAAACATTGAACATAATCTTTTTCATTAAACACAACATACAGACAAGTTAAGCGACAGTGTCATTGACACTTTCATTGTTTGTACCAGTATCTAAGAATCACCCTGAAAATCACTAAATTTCCCATGTTTATAGACCTATTTGCTTAGTTACATCCAATAGAGGCATATAACCTATCAAATACAGCCTTAGTGCCCTTACAGGGTCCAGCAGAATAGTCCTTGTAAGTTGTAAAATCCCTCTCCCTCGGATCAGGCTGAGTTCCTTCTGGCTGCTCACTGTTATGTTTCATCAGAATTTCAGGTGTCAGGGTGTATTACTGTTTAACGGTATGGCAGACGATCGACCAACTTAACAGAATATGATCAACAAAACGATCATTCCGACGTTCACCAAGCCTTATAATGTGGGAATGATGGATCGTTGACTCTGTCACCATGTTATTTGAAATGTACACAGCCAAACGCCTGGTTATACCTTCATTTAGGACCATTCAGCCATATCGTTTAGTCGACCCTTTGTTAAAAAACGTGAGCAAAAAAGTCGACTAATCGTCAATTTTGGGCTCTGATTAATCGACTATGGAATTTCATAATCGTGGCAAGCCTACTTGTGTTCCTGATAAACATACATATAAGTTTATTAATTTTGTGGATATCTTCTACCCTGTTTGAAGCTTATTTACGCATGTATGCTTATTAAACTTGCCCTTCCAATAGGGAGGAGTTCTTGAGGAGTTCTTAACACCACACACTAGATTGTGTGGTATTCTTTTGAGTAAGTCAGTGCATTCATTGGTACAATCATGATGCATAAATGTCTATTAATTTTCTATCAAAGCTATAACTGCAGTACTGGCAAAATAACTTGGTCTTTAGATAAAATTAACTAATATTATCCCCAATGGATTTCAACCCTGTTCTATCATTTGGAATTATACTTTTTGTTTGATTATGATAAATTTTCCACCCTGTTCTTTTATTCCCACCTGTTCTTTTATTTGGAACACAAGGGTTGGGATTCTCTCAGTTTAAATCATAATCTCCTCAGTTTTTTTGTGAATTTTCTCTCAAATTACCAAAGAAATAGTAAGTGCCAAATATTCCTCTTTACTCCCAGATGAAAAAGAGTGCAGAATTCAGTTCTCTAAGAAAATACTCCTCAGGATACTATAAAAATGACTAAAGACAAAAGAAAAACTGAACCTGTTTTGCCAGGTGCTGATTTGTATAGATACAAAGAATCTTGCGAACTGTATCCTATTTGACCTTTCACCCATTGTCCAGTTCCCGCCAATATTGTGCAATAATAGCAATTTCCTCTTTTTCATATCTTTGGGAAGGATGCGAAATTCTCAGCTCTTTCAATAATCAAAGTTTTGTGCAGTTTTAGAAGGTATCTAGGAGGTGTTGATGATGTTTCATTGCTGGTGCAATGTTAGAAAAGGATTCCTGCAAGCTTTTGTGAAGAATTTTCGCAGGAAAGTGGTTTTCAAATTTCTTTTGTCATTTTTGATAATGAAACTAAACGGTGTCACCTATTTTTTCTCAGTATACCAGAGTAATAGAAAGTACCTCATATTCCTCTTTGACCCAGATGAAAAAGAGTGCAGAATTTAGAATTCCTAAGAAAATATCCCTTTAGAGACTATAAAATTGTGAAAAGACAAAAAAGAAAACCGAACTTGTTTTGACAGGTGCCGATTTGCATAGGTACACAAATGTGCTGAACTGTATCCTATTTGACCATTCATCCATTGTCCAGTTCCCGCTATTATTGTGCAACAATATCAATTTCCTCTTTTTCATGTCCTGCAAGATGGACCTGAAATTCTTAGCTCTGCCAATATTCTCAATTATGTGCAGGTTTAGGATGTTTTCTGGAGGTTTTGAATAATTATCTATGATGCTGGAGTGTTTTCATGGGATCCTAAGCAGTTTTTAAGAAGATTTCTCTTGGGAAAGTGCTTTATTTATATCTTTATCCATTTATTGATTTACGATATATTACGGTGTCACCTATTTCTTATCAACCTACCTTACAATTGTTTACAACAGGCTTGCACTACAGGGGAAGTCCCTAACTTGGAAAAATACTCTCTGCTTTCTTGTTTCCTAAGCAATTTGGGAAAGAAAAGTGGTGCAAAAGTACCAAGAAAAATAAGCCTAAAGTGGGTCGAGTGTGACACCCAGTAGGGGACACTCTTCTCCTTGTACTAATCCACAGCTCCCGGAACTAGTGCGCAGACGTATAACCAACGTGTCATTGTGTTTTTTCCTGACATCTTACAAGGATGTGGATCGTCTCGTTCTTCAACAGTGATAGCTTTTGACTCAATGTTAACGATGTTTCATGTTCTTATATGTGGATTCATAGCTGTCTCTCCACTATCCATACATACAGGGCTGTGTTTTTATATATTCTCTTGATTATTCACTGAATTTTTCGTGATAAATCTCTATACCGATTTCGCATGTGATTTTTGCGTACCATGCCATTTCGGTCTTTTGTTCATTAATGCTAACCCTTTGGGTTCTGCTTTTAACTGAGTTAGGCGTCACTTGGGGGCGGTTGTGGCAGCTTTTCTCCCCTCTGTTGAGGGTAGAATTTCTGCCAGTTCTCTTCTGGCTGTTGGGGTACTTTTCTGTTCCCGTAGGGCCTTTGTTTCCTGCCACCTTACTCTTGTAGCTGGGGGTGTCCTGATTTATTTTTTCTTTTGGGTTCACCTTCCCATCTACATTGCTCTCACTAGATATGCCAAGGACGATGCCTTGCGGTCCTTTTTTAGCTCAACTTTGACGTAGAGGTTATGCCATGGCCTGTCGTCTGTCTGTATGTCTGTCCATCCATCAACAATTCAATACGGCTCAGTCTGTTATGAACCGATCTTTACAGAACTTTTTGGGTTTCTTTGTTATCACCATGGGACGAGAACGAGTGTTTTTGGGTACGGTCCGAAATTCAAGATGGCCACCAGCAGCCATTTTGTACAGAACTTCTGTATGAAAGTTCTGATTTGAATAAATTTTTGTACGAATGTTTAGTAACATGGAATACATCACATATAATACAGGTTTTTTTCTCGTGCAGAAATTATGCAAATCAGATGAACTTTGATTTATTCAGTGCCACATGTACATAGTAAGTATACATGTCAATACAGCTTGGGCTTGGGGCTGTATTTATGAACCGATCTTCACCAAACTTCTTGGGTACCTTTGTTATCACCTTGAGACGAGAACAAGTGTTTTGGGGTGTGGTCTAAAATTCAAGATGACAGCCAGCGACCATTTTATACCAAAATTAAATACAATCAGTTTTTTGTACAGAACTTTTAGGACTACGTTTGTTATCATCATGGGATGGTAACGAGTGCTTTTGGGCTCTGCTCAAAATTCAAAATGCCTGTCGGCAGTCATATTTACGAGAATTGTGTGTATTACATTTTTTGTACAGAACCTGTAAAGAAGATTTTTTATGTCCGCAATGTTAGCTTTAAATTTATTGGGTGCCTTTGTTATCACTGTGGTATGAGAACAAATATTTTTGGGTTCAGTCAGACCCCCTTGGGGATTCAAAAAGGGAGATAATTTAGAATCTTTTCCAAAAACACCAGACAAAATAATGTTTCTTCAATTCAGCATCCCTAGGATGTGTATATTCAAATGTGTTGAAGCCACGTTCCTGTGTTAATATTTGGTGTTGTTTGGGGAGAGTAAACATAATTTATTAGCACAACCCGATTTTCTATTTCCAGTGAGAAAAATAAAACCTCACCCATGGGAACCCTATGAGTTGAAAGATAAAAAATTCAAATACCTATATTTTAAGAAGGAGTGGGCAATTATATATTAGTTAGTATGAATCAACCTTAGAAGGGTTTGAATCAAACAGGCCAAAACAATGGCTGACATTTGGCTTATGGTGCACCATAAAAGGATCCCCGTTGTAAAATTAACCCCATGGAGATTTCTTTTCTTGTTTAGCATCTAACTGTCACTCACCTTTACAATACTTTACCTGTACATTTGTTACAGGCTACAGTCAGTATTTATGTACAGACCTTTACAATACTTCACATGTACCTTTGTTATCAGGTCATTACCTAGATGTGTGCCATTGCTGTGTCACATACTATACATGTACATGTCTTACACAAGTTGAGCTACAGTGTCATTGACACTTTCATTGTTGTCTCAGCATGTTGAATTTTCCCATTTTTCATGCTCCACTTCATTTGGGTGTTCTATTGAAAGACCCTGTGGACTGGGTGGTCTTCCACCTTTTGGGCTTCCATCTATTGTTTTGTTCGGACATGTGATGTTTTACTCCCGCACCCTCGGGAAGGGGAATGCAGTCGTTTGGGGCCTCCCAACTTGACTCTGAAGAGAGTTATACCCTCTCCTGGGGTTTTGCTGTCTTTTTATGGTGTCGATACCATGGTAGCAGCTGACATTCTGGTGAAGAGATGCCTGTTTCCGGGACTACTGTTTCCCTCCAGTCGACATCTGAGGGTGTCCATAGGGCTGTGACTCCTCTTTTGGAGCTGAGCTTGGTTGCTCTCCCCAGTTTTCTGCCTTTGTCAACAGCTACTGATGTATCCGCTCCTGCTGCTACTCTGTCGGTGACGTCATCGGTCTCCGTTTCAGCCGGCCTCAGCTTATCCCTGCAGGGATTTCTGCCTTTTTGGACATGGGATATTGGCCTCAACCTTCCCTGGCTTCAACTTGGCAAACTGGGAAGTGGTTGCCGGCTGATACCTCTGCTTTAGTTTCTTAGCCGTCAAGCCCAGCAGGTTTTGATTTGGATTCAGATGTCCATGGTGGTGTTGCGTTTCCTTCCATGCACTCTGATCCTTCGGCCAGTTTTGTGGGAGCGGCGCATTTTAGTGCAGCCTGGACCTTCTGTCCCTCAGAGGTCCCTTTGTGTTTGAGTTCCTTCAAACTGTCAGACCAGCTGGAGGTTTCAGCCAGGCCGCGATCATCGGTCGCACACCTACAGCCTGTGGAGCAACCTGCTTTTGGGTGTAGCCAGTACAAGTGGTCGAAGCTTTTGCAGCATTGGGCTTAAAGCTGAGTTCCAAGGTTATGAAGACTTTGTTCTTTGCTAGTCTGATACCTTTTTGCCCCTGTGCATTATTGTTCCCACGATTCCACCAGTCTGTCGGTCTGCAAGATGTTGACAGTCTTGGATCAGGACTCGAAAGCCAAGTTGGTCGTTATTCCTATGGCAAATTTAGAGTCCATGTTGGGCTTATCCAGAGAGATGCTAGGCATACTTTCTCTCTTGGATCGCGTCATCTCTGTCTTGGCTGCTTATCTGCCTCCAGATAAGTTTGACGACATACAGACTCCTTTGTGTGTGATCTCTAAGACGCTCATGCATCTTCCTCACACACATGCCTGTAACACGGCTAATTTGAATTTAGTTTGTCAGGATGCTGCGTTGGAATAAGCCATTCCCTTCCTGAAGGGCAGGGCGCTGGAGTTCAACCCCTCCTGCATCATTCCAAAGATCAGCTGCTGCGTCACCTGCTTGATCCGCCTTCTGTTCGAGGCCAGGGCTGTTCCAAGCCTAACAAACGCCCTTCTGCTTCCTCTGTAAAACGTAGGGCTGATCCTTCTGATGCCGCTTCTTCCTCTTACTCATGTGGTAAGGGTAATTGTTGGCAGTCCAGAGGGTGGTCTCAGGATCCTTCTTCTAGCAGAGGAGATGGTTTCTCCTTGCACAGGCCTCGGCATGGCTCAAAATGAAGGTCCTCAACTCGATTCATCCCAGGTTGGTGGAGGGATATCCGAGTTTGCAGACAGTTGGGCCATGATCACATCCGATTCTTGGGTGTTCGATGTTCGGTCCATTCTGTGGATATCTTTTTTTGTGGCACCCCACTCTGTTGAATGTGCCTCTTCCAACCCAAGTTCCTTAAGACGTTTCACATTGGCTACTTTTGGTCAGGGAGATATACATTCTCCTGTCAAAGGGGGCGATTGAGGCTGCCAAGAACATTCATTCAGTGGGATTTTATTCCCACCTGTTCTTAGTGCCAAAAGAAGGATGGCCGACTCCGACCGGTTATCAATCTGAGTATCCTGAACCAGTCTCCCATTACTCCCAAGTTCAGCATGGAGACTTTCAGGTTAGTTTGCCGCTCCTTTCACCAGGGAGATTTTGCTTCTAGCATCGACCTGCGAGACGCTTACTCTTCCTTCTACTGAGGTGATCACTCTTTGCTTTGTTGGGGTCGTGCAGTTTGCATTTACCTCAACCGGACACAGTTTATTAGGAAAGACAGGAAAAGATATATTTCTGTCTCTTATCCCTGATCGACAGAAGATCTCTCCTCAATCCATTTCTAGATGGATTTGTCTTGCTATCTGTGCATTATACACTCGTCTAGCAACTGATGATTCTATTACCAATCGTTTTTCTGCCCATGAGGTGCGTGCATTGTCTACCTTCTGGGCTTATGCTAACTCCGTCAGTTGTCGGATATTATGCAGGCAGCCTACTGGAGAAATGCTTCTACTTTCTCCACCTATCTGCGTTAGTTGCAGGAGGAGTCTGAGAACCTTTAAAGAGTAATTTTTTGAGTTAGAGACTTCCACTGTAGTGCAAACATGTTGTAAACAATTGGGGTAGGTATAATAAGAAAGGAAATTTACTATAAAGTTTTATTTTCGCGCATAATTTTTGTATCTAAAAAATGCTTGGAATTAGTTTAGTACTTGCTTTCACTAAATAATATGCATATATATCGGTGTTAACCACTTTCCTGATGGATAAACCTCCTTTTTATCCTTCACTTTGACATAATTTGTCACTTGCATGGGATTGATTGACTTGCATCTATGTGAAGGCTTAATTTTTATCAGGTCAGGTTTCCCAGCAGGCCTTTATATATTATATAATATATATTTATATATTACCCCAAATTCAAGGCAGTAAAGGCTGTGCCCAAGTTAGGAGATTGGTACCAACAGTTTGTTGTAACATTCTAAAATAAAAGATATTTTTTGAGACATACATTTACATGATGCAGCATAGGTCTTAGAAAGCCCTGTATTGTATTCTATTTGTATGTATATTCACTAATCATATAGTTTCTCATATTTAGGGCACATTTTTCACCTGAATCTGATGTGTCCAAATTTGATGAATATAAAGGCCTGTTTCCGAGTTTATATCTGATATTATACATGTAAGGTTACTCTCAATATTACTTCACTTTATTAACCTTATTGTTTTGTATTTATCAGGTTCTTACCTCCAGAATGCCGCAAACTGTTTATTGCAAGGGTTGCCAATGCAAAACATGTTGACTATGATCACAATGAACACATTACGTATCATGGGTATACTCCCAAGGACCATTGCGACGTGTGGGGTTTGGTCTCGAAAATTTGGACTATTTTTAATTTTGATTTTATAATCTAATGCTAGGAAAGATCCAAAATCGTCCTCAGTTTCTGATGCATCTCCCACCTCCCCACCACCCCCCTCCCCCAACCTGTTATTGATTTGATGTTAACACTTCTTCTGTTACAGGTATGGTTTCGGTCTTGGAGTCTCATGTTGTGCGGTCACCTGGTGTGGTGTTAGGAAACCCCTTGAGACGAGTGTAGCTTGAACTTATAAGAATCCATGGCCGTTAGTTAGGTCATCCTATAACAGTGGTTCTTGTTCCAAATTGGTCTTTCAGGTCAGTCAGAATCCTTTCATGTTTGGTATACCACATCTGTGGTGGGGGGGGGGGGGGGGGGGGGGTAGATTCAAATTTGTTCAATTTGAGTCCCTGGGTTAATAATTGGGCTCCCTGTAGGAACCCAAATTTTAACTTAGTGAAATATGAGGAAATTTCTTAAAAAATCTTCTTATTCAGATCCACCAGTCAGAATGCTTTCATATTTGGTATACAACATCTCTAGGGAGGGCAGATTCAATTTTGTTCAAATCGGGTCCCTGAGTTAGTATTTGGGCTCTCTATTGTATACAACATCTATAAGGGGTCAGATTCAAGTTTGTTCAAATTGAGTTGCTGGGTTAATATTTGGGCTTCCTATTCAAATCGAGTTCCATGATTAATATTTGGGCTCCCTCAAATTCCTTGCAATGTGAGGTGATTTCTTTAAAAGCCTTCTTCAGATCCACCAGTCAGAATTCTTTCATATTTGGTGTATGACATCTCAAGGGGGATCAGATTCAAGTTTGTTCAGTTTGAGTCCCTGGCTTAATATTTTGGCTCTTATGGGTGGGGGAGGGGTGGGGGAGTGGCAGAGGGGCATGTTAGGTTCAGGTTTGTTCAAATCCATTCCTTAGAGTTTTTCCATAAAATTAAACTCTCATGACTTCATTCTTTTGTAGTATTGATGAATCATGTCTAACTGAATGTGGCCCCAAATACTTCTTTGAACCACTTTGGCAGGTGAGCGATTAAGGCCCCTTGGGGGCCTCTTGTTACTGTTTTTGATTTGAAATTCCTGTCATCATGCATTTGCAGTAGATGATATGCCTTTTATTAGCTCATCTTGACAAAGTCAAGCTGAGCTAATCTCATCGCTCTCCGTCTGTCGTCCACCGTCTGTCGTCCGTCTTCCGTCAACACCATGTTTTGGTCTTCTCCTCCAAAGCCACTGGGCCAATTCAAGTGAAAGTTTGTGTGAGTGATGGTCCCCAAGGGGCATTTCATTTTTGTTCAACTCAGCATGCCCAGCCCCATAGGGAGGGATTGGGGGAAAATGCTCCAACATATTTTAAAAATCTTCTTCTCAAGAACCAGTGTGTACAATGACTTGATATTTGCTATGGAGCTTCCATATGAGGTGTAGAATCAAGTTTGTTCAAACGAAGTTCGTGAAGTAATATTTGGCTTTGTAATAGTAGGGGTAAGATTTTTGGCCCCGCCCAAAATTTCTATTTTCTGAACCGATGGTCCAGTATGAACCAAATTTGGTTTGTGGTAGTATTGGGTTATAAGTACTTGACCCATGCAAAAAAAAAAAATTCCCGCATCCCCATGGGAACCCTGGGAGCTAAAAATAGAAATATTTTCAAACGCCCATATTTCCCAAACCCCACGGAACAGAGAGCTTTTATTTGGTATGATGTATCCTTATGACCAGTAGAACTGAATGGTAAAAAAAAATTGTCTTCGGTTATGTTAGGGTGTTCTGTAATGGGCATTGAAAAAATGCTGAGTCAGCATATTTGCAAAAATTAAAAAAAATCTTTTCTCCAGAACCAATCATCAGAATCTTTTGATATTTGGTATACAGCATTCATAGGGGGGGGGGGGGGGGGGGGGGGGGGGGGGGGGAGGGGGGGGTCAGATAAAAGTTTGTTGAAATAAAGCTCATTGGTTCATATTTGGGCTCTCTACAGGAGCCCGAAGTTTTAACATAGGGTAATATGGGGAATATTCTTTAAAAATCTTCTTCTTCAGAACCACCAGTCAGAATCTTTTAATATTTGGTATACATCATTGTTATGAGGGTCAGATTCTAGATTGTTCAAACCAAGTCCCTAGGTTAATATTTGGGCTTCCTACGGAAGCCCAAATTTGATCTTTGTTCAATATATGGGGTAATTTAAAAAAATCTTCTTCTTCAGATCCATCAGTCAGAATGCTTTGATATTTGGTTTGTAACATCTCTGTGGGGGTCAGATTCAAGTTTGTTCAAATCAGATCCCTAGGTATATATTTGGGCTCACTATGGTAGCCCAAATTTTTACTTAGTGCAATATGAGGAAATTTCTTTAAAAATCTTCTTCAGATCCACCAGTCGGAATGCTTTTATATTTGGTATACAACATCTCTAGGGGGGTCAGATTCCAGGTTGTTCAATTCGAGTGCCAAGGTTAATATTTGGGCTCCACATGGGAACATGAAATTTAACTTAGTACAATATGAGAGAATTTCTTCAAAAATCTTCTTCTTCAGATTCACTTGTCAGAATGCTTTCACATTTGGTATACAACATCTCTAGGGGGGGGGGGCAGATTCAAGTTTGTTCAAATGGGATCCATAGGTTAATATTTGGGCTCGCTATGGTAGCCCAAATTTGAACTTCGTGCAATTCGAAGAAATTTCTTGACAATTTCTCTTCTTCAGATCCAACAGTCAGAATGCTTTCAATTTCGGTACACAACATCTCTAGGGAAGTCAGATTTAACTGTGTTCAAAGCAAGAGCCTGGGTTAATATTTGGGCTCTCTATGGGAGCCGGAATTGGCCATTTTGCTGAAGAATTAAAGATTTTGTATTCATTACCCTCTAGAGGTACCAAGATTAATCCACATAGGTTGTATGAAGGGGCTTCATAGAGGAGCTCTACATTTTACTTATGATCAACTGAAGAAAAGGCATGATGCCCAGATTATTTTTGTCACTCCTGAGGGACTCAAGGATTGACAGTGTAGCCTATGGAGATGGCTTGCTTAATGTAGACTCATTCTTGGACTCTGTTTAAATTTTGTTCTGTACAAGATGAGCGCTTCAGGCCCCGTGGGGCCTCTTGTTTTAATTGTTCTTTCTCTTTCAGTATGGAATGAACATTTAATATTTGTAGGCTTTTTGTTCGCAGTGTTTTGATTGTGTGAGCGCTATCTTGTTCATCCTGATTTTATTGTTTTTAGGCTTTTAGCAACCTTCTGATCATACATTGTTAGCAGCTCATCTTGACAAAGTCAAGCTGAGCTAATCTCATCGCTTGCCGTCCGTCGTCCGTCAACACCATGTTTTGGTCTTCTCCTCCAAAGCCACTGGGCCAATTCAAGTGAAAGTTTGTGTGAGTGATGGTCCCAAAGGGGCATTTCATTTTTGTTCAACTCAGCATGCCCAGCCCCATAGGGAGGGAGTGGGGGAAAATGCTCCAAAATATTTCAAAAATCTTCTTCTCAAGAACCAGTGTGTACAATGACTTGATATTTGCTATGGAGCTTCCACATGAGGTGTAGAATCAAATTTGTTCAAACGAAGTTCGTGAAGTAATATTTGGCTTTGTAATAGGAGGGGTAAGATTTTTGACCCCGCCCAAAATTTCTATTTTCTGAACCGATGGTCCGGTATGAACCAAATTTGGTTTATGGTAGTATTGGGTCATAAGTACTTGACCCATGCAAAAAAAAACATTCCCACATCCCCATGGGAACCTTTGGAGCTCAAAATAGAAATATTTTCAAACGCCCATATTTCCCAAACCCCACGGAACAGAGAGCTTTTATTTGGTATGAAGTATCCTTATGACCAGTAGAATTGAATGGTAAAAAAAAATTGCCATCGGTTATGTTAGGGTGTTCTGTAATGGGCATTGAAAAAATGCTGAGTCAGCATATTTGCAAAAATTTTTAAAAATCTTTTCTCCAGAACCAATCGTCAGAATCTTTTGATATTTGGTATACAGCATTCATAAGGGGGTCAGATAAAAGTATGTTGAAATAAAGCTCATTGGTTCATATTTGGGCTCTCTACAGGAGCCCGAAGTTTTAACATAGGGTAATATGGGGAATATTCTTTAAAAATCTTCTTCTTCAGAACCACCAGTCAGAATCTTTTAATATTTGGTATACATCATTGTTATGAGGATCAGATTCTAGATTGTTCAAACCAAGTCCCTAGGTTAATATTTGGGCTTCCTACGGAAGCCCAAATTTTATCTTTGTTCAATATGGAGGGTAATTTAAAAAATCTTCTTCTTCAGATCCATCAGTCAGAATGCTTTGATATTTGGTATGCAACATCTCTATGGGGGTCAGATTCAAGTTGTTCAAATCAGATCCGTAGGTATATATTTGGGCTCACTATGGTAGCCCAAATTTTTACTTAGTGCAATATGAGAAAATTTCTTTAAAAATCTTCTTCTTCAGATCCACCAGTCGGAATGCTTTTATATTTGGTATACAACATCTCTAGGGGGGTCAGATTCCAGGTTGTTCAATTCGAGTGCCTAGGTTAATATTTGGGCTCCATATGGGAACATGAAATTTAACTTAGTACAATATGAGGGAATTTCTTCAAAAATCTTCTTCTTCAGATTCACTTGTCAGAATGCTTTCACATTTGGTATACAACATCTCTGGGGGGGGGCAGATTCAAGTTTGTTCAAATCGGATCCATAGGTCAATATTTGGGCTCGCAATGGTAGCCCAAATTTGAACTTAGTGCAATTCAAAGAAATTTCTTTACAATTTCTCTTCTTCAGATCCAACGGTCAGAATGCTTTCATATTCGGTACACAACATCTCTAGGGAAGTCAGATTTAACTGTGTTCAAATCAAGAGCCTGGGTTAATATTTGGGCTCTCTATGGGAGCCGGAATTGGCCATTTTGCTGAAGAATTAAAAATTTTGTATTCAGTACCCTCTAGAGGTACTAAGATTAATCCACATAGGTTGTATGAAGGGGCTTCATAGGGGAGCTCTACATTTTACTTATGATCAACTGAAGAAAAGGCATGATGCCTAGATTATTTTTGTCACTCCTGAGGGACTCAAGGATTGACAGTGTAGCCTATGGAGATGGATTGCTTCATGTAGACTCATTCTTGGACTCTGTTTAAATTGTGTTCTGTACAAGATGAGCGCTTCAGGCCCCATGGGGCCTCTTGTATTCGGTATGTATGTTCTTGGGATATATGCTACTCAAAGTTTGCTAAGCACCAAGTATATCCAACTACCTGTTTTACGTTTTAGTTGAAATATTGTAATGAAAAGTGTATATATATTTTATTTAATTATATCTTTAATGACTTAATTACAGAAATTAAGATTTTATTTGTGTTTGACATTATTTTTTAGCTTTTGAATACGATATCCATGGAAAATGGGTATTATTGTTAAAAAGAGGAAATTTTTCAAATTGCCAAAAAGTTGACGGAGCAAACTTGTATGGGTTCAATATCGTGTATGAGACCCAGTACCATTAATTACAGCTTGACAGTGCCTTCTCATACTCCCAATCAGGTTCCTGGTGGTCCTTTGTGGGATGTTGTTCCATTGTTGGACCAGCATGCCACCAAGCTCCTGGACACTTCTTTTCTGGACTGGATGGGCTGAAATTGCAAGCTGCAACTCATTCCAGACATGTTCGATTGGATTGAGGTCAAGGGATCTTGCTGGCTAGCTCAATCCACTCCCTCTGTCGGTACTCCCCGACAGCAAGTGCAACATGAGGACGGGCATTATCGTCCATCAGAATAAATCTATCACCCACTGCACCTGCATACAATCTGATGTGGACATCCAGGATCTCATCAATATACCTCTGTGCAGTCAATGTACCATGTTCAAGGACACAGAGCTCTGTACGTCCATCCCTGCTGATGGCACCCCAGACCATGATTGACCCTCCGACAGCGGTCATGCTCAGCAATGTTGGCTGCATGGAATCGCTCTCCTAGTCTTCTCCATACCCTAGAATGCCTATCTGTGTGGTCTGGGCTGTACCTTTGACTCTTCTGTAAAAAGGAAAGTTCGCCAATCTTCTCTCGTCCATCCAATGCGGTCCATGGCCCATTTATATCGTGCCTGACGGTGGTTCTGGGACAGCAGAATGAGAATACATGGTCTTCTCGATCAGAGACCAATTTCGTGAAACCTTACCCAGACAGTCTGCGTCGAAACATTTACCCCTGATGCATTCTGAAGGTCACTGCGAACCTGGGTTACTGTGGCAAAGTGGTTTCTACGGGCCTGAATGATCAAAAACCAGTCTTCAGCTGCAGATGTTGCCCTGTCTCTGCCACCACCATGCCATCTTATTGGTGTGCCATACTGCTGAAATCTTGCCCAGGCTCTGTTGGTCACTGAATGGTGCACACCAAGGGCTTCACCAACCTGACGACAGGTAGCCACTTGCTCCACCATCCCTACAGCTCGCCACATTTCTGCTTCAGACAAATGTCCTCTTACATTTGCATTTGATATATTCAATCATTAAATCACAAGGGTTTGTGCTGAAATGAAGATTGAATACCCTACACATGTCATGTACATGTAGACAGTACACGAAAACATCATGAAAATCAAGGGGTACATGCTTTCCATGACTGTCACGAAAAGTCTGCCTGTCAAGAGAGCTAATGTAAACACTGGGAACCATCTCAATACATTCCTCAATCATATCCACCAAAAATATCGCAAATATGTCGCAAGCAAATTTCACAATGATGTGTCAAATATTTGGTGCTTAGCAAACTTTGAGCAGTATATTTAATCATTTATTGCTTATGTCATTTTTGCATTAATTCCCTTGAATGATTATATGACTTTCGTTATTTCTTGTTTGCTTCTCTCTGATCAATCATACTATAGATCTGTCTTACGCTCAGTTGGATCTATCAGGATAATGATCTAGTGCTATTCAGAAAAGCTGGTAGACTTCTTTCTTTCGACCTTTTCATTGAGAGAGTATGTATATATCCCCACTTTCTGATCAGTATTTTCAGCTGATGGGCTCTCTCAGATTCTCACCTCATGAAGTAAAAGCCCTTGCTTCCTCATGGGAACATACTATTCAGTGGATCATGGTAGCAGCACAGCAGGTCTTTACTAAGATCGCTTTTTAGCTATAGTCTGCTTATCATTTTGCCGTGAGTTATTTATTATCTTTTGTTATCCTAGTCTGTATATAGTTTTGGATTCTATTATTACTAGTCTGACAGTTGCTTGTCTTGGCTTGGTGGTTCTCTCCATGTTTTCCGGCTTCCTCCATCTGTATTAATGCTTGACATGGTGTGTCCCTTTCTGTCGATAGTATCTGTCATTCACAATAAATAGCTTTTTGGACTTGGTGGTAACTCATATCCATGTCCAGCAGGCTCAGTTTTGTTATGCTACCAACATCAGGGGATGGATATTTTGGCATTTATTTGCTTGGGGAAATTCTAACCCAGATTTATGTCTACTTTTCCTCATAGGTATTGTTTTGGAACTTATGTTTCTAAATTCGATTTTCTATTTCTGATTCACAGTGAAGAATCAAATCTTTGCATTTGGAATTCCTTGGCATTTCAAGGATAGTTCTTCTGAACAGTTTAGCTTTCCGGGGGGAGGGGGGGGGGGCTGGATTATCAGTTACTTTGAAGCCCTCCATACTTTATTGCTTGGAATTAATGCTTTGTATTGAGGGCATGTATAATGCATGTTTTTATATATATTTGTGTTCTTGTTGTGTCTGTACCCTGAAAAAGGTTTTCATCGGACCAAAAACTAGGTGAAAACTTTTTTTTTCTTGTCCTGTTTGAGCTTATTTAGATGAATATCGGTGTATATACTTTTCTCACCTGTATCAAGCAAGGTATTTATATATATATTTATGTGTATCTTTTGGTATTTCTGTCCTCATATTGAACTTATTTTGAGTTATAACTTGATTGATTGTATAATAACCGTCATCATCTCCTTGCTGTCAACTCTTTCTGTCACGACGCACCCTTCAATAATCAATAATAGGTCAGTCCTCCATTGATAAATTGTAACATGTGTTGGGTTCAGCATGGAACAGGAATCAAGAATACGAAGACTACACTGGGCATGTGTGTTAGGTGTTTTCAAGAGTGAAGGTTTGTTTCCCTGCATGTATACGCCATGCCAGTAAACACAAAATGTCTACATGGCGATGTTTTCCCAGCAATTTAGATTGATTGTTTCCACCAGTTGAGTGTTAGACTATATTTGATAACTTGTCACATTTTTTCTCCAAATTTGTTTTGTTATGAACTACTGGAGAGTGTGATGAGTCTCCCTTCAACAATTTATTTTGGGACAGCCACCCATTGATTAAATATTATTCACTCTTGGTTCACTACGAAACAGAAGCAAGAATACGAAGACCACGACAAGTCATGACTGCTAGATTATTTTTGAGAGCAAAGATTGATTCCCTTAAACATCAGCCCCAAGCAGTGAACACGAACTGACTTCATGGCATTGTTTTCATAGCTATTTAGCCCGAAGGTTTCCACCATTTGAATGCCAGATTAATAATACTTGTAACATTTGTAACCCCAAATTTGATTCGTTATGAATTATTGGAGAGTGCCACAAGGTGCCCTCAACTAATTTATAATAGGTCAAATGTCACTGGCTGTTGGTCCATCATGAAAGAGAATCAAGAATACGAAGACTACGACAATTTGTTCCCCCAAATTGTTTAGTTGTGAATTATTGAAGGGTGTCACGTGGCACCCTCCAATCATTTATGTTAGGGCCGATCCCCATTGATCAGTTTGAATGCTAGACCAGTCCTGTTGGTTAACATTTTATCATCCAAATTCATTTTGTTCCCCTTAGCAAGTGAGATACGTTGTTCACCATAACCCCCATAAACCCGATTTATATTTACCAAATGCCTCACCAAACAAACAAACTCATTTGTTTCTCACTGCATGTTTCTTTGTTCTTTCTTTACATTTTGTTTTGTCCATGTTCAACCCCATGTTTCCAGTTACCTACTGTAAACCTGTACATATCAAGCTTTACCAGATCACCACTTTCCGACATTTTTTGCCCTGGACGCTTTCTGTATAACTCGAAGAGGCACACACTGTCATATTTTTGCAATAAGAGAGAATCCCCAACCAATTTACTACCTCCAAGAGGTGTGCGCGCCTGCCTGAGGGGATCCCCGTCGAGACTGAATATGAACACTTTCGCTGAAAGCCTAAAAATCCCATGGACTTAACAATTCACCAATATCGAGTTTTGATTGGGATCTTCAATGGTGGGCACGGGCAGACTGTGCGGTCGAGAAAATGCCAATCTCGGATTACACCATTTTATATGTAATTTCCATTTCGCATTTTCCAATTTCTACCGATTGTAATGCTCATTCTCGTTTGCAGTGGCGACATAGAAACTAATCCCGGGCCTGGAAAATTGTGTAACGCCCTGAAGAGTTCACTTTCTATTTTCCATTATAATATCCAGAGTATCCGATCAAAGCTGTCGCACATAACTGAAATTGTTGAAGAATACGACATTCTTTGTTTTACCGAAACTCACCTACAGGGAACATTCGATTCAGATAACATAAAAATTCCAAACTATTCACAGCCCATACGGAATGACAGGAACCATAGTGGTGGGGGGATTGCAGTATATTTCTCGGACCATTTATTCTACAGGCAGAGGAATGAACTAGAATTCGACAAGTCTATCATGTGGTTTGAACTTGTATCAAAGTCTAAACAACTTCTTCTCGCAGTTACATACCGATCTCCCCAGTATGCGAGTCGCGACTATTGGAATCTTCTCGACGACTTCATCGACAGGGCTCTTGATATTAATAAAACAGTCATTATTGTAGGTGATCTCAATGACGATCTACTGAGTTCCAGCCCAAAGTTGAAAGATACCATCGATCATTTCAACTTGAGGAATGTTATTACTAAACGTACAAGAGTCACTCCCAATTCTAGTACTCTACTTGATCCCATTCTAATTAGCGATACTGGAAATGTTATTGAAGCAGACATTCTCGACCTGGGACTGTCAGATCACCACGCAGTTTATACATACATTTCATTCAACCATAAGCAAAGAGAGCCATATTTTAGAATGATCAGAAACTATCAACGTGCTGATTTCGATAAGACAAACACGTTGTTAATGGGTGTTAACTGGAATAATCCTATAGATACTACCCAGGATGCAAATGAATTGCAAACAAAATTTTGTGACATGTTTCTGAAAATATTTAACAGTCCCTCTTCAGAAGATACTTATTCGTCCAAACGACAAACCTTGGTGTAAATCCGAATTGCGAAATGAAATACGGTGAAGAGACAGATTAAGGAAAAGAGCTTTATACTCGAACAGTGAAGATGCCTGGAGAGCTTATAAGCACTCTCGCAATAAGGTTAACAATATGAAGAAATACGCAAAATTAGTTTATGAAGATACTCTTCAAGAACAACTCTGTGGCTCTCCCAAACAGTTTTGGCACATAATTAAAGACCTTCTTAAAACTAAAAGCAATACAATCCCTCCTCTCCACCGTAACAGCTATCACGTACCCCACGACCTTATTGTCGATGATCCCGAAAAAGACGAATTACTAAATGATACTTTTGTCAGAAATACATTTATCAATGACACAAATCATAATCTTCCTGTGTTCACCCCAAGAAGCGACAGAACTATTTCAGAAATCATTATTTCAAATGAGGATGCAATAAATGCTATTAAATGCTTGAAAACGAATAAAGCCCATGGCCATGATGGTATAGTAGCCCAAATGATAAAAAAGACTGCAGATGCAATAGTGATTCCCTTAACCTGTCTGTTTAATAAACTCAAACAAAACTAAAGCCGTTTTCTTCTCACTTGCGCACAATCCGGATAACCCACACTTAAAATTTGATAATACCACTGTGGAATTCACAGCAACTCACAAGCATCTGGGAATACAGCTCCAATCTAATTTAAATTGGAATGTTCAAATCACAGAAATATGCAAGAAGGTCAGTATTCGATTATCGATGTTAAGAAAGCTAAAATTTAAACTAAGTAGGAAAACTCTTGAAAAAATTTACTTGTCATTTATTTTACCACTTATGGATTATGGCGATATAATTTGGGCCTGTGCTCCAAATTATTTGTTATACAAGCTGGACAGGCTCCATCATGACGCTGAACGGATTGTTTCAGGACTCACATGTTCAGTCTCCAAAGAACGTCTACTAATGGAACTTGGGTGGCCCACCCTTCACCAGCGACGTACCTTCCACAAATATTGTACATTGTATAAAATTATTAACGGATTCGCCCCAGACTTCATTACAGAACTTCTGCCCCCCAGGCCTGGCCAAAATACGCAGTATAACTTAAGAAATCCATCAAAATTTTCAAGATATCGAACGAGAACAGAGTGTGTCAAGAAATCCTTCTTCCCTTCAACTACAGACGCATGGAATAATTTGCCCCAAAATGTCACAAATGCATCTTCTCTTTGTGAGTTCAAAATTTTACTTCACGAAAATGGGATTATGTGTACTCCTAAGCCACCTGTGTATTTCAGCTTAGGGAATAGATGGGTAAATATACTCCACTGCAAACTAAGAAATAACTGTTCTGACTTGAACTTCGACAAGTATTCCAACTACATATCCCCATCTCCAGAATGCGACTGTGGTAATATGCAAGAGGACGCGTACCATTTCGTCTTCCAATGCCATAACTATGATAACGAGAGACTTATACTTTTTAATTGTCTCAGCCACCTGCAAATCACATCGCAGGATGATCTTCTATAGGTAAACAGTCATTAACTGCAAACGAGAATAGATTAATTTTTCTAAAGGTCCAGTCTTTCATTCAGTCTAGCGGTCTCTTCCAAGAATGAGTACAAGTTTATCTCCAGATTTACTGTCTGACTTATACCGGTGTTGTACTGAAAAAATTTTTTTTTTATCTTCCAATCATCAAGAAATTAATTTGTTGGTTTAACAATAGTTACACTAAATATGGATTCCACAAGCCTCAGAAGAGTATCCGTATCCCATGATAGTGCTCCGGTACACCGATGCACTGTGTCACTATCTTAAGATGGTGATTTGGTGTGCAGGTGCATCGGATCACTGTCGCAGCGTGCCTAAATTCCTCGGTACTGTTCTCTTGCCAAGACATTTTTCTGAGACAGCACAATCTTTACAGAAATCCTTCCTCGACCGCACAAACAGATTCCTCAGGGGTCTTCTGAAAACAACGATCTGGTAATGTCATGGTTAACTTTGGTAAATTTCTAATGTTCCTTGTAATGTTCTTTTATTTTAGTCTCAATTTCTGTGTTTTGACATTTATATTTTGCAGAAAATCTGTTTTGTTGCCAAATTGTGTTATTTTGTTAACGGGAGAGGAGTTTAAATAAGTTGAAATAACTTTTCTCCAATCCCTTTTGCATGTATTGTTTGGCAAATAAAGTATGTTTAAACTAACTCTATCCCCAGGACATGCTGAATTCTTTATTTTGGCCATAGACTGATAGAGGCTCTTTCTCCACGAAATGCCATTTTCTTTATTTTGGTCATAGAGGCTTTATGTTCCCTTAGTATGCTTTTATGGCCTTATTATTTACTATTATTATAACTTTGTATTACTGTGGTAAGCTGAGAAGAAATTAAATTTTTATACAAGAATTTATTTTTTATAATACTTAGCAAAGTAATACAAAATGATTGCCCTCCTGGCAAAATAAGTACTAATATAATTGCTTGCCTCCCCACACACATGTATACATGTACATTGCATTTAATTCAAAATCGGAAATTGATACTATTGCGTAATACTGGTGTGAACTGGACAATAGGTGAAAGGTCAAATAGGGTACAGTTCACCAGGTTTTGTGTACCTGCACAAATCGGCACCTGGCAAAAACCGGTTCAGTTTTCTTTTTTGTCATTTGTCATTTTTATAGTCTCCTGAGGGGTATTTTCTTAGAAACTCTAAATTCTGACTCTTTTTCATCTGGAAGCAGAGAGAAAAAATATATTTTGGTATCAAAATTCAATTTCACAAAAAATAGAAACTCCTGCATCTGATATTTAAAATTCCTCTCTATGGTAGGTATGCTAGCCCTTGGGAAAAACACTTTCTGGTATATATGCCCCCAGAAAAACAAAGTATATTCTAGAAGAAAAATGGTATATTCTTTTATGATAGATACTCAGTTTATCACTAGAATTTAGGAAAATGACCAGTTATCTATTAATTGAAAGCTGGCAAAGTGGTATTTGATTAACAGGGTTCCACAATATAAACCACTGTTTTCCTGGACTGCCAACATCAACCAGGGCAATAAAACATTCTAAATATTCCATTTTGTATTTCTATCCTTGATGCATCAAGAACTTTTTTGTATTTCAAACATAAGAAATAATTGAAATTTTCTGAAATTTATCTCTGAGTAACATAGACCGGAGTTCTTCTAGTGATGCAGTGGCACTGAAATAGTTATAGTTTTGGGGTATAATTGTATTTGTTTGTTCTTTTTATTTCAGATAGATTTTAGGTGCCCTGTCCGAGAGCTCACTGATACCCAAGTCACGGAGATGAAATTAAAATACTATAATTCAGAAGTACATAGAGCTTCATTTGTAATACCACAGTTTGTTAAGGAGGTGAGTATTTATATAATTATAGAGGAATGCTGTGGAAGAGCAACAGAAGGGCAGTTTGCCAGAGAAAATTATTTAGTCTACCAAAGTATTCAACTAACAGGGCTTTGTTTACTTTCTTGTATTCTGGAGATCAACTGAGGAGTTATTCATAAAGCTCTTTCAAACAGGATATAATAGATTAAATGCCTGTATTGGATGTACTGGGTCAAAATAAGTCTAGGGTTTTTCAATTAAGCGATATCCAATTAAGTGTGCTCCACTGTATTATTTTAAAATGTATCTTGAATCATAGCAGTATTTAAAGTTCAAACATAAGGAATGAAAGAAATTATTTGAATTTATAATAATGTACCTTTGTCCATACAAACATTTTGGATTGTAATTTTAAAGCCAATGGTCATATTTGGATCTCTTTTGGTATGCTGATAGACCTGCATGGGGGAACGGATATGCATGAGGAATGGGCCCCATCCAATAATTTTTCCCAGAGTTATGACTTTTTTCACTCTCTCGACGTCAAAAAATTTTTCTCCTCACTGCATTTTGAATTTGAAAACTGCTTATTTGATCAAATCATTATTTTAGGGGTTACTTGTGGATGACTAGACAATGCTTCTTTTTGATTTTGGTCCAGCTGGCCAATTCAGTATGGCCATCATGGCATTATGACACCGTCGGGGGCATATGCCGCACTTCGTGTTGTTTTTGTATTACAATACTGGGGCATGTTTTTTGTCAGGGACATTCCTGATTAGAAATGAGAGCCAGGTTTCCAGGACAGGAGGATTGACCATAATTTGCACATAAGTACATTTTTTTAGTTTTAGTTAACTCCCCCTTTCTCTTGAATAATCATTACGTGTACGCTCCATTTAAAACCCCCTTTCGTCACACCCGGTGAACACATTGTCTTCACGGGTCCACAACCCTCTTTGCGAGGCTAATTAAAGACGACAGGAAAATCCAGACATCAAAGGCGGTTCGTTTCTTGATGAAACCGAATTACTCATATCCAGTCGCATATGAAAAACATTCTGTGTTTATGCAATTAATACATCGATTCGTTTTCAAACATAATAAAAATGAATGTAGACTAATTCATTATTTGTCCCCCAACAGGAATCAACTATTTATTTAAACAAAAATACAGCATAAATGATGGACAACAAGTTTGTTGTGAATGCAAATTAATTTCAGGCACATTGATAACAAGAACGCCCTCATCTTAGCATTACGTGTACATTGCATACAAAATCGCACTTGTTAATTACCTCGTCGTTTGTGTAGAAACTACCGGGAAAATGAAAAGCTGTTTCAGTGCGGTCATGTGAGAAGGATTACATAACCAATTAATGTTTGGCGAGAAAAATCTTTCAGAGACTGCCCCTGATTAGCAATTATATTGTTCAGTCAGAAAATTTCTAAACCCTACATTTAATAAAATATTCAGATACAAATGCAATATCTTTCATTTCCAGAACTCTGTACTGCGGTTTAATATAGGAATTGAAAAAATCCGTTCGTTAATTCGTGAGATTTTCGATTTGTTTTCATATTAAAATAAAATTTTCGCTGATATATGATTTGGATTCCCTGGAATAGAACGAGTATTTCAGTGAATAAAATGTGTTCTTGGTGTACGGTGTTTTTGAAACAACAATGTGACAGTCTTGGCAAAACATCCTGGCGTTTCGCTGGGGCAATAGCTTTTCCGATATGGGATTATGGATTCTATACTGTGCCGAGTGTCCGAACATTTCAAAGTTAAAACCCGGTGATTTAAGTTTTATTATAGCATAAGCATTTTACCGAAATAGTTTAGATGAACTAAAATGATAATGTATTATTCATTAAAAAAATTAATCGTCCATTATGCGGGAAAAAGGATGAAAACCACGAGCAAGCTTTCTGTTTTTACCCAACGTCAACAGCCAAATTCGGCCGGCACTATACACAAAAATCTCCATTCAAATTTTATTATGTTTTAAATTTTTGTTAAAAAAACATAGTTTAAGACCTCTCATTGGAACAATCTCGATGATCGCGGTGAGGGAATGTCAATCAAGGTTTATGTTGTTTTGACCTGCGATGGAGGACTGAAAGGGAAAAATATTCCCATTCCAATAAGGCAAGCACTTCGAAGGAGTTTCCCTGTCATGTCCATCCATCACATCCTAGACTGCATTGACAGTAAAACTTGTTTACTAACAGAAAATTATCAGCTAAATTGAACGAAGAATGTGTCCATTTTAAAAGATACCACCCTTGAAAAAAAATATTTTGGCAGGACACGCAACATGATCAGTGCCATGAAAAAAAAATGAAGAAAAAAAAAATAAAAACACCGTTCAACCTTATCTCCCCTGGTCGAAACAGTTCTTTGTACTTTGTTTTCAAAAAAAGAAGTGAAATTCTAAAAAAGGACACCGATTAAATTTTAAAGAGACTCGTGAGTATAACCAAATCACGTCTCCCAACCACAAAAAAATGTTAAAAAACCCCAGTTAAATTATTCTCATGTATTTAAACAAACACATGTTGAATGGATCACTACCTCGCTCAAGAGGTGTGCTGTCTGAAATATTTGGGGGTGGGGGGGGGGGGGGGGAGGGTCATTGCATTTCAACAGAATTCTTTAGACAATAATGTACACTGTGATAATATTTAATAGTGCTTCTTTCCCCATGGCAACGGGAAGTGAAGCAGTGCTTATTTACTACGGTAAGACAGTTCCACTTTACTGGTGAAATAGGACCCAGTCACCAGTGCCTGGGATGGATGTCCACTAAAATGGGCACCAAAGGGGTAAACGATCGGCTAAACTTGACTTTAGACATTTGTTGTGGTCACAATTTATTTATTTATTGGTGTTTAATGTCACTTTTCTGCAATTATGGCCAATTGTGACCGATGGGCACAATTAGCCATAGCTGATGAAAAGTGACCTTAAACACCAATAAATAGATAAATAAATAGCTAATGCTTCTTGCAAGATGTCTAGTTTGTTCACACAATTTATTTCGTGTGTGTAGATAAGTTCAGGGTGGGTTACAACTAAATCACACAGAGTGAATTATCCACTCAACTTCAACTTACAGGCGCGATAAACAGCAGACCTCCTGATGGATGTGTAGATAAATCTGGTGGCCCTTAAAAAATCAGTTTGTGTAAAAAAATATGAGTTCTGTAAAACATTCACTTGACAAGTGATTTGGTAGTAGTCCACCTGTCACGTACTGTGTATTTTTACCCATTAGTAGCTGAGTGCTAACTCCATGGAATACTAGCAGAGATTTTCTATTCAAAAGTGCAAACAAAACCAGATCGATATTACAGTGCTTTGAAAGAGTGATTGTGTATATATATTTTTTTTAAAACATAATATATTCTGTCATTCATGTGTGCAAATGTTTATAGATACTTGTAAAGAATTAAAGTCAGATATCATTAATCACAAAACCCGATTTATATTATAGTGCTTTGAAAGAGTGCTTGCGTATATATTTTTTTTAAATATAATATATTCTGTTATTCGTGTGTGCAAATGTTAGTAGATAAAGCATTAAAGTCAGATATCATTAATAAAAAAATTGCTTAATAAAGTATTGTTTGTTAAAATCATTTGTCCCAAAAATCAGTCAACACAGCTGACTGTCCATAAGATCATCATTGACAACTGTACTTGATATTGTTGAAGTAATTACCATGGATATTAAAAAGTTCCCCTCAAAGCAAATTAGCTTATCCTATTTTTAGACACCCTATTATGCAATCGACCAGTGGAGAGGAGAGAATATTTTAAATGGACTGTACACGTAATGTGAAATTTCATGGAATCTCAAATGATAAACAACTAGTTGTTCCCCTGAAAAATGTCTGAGTCATAACTATACAAATCAAAAAATTATTGAAAAGACCTGTGAAGTTCCACAATTTTGCCACAAAACACACATAAGCATACTGCTCTCACACTGTTACAATTAGTTTTGAAAATCTCCCAGCAACTATCAACAACTTTTTGTAGATCAGAAACCATTCCTCTGTTGACAATGGTTATCTGATGAGCTGATGTGACCGCTGTGAGAAATTGTCTGAGATAGAATTTGTGGAGTGACTGTATTACTAATGTGCAGTACAAGCTTGCAGAGAAGCAGCTTTTAATGTTCTCAGACAGGCATAATTCTGCATGGCGCCAACTTCACTGGTGTATGTAATGATGACAGTACAGTTTTTTCTCAAAAAACAATGTAAATTTTATGAAAATTCATTTCAGAACAACACATTATAATCACTGGTTTACCTGACGACCTGTCCACCTGTGCTTTGGAGAGGCATATTTTCGCCTTTGCCCTGAATGACAGGTGTTGGTCCCAAACATGAGCTGTAAGGCAATAATTATTTTAGTAGTTTTGTATCAAACTAGAAAAAGATTATGGTCTTACAGTCCATTTTTGAACTTGACAAACAAAAAGTGAGAGATGTCATTATTAACAAAATCACTGTTTGGACTTGATAAACAAAAATGTGAGAGATGTCATTATTAACAAAATCACTGAATTATATGTTGCAAAACCACTGTATAAAATTGCATCATTGGAACATTACATCCTCATATACTACTCAAAGTTTGCTAAGCACCAAATATTTGACACATCATTGTGAAATTTGCTTGTGACATATTTGCGATGTTTTTGGTGGATATGATTGAGGAATGTATTGAGATGATCCCCAGTGTTTACATAAGCTCTCTTGAGACAGGCAGACGTTTCGTGACAGTCATGGAAAGCATGTACCCCTTGATTTTCATGATGTTTTCGTGTACTGTCTACATGTACATGGCATGTGTAGGGTATTCAATCTTCATTTCAACACAAACCCTTGTGATTTAATGACTGAATATGGCAAATGCAAATGTAAGAAGACATTTGTCTGAAGCAGAAATGTGGCGGGCTGTAGGCATGGTGAAGCAAGGGGCTACCCATCGTCAGGTTGGTGAAGCCCTTGGCGTGCCTGGGCAAGATTTCAGCAGTATGGGACACCAGTAAGGTGGCATGGTGGTGGCAGAGACAGGGCAACATCTGCAGATGAAGACCGCTTTTTGATCATTCAGGCCTGTAGGAACCGCTTTGCCACAGCAACCCAGCATCGCAGTGACCTTCAGAATGCATCCGGGGTAAATGTTTCGACACAGACTATCCAGATAAGATTGCACAAAGGTGGTCTCCGATCGAGAAAACCATGTATTCGCATTCTGCTGTCCCCAAATCACCGCCAGGCTTGATATGAATGGGCCATGGACCACGTTGGATGGACCAGAGAAGATTGGCGAGCTGTCCTTTTTACAGATGAGTGAAGGTACTGCCCAGACCACACAGATAGGCGTTCTAGGGTATGGAGAAGACCAGGAGAGCGATTCCATGCAGCCAACATTGCTGAGCATGACCGCTATGGTGGAGGGCCAATCATGGTCTGGGCGGCATCAGCAGGGATGGACGTACAGAGCTCAGTGTTCTTGAACGTGGCACATTGACTGCACAGCGGTATATTGATGAGATCCTGGATGTCTACGTCAGATTGTGCAGTGCAGGTGCAGTAGGTGATAGATTCCTTCTGATGGACAATAATGCCCATCCTCATGTTGCCCATGCTGTCTGGGAGTACCGACAGAGGGAGGGGATTGAGCGTATGGACTGGCCAACAAGAGCCCCTGACCTCAATCCAATCAAACATGTCTGGAATGAGTTGCAGCTTGCAATTTCAGCCCGTCAACTCCAGCCAAGAAGTGTCCAGGAGCTTGGTGTCATTCTGGTCCAAGATTGGAGCACAATTTCCACAAAGGACCAAGGAACCTGATTGGGAGCATGAGAAGGTATTGTCAAGCTGTAATTAACAGTAATGGGCCTCATACTCGATATTGAACCCATACCAGTTCGCTCTTTCAACTTTTTGCCAAATTGAAAAATTTCCTCTTTTACCAATAATATCCATTTTCCATGCTTATTGTATTCAAAAGCTAAAAAATAATGTCAAACATAAATAAAATCTTAATTTCTGTACTTAAATCATTAAAGATATAATTAAATAAAAATATATATACACTTTTCATTACAATATTTTAACTAAAACGTAAAACAGGTAATTGGATATACCTGGTGCTTAGCAAACTTTGAGTAGTATATAATGATGTGCAATAAACATGAGTGTGTTTGGAACTTAACTTGCAATTGTAAATATATGAAAACAACAACAAAAATAACCAAATGACACTTCTCTGTATTTTTTTAGCTTAACTTGATAAAGTCAAGATAAGCTATTGCCATCACCCGTACGGAAGTCTGTCAGTCTGTTCACATTTTCTTTAGCACAGGCTACAGTCTAGTTTTTATCCGATCATCACTACATTTCATGTGCAGGTTCGAGATCATATTTGGATGAGAATGTTCCCTTTTGGTTGTGAGCCGAAAACCTTCAGCACAGTCTACAAGTCATATTTATGAAGGGATTTCATTGTAACTTGGTAGGATGACTCTGTATAATGTCTAGATGAGAGTGTTGTATTTTGGTCGGGTTTGGTCAGCCGTGGTCGCCACAAGGGCACGTGACGTAGATTCCTTTTGCACAGTCTACAGGTTGCGTTTATGAAGGGATTTCATTGTAAATTGATAGGATGACTTGGTATAATGTCTGCATGACAATGTCCTGTTCTTAGCTCACCTGACTGAAAGTCAGGGTGAGCTTTTCTTATCTCTCTTCGTCCGTCATTCGTCCATCGTCTTGCGTGAAGGTGATGTTTGAGCCTCTTTCTCCTAAACCACTGGCCACATTTTAATTAAATTTTATGTAAGTAGTGGTTATATAGGGGCATTTGAAAATCTTCTTCTAATGAACCACCAGTAGCAGAGACTTGATATGTGCTATACAGAGTCCTTTTGATGTTTAGAATCAAGTTTGTTCAAGAGAAGTTTGTTGGGCATTATTTGCCTTCGTTATGGGAGGAGCAAGAATTTTTGCCAGTCCCAAAATTTCTATTTTCCAAACTGAGAGGCAAATTTGAACCAAATTTAATATGAGGGCTTATTGGGTCATAAGTACTTAATTTATGCCCAAATTTTTTTTCCCGTCGACCCATGGGAACCGCGGGAGCTAAAAATAGAAAAAATTAAAATGGTCATATCTCCAAAACTGCTTGGCACTGAGAATTCTTAGTTGGTGTGAAGCTTCCTTTGGACCAACAGAATGGAATGGTAAAAAAAAATTGCAATCGGTTTTATCATGGGGTACTTTTTGGGGACTTTGAAAAAGTGCTGAGTCAGCATTTTTTAACACTGTGGGTAATGGGAAAAACATGTAAGACTACTTTTCTCCCAAACCACTGCTCCAAAAGCTTTCAAATTTCACATATAACATCTTTGGAAGATTGTTTCACATGTTTATTGAAATCAATTCCCTGGGTCCATATTTGGGCTCTCTATGGGAGCCCAAATGTTTAAATTAGTGCAGTATGAGGAATATTCTTTAAAAATCTTCTTCAGATCTACCAATAAGAATCTTTTGATATTTGGTATGCAACATCCTTGTGGGGGGGGGGGGGGGGAGATTCAAGTTTGTTCAAGCCAAGTCCCTGGGTTCATATTATAGGCTGAAAATTTGGGGGCCCATTACAGACTTAGAAATTTTGGACCAATTTTGGACCAAAATTCGGAAATTTTTTTTTTTCTTTTTTTATGCGTTTCGGTCAATTTTAAGACAAATTTTTTTTTTTTTTCTTACACGGAAAATTTGGGGTCCGGGTGGGACTTAGAAAATTTTGGACCAAAATCTTGAAATTAGTTTTTTGTTTTTTTATGCGTTTTAAGAAGAAAAAATAAAATTGGGCTGAAAATATTTTGTTTGAGAAAAAAATCTGTTTTTTATGCGTTTATCTCAATTTTAGGATGTAAAAGTGCAGGAACTGAAAATAGAAGGAAAATCCTGTGTATTGTGTGGGCACAATCGCTTCATCTAGTGGGTATATGCTTTTCTTAGGAGGGGCGTATGCAGCTTATTCAAGTCCCTGGTTTGATATTTAGACTACCATGTCAGGTGAGCGCCCTCAGGCCCCCTGGAGCCTCTTGTTTGTTTTTGTTGTGATCGATCACCTGTGACCACACAGGCATGCGACCAAGATTTGATTAGCGCAGTCTACAGTTCATATTTATGAAGCAATTTCATTGTAACTTGGTTGGATGACTCGCTATCATGTCTAGATGAGGCTGTCCTATTTTGATCACGATCGGTCAGCCTTTACCTCTGCTTGGGCACATGACCTAGATTCCTTAACACTGTCTACAGGTCATATCCATGAAGGGATTTCATTGCAACTTGGTAGGATGACTCGGCATGGTATCTAGATGAGACTGTCCTATTTTGGACACGATCGGTCAAGAGTGTCCACTGGATGGGCAGTGACCTTGATTCCTTTAGCAAAGTCTATGAATCATATTTATGAAGGGATTTCATTGTAACTTGGTAAGATGACTCATTTTGGAATGATTTTACTGTAATTTGGTAACTTTGGTTGTCACACGTTAACTGTGAGGGCCACATCAACCCTGGTCTCAGTTCTTTTGTACATTCTACACTTCAAATTATTCATGATGAAAACATAGCATGTGGGGTACAGAAATTAACATATTCTCAATTATCACAATTCTGTTCTTATTTCATAATCCTTTCATAAACATCGAACATTATCCTTTTCATCAAACACTACACACAGTCAAGTTAAGCTGCAGTGTCATTGACATTTTAATTATTCAATTAACAAAATTTTATTCTATAACCTGTATGCAATTTAACGGTCAATCTTGTACTAAAGGTATTGTAAATGGTTTGGGGTTTGGGAGTATATTCAGTTGACCAGAGCTATTCAGTTAAGAGATATCCAATTAACCCTTTCAGGGCACATCAGTACGTGTCATGCCAATAATTCAGTCCCATCATGGACTACTTGGCATGCTGCACACCAATAATACCTTACATCTTTTCTGCACTCTCAGTCTGTTGTATGTAATTTCTATCATGTGTAGCGAAGCTATGCAGTTTGGTGCATTTTGGGAGGGAAGGGTGTCAGTTTAGAGATAAGGTTGTGGTCAACAAGAAAGGGTTAAGTGAACTTCACTGTACAAATTTTGAGATAACAAATCAAGTACCATGTTTTGGATGACAGATACAATACTTTTGGTTCCTGTCACAATGACGGGTACAATATATGCAGACTTGGTGTGGTGTTGTCTTCTAAGATTTAATGTTGTATGGCCTTCTGAAGTATCAGTAAACTGTTATTTTGGAGAGAATATTCTTGTCTGTTGGTATAGCTGTGACAAAATAGTTGCCGGATACTCTTTTTAAAATAACTAGGAGTACTGAGTGACTAAATATACAGGAAACATACTTGGTATGCCCAGGGTCACCTGGAGTTGGCACATCTCAAATTTACTCCCGTGGGAATCCCGGGAAGTGAAGCAGTGCCTGTTCACTGCGGTAAACAGGCTCTGTTTTACTGATAAAGTAGGACCCACTCACCAATGCTTGGGAGGTGCAAACTCACTCTAAAATGGACAACATGGCTTATTAACGCTCACTCCTGGTCTTGAGTTGATACTCATGTTGTGGTCATGATTAGCCATTGGGCAAAAATATGTGACCTTAAACACCAATAAATAAATAAATTGGTTTGTTTCTTGCCCAACTCAAGCTATTGATGTATGCCTTGATAACTTTTTGTCACTGCATTTCCATTTTTTAAAGAAAGTTTTAGTGCACATTTGTTTTTTCGAAGGAATTTTAACAAATGTGATACAATTTGATGTTACATGCTCATTATATTTTGTTTAGATAAAATTATTGCCTTGTGCGGTATTTTGTCAGCCAAGTGATACCCTGAATTGATGTTCAATTCTATGTAACAGCAAGGCAACAAAATTTGTGTTTGATTTTTGCATAATATTCAGAACTTTGTATCAAAAGCAAACAAACAGAGCAACTTCCCTTTATTTATATTAAAATTGTTGGCACTCTAAAATAGTTGAAACAGATTTCAATATGAACTGAGTGCATACTCACAGGCTTATGCAAAGCCATTTTTCCTTTAATAAGATTGAATTGGAATGCTGTTAATTGAATAACCTCTTTGCCAGTGAAAAATTTTCATTTAACAGGATGGTTATTCAGTTAATAGGAAGTTTGTGATTTTTCTGTCTTCTGGTTATGAGCTGAGCATCTATTCTGTGATATCTTGTTTAACAATGCTCATGGCATTCTGTCAGACCAGAGAGTAGTATAAATGCTTGTATTTGATGTTCTGAGACCAAAAAGGTCTATAGACATGGGAAATTCATTTGTTACCAGAACAAGTACAGGAAGGGGAGGGGGCGTGAAAACAAGAGAGAGATGGAAGTATTTGAACCAATGATTTTTTAACATGACAGTATGGGCTTCAGCAAATGTTTAGCCTCTCAACTACTGGGTGGAACGTGGTGCCAGTGGTGGTCCAAGAGCTGAAATCTTTGAGTTCTTGTGTATATTGTTTGTGCATGTGCGTTTCCCTAAAATTCATCCAAATTCCCCGAAAATCACCCTCAAGTGCCCTGAAAATTTTTTTTAGAAGTTAACATGTCTGATCAGGCCATCGAAAATGTATCCCCGAATCGGGACAATTCACAAACCAACAATGGCCGGACACTGGACAATTTTTACCTAAATACTGACATTGGGTCACCACACCCACACCTTCCATCACACAGTGGCAACACACCACCTATTATAAATGTGGACATGAGCAGCCTGTACATTACGAGAAATGTCCTAAGATATGCAGCTAGAAGCCTTCACCACCAAGTGACAAACTCAAAAACACTCTCCGCACATGGCTTTTATAAAGAATAAAAAGTGACAAATATATTTTAAAATCCTTTTTATTTAATCAAATAATACACGTTGGTTTACGAACAATCAGTTTGTATCTCGTCATGTCACCATGCACAGCTTAAGAATCTATGTGTAGCACATCGAATTGTTTGATATTCTGCTGTTCCCTCAACGCATATTTCTTCTGAAACCTGTAAATAACACAAAAAAATATACAATTAGTGTGGCTGCCAAAATAACAACAAAAAAATACGCCACCACTCATTGTGGCTACCAAAAAAGTTCCACAAAGACTTGGCAACCACAATATCTCCTGTGGCCACCAAAGTACCCAACTCACTGTGGCAGTGAAACAATATGTGGCCGCAAAACTGGAAGCCAATTCAATCCTGAAGAAAGCTAAAGTGGACCACCAATCAGCAGAGTTCTTGACTCTGACTAAGTTCAAACTGAACGAAACTGGTTAGGCCAGACCTAAGCTACTATACGGGATACCTGAAAGATCAGGCGTTCCTCTGGGCCGTTTATTCATATTAGACTTATATATATTAGACCTGAGAATTCAGATATGGCAAATTTGTCGACGGCTCGGACTTCATTGAGCAACTTCACATTGAGCTCCAGCTCCAGCACTTCCACAACAATAGACTTGGACGATGGCAGAAAAGCGAAACGCCAAAGACTGGATAACTTTGAACCAAAAGTAGTGGTTAACAATGAGAACAAATCTGCCTACAGGAAAATCCAAAATTTGAGAGACATAAACGCGACACCCCAGTCACACTGCATTTTAACCAACAAAATCACTCATTACAGGTCATATCCTACCAGATAATTGAAGTGCTATATACTGATCTGGACGGACTGAAAACCACGATCAATGGCACCACCGTAAAATACAATGGATATTCACGCTTAGAACACGGCTTCCTTTAGGCCTGAACAAGAAGGATTTCTGATTTTCAGCTCAACTTTGACATAGTCAAGTTTGAGGTTTTGTCATGGCCGGTTGTCCGTCGTCCATCTGTCTGTCCGTCAATAATTCAACATGGCTCGGGCTAGAAGCCATATTTATGAACCGATCTTTACGAAACTTCTTGTGTACCTTTGTTATCACCGTGGGCCAAGAACGAGTGTTTTGGGGTGCAATCCGAAAATCAAGATGGCCACCAGCAGCCATTTTGTACCGAAATTAGTGCAATCAGTTTTTTGTACAGACCTTCAATATGAAAGTTCTGATTTGAATAAATTTTTGAATGGACGTTTAGTAACATGGAATACATCACATATAATAATTTTCTCGAGCAGAAATTATGCAAATTACATGAACTTTGATTTATTCAGTGCTACTTACACACAGTAAGTGCACAAGTCAATATGGCACGGGCTAGAGGCTGTATTTATGAACCGATCTTCATGAAACTTCTTAGGTACCTTTGTTATCGCCTTGGGACGAGAACAAGTGTTTTGGGGTGCCATCTGCAATTCAAGATGGCTCCCGGTGGCCATTTCATACCAAAATTAGGTGCAATCAGTTTTTTGTACAGAACTTCTATGACTATGTTTGTTATCACCATGGGATGATAACGAGTGCTTTTGGGCTCGGCCCAAAATTCATTATGCCTGTCAGCAGTCATAATTACGGAAATTGTGTGTATTACATTTTTTGTACAGAACCTGTAAAGAAGGTTTTTTATGTCAGTAATGTTTGCTATAAATTTATTGAATGCCTTTGTTATCACTGTGGTATGAGAACAAATATTTTGGGGTTCAGTCAGCCCCACTCGGGTTACAGGTTTCGGTCAGTATTTATGTACAGACCTTTACAGTACTTTACATGTACCTTTGTTATCAGGTCATTACATAGATGTGTGTCATTGCTGTGTCACATACACATACTATACATGTACATGTCTTACACAAGTTGAGCTACAGTTTCATTGACACTTTCATTATATTATGAATATGAAAGATGGGTAAGGAAAATGTTACTTTTGCACTGGTACCCTCATATTTTGAAAGGCTTGATTGTGGCTTCTAGCGCTCAGTTAAAAACTCATTATTTTTTATCTCCATTTTAGTTGTTCTATATTGATTTTGATTTTGTGTTGTGTGATCACTGTTACAAAAAAAAAACTTATCTCCAACATCAACATGGAAGCTCTAGTATTTAATTTTAGAGGCTCTCACAATTGGATTTTAGGCATCAGCGACCATTCCATCAGGAATAAAATATGCCTGACAATCAATTATTTAATTTTGTTTGTCCTTACATGCAAATTTTAATAGGCTAACTTTTTACTGAAAGTATTTTAAATAGTTTAGTGTTTGGAAGTTATATTCAATTTACAGTGTCATTCTATTTTATTACACATTTGTTCTATGAAATCCCTATCTACAGCAACACTAAACCATGCGGAAAATGAAAATCTGTTTGCACATATGTGCAGAACAGAGATCGTTGACACACTATTTTTAAATAGAAGCAGAATTTCACTAGAATTTTCTACAAATCATGCACCACAATTACTATTTGAATCTCTGCCGATAGCCAAAAATAGTAACACAGGTTCCCCTTGCAAATTTGGTTGACGGTAAAATGTGTTCCTTTTGTTGATAGTTCGTCCACTGACTTCCAATGTGTTCTATGTGCCTACTGGCACATAGAACACATTGGAACTCAGGGGACGATGTTATCAAATGAATTGATGAGTGTCCTAGTAATTGCTTTTATAGAAGTGAAGGCATGTAAGAAACACAGAATGACATTTGCATGTGAATGGATTAAGCGATATGACACTTGTGCCATCGCGGAAAGATAAAACTGTAGGCCTGCAGCCTCGTATCCTTTCGCACTGGCACTCATGCCATATTGATTAACTCATTTACATGTGTGTGTCGTTCTGTGTATAACCCTTTACCTACTGCACACAGTATCAAAATTTGTTATTTTAATGATTATTTTTTCAAATTTAGAAAAACCCATTATACCATATGACCTGACCTCATTGGAACAAGCACGGTGAGCACATGCCATTAGGGGGGTGGGGGGGGGGGGGGTCACATGATATGGTCTTTGCTGAAGTTTTGTAGAAATATTTTTTTCACCTGCACTATTTGTACATTTTGAAGGCAGATGTGGCGGATTCATTAGAGTTAAGAAATATCCAATTAGGTAAGCTGTACTTGTAGCTGTATCAGGTCATTTTATTTTTTAGGCGCTTTCTAACCATGCCGCAAAGATTGAAGACAGAGGCTCAGGTGAACCTGAAGTGGATTTGAAGAGTTGAACTGTGTTACACCTTTTTTTGTTTCTTAATTAATTTTATCACATGATCACCATTAAATAGCCCTTTACAGAGATATCATTTGCAGAATGTCCAATAAACTCATGAGGTCAAAGATCAAAGCAAGTCACATTGATATAAAATGCAGATTCTTCCTGTTAATTAAATATGTGCAGAGTGTATAGAGAAACTAAACAAAATTTAACCCCTTTGAAATGGTGCCGAATTACAATCTGCAAGTTTGAAAGCAAGGTATAACCCACCTTCTGTTTCCAGAGTCATTGGATGTCAATTGAACAAAGAATGACATTTTAATATCTAACTTTGTTATTTTGGTTTATTGCCAGTTTCATGTTTTATCAATCTTCACATTTCAAGACCAACGGCAAATCAGAATTAATGGGAGCGCGGTGGCTCAGTTGGTAGAGGTGCAGGCTGCAAGCCGAGAGGTCCTTGGTTCGAATCCCACCTGCGGCAACCGCGTTGTGTCCTTGGGCAAGACACTTAATCTCCATTGCCCGCGTGGGGGCACGATGACGCCGTGTGCTAAGGCGTACTGCACATCGATGGTGCGCATGTCTTCAACCAATCTAATTCTGCCTGTGCTGCAGAGCGGAGTTACGATGTTGGGGAGCTGGCAGCTGCTCGTCGTTGCTCGGTGGTTCTCTCCGGGGACTCCGGCTTCCTCCACCTGTCAAACTGTCACGGTCATGATTAGCCATTGTGCATAAATATGTGACCTTAAACATCAATAAATAATAATAATAATAAATCAGAATTAATCATTTGGCAATAAAAAACAGGGGGACTATTTTGTCCTACTTCAAGGATCGCAATAGTTTGTAACATTGTGAGCTGTTTTTGGTTTAAACAATATTTATTTCGAGAATATAATAATAGAAATTGTTACATGCATTGAGGTGGATTCGGCAGGAAGCTGTAAGCTTATACAAGGCCGTTTCCACCAAAACAAGATTACATGTAGTTACCAATGACAATAGCAGGTATATGGATGACTTTATGTCCTTAGTTGAACAGTATTTGTATACATAACACAGGCGTCAGTAGTCGAGCTCACACATCGTTGTCCGTGGGTCCCCACCCCGTACTCCAGGCCAACACCTTACCCCACACAAATATAGTACGAGTATTGCACAAAAGACGTCTTTAACCCCCAAACATTTATTTTCCGTTTCAAAAAACACAGCTCTTCGGCCCCCAATGGTGCGGGCTGAATAAGCTCACTCCAGTGGAGGGTCGCGAGCCACGTTTCTGAGTCCAAAATTGTAAAGGAAGTAAAGTTTGATTACGTGGAGTATTTATTAATAGGACCACCCAATCTTGGCCATCGCGTGAGGCAGGGGCAGGGACCACCGGAAGACAATGTGTAAGAATATTAAGACTACAGGCTAGTCAGCTTGAATACATGATGCATTTACTACACAGGAATAACATAAGTAATTTCATTCGAATCGTTTTGCAGAAGATTATATGTACAAACTGTGAATACAGTCCGAGTGGCGCTGAGCTGCAATGAGAGTTGAGTGGTGGTGAGGTCTATAATCGTTCCATTCAGCTAGTTTTGTAACCATATTCATAACAATTTTAATATTTTGACCAGTTTAATACGGTGATACAAATTAATCATTGGAATCGCTTACTTGATAATATAAAATCGTGTACCACTTCAAAGATAAGACGGTTGTCTTCATTGTTCAAGAATTCCGAACCAAAAAGAAGTGTAGATACATCCGCCCCAAAAGGAAGTAAGTTACTTGTATAATTACGAGCGTCTGTGAAAATAGGACAATGCAAGAGAAAGTGATCAGTAGTCTCTCGCTCGCCACACTGACATGTGGGGTTTGGTAATAAATGATTATCATATAAGTGTGAATTGAGGTTACTACACCCCAGTCGTAGCCTACAATGGTATATTTGGGCTGTGCGAGATTTCGCATTACTATAGAACTTTGGAGGTCGTTGATTACCATCGTTTAGGAAAGTTTTAAAATTAATCAATGACGAGTTCTCACGAACAGGCAGGGGCAGGTTATTCCATTGGTCGGCAACGCTGGGGATGAATGAAGACGTGTACAGTTCGGTCCGACTGTAGGGAACACGATGGTTTTGACTTGATCGGAGGCTGAGTAGTGGATTGGTCAAAGAGACAATTGGAGACACTTTACTGGAGATGTGTGGAGGTACCATGCGATGGTGCATTTTAAAGAACTGAATCAACTTGTGTTTGCGACGTCTTTCTTGTAATGGGTCCCATCTTGTTTCTAAATAAAGTGAGGCCTTACTAGCACTAACAGTTGCCCCCGTAATAATCCTTGCCGCTGCAATCTGTATTTTTTCCAGTTCCGTCACTTGGGTTACAGAACAATTGTCCCAAACAGTATCCACGTATTCAAGAAGAGGCCTAATAAAAGCAAAATATATTTTTTCTAAGACACTACGATCTAAATTGAATTTGTGCCTCCTCAGTAAGTCTAAGCGAGACCAGGCTTTAGAACAAATGTGGTCGATATGATCGTTCCATGTGCAGCTACTGTTCAGTATGACCCCTAAGTGTTTGTGAGTAGAGACTTCAGATATCTGAGTACCGCCTAAGAATAAGGGTGGATGGTAGATGGGGTTGCTTTTGCGCGATATTAGCATACTTTCAGTTTTGTTCGGATTGAACTCCACCAACCATGTTTTAGACCAATGTTCAGTTGTGGCCAGATCAAGATTGATTACATTCGAGGCTTGTTCGGGGTTCTCTATAATGAGATATAAGGATGTGTCATCTGCGAAGAGGCGAATACTGCTCAGTAGATCTCTGGTAATGTCGTTAATGTATATGAGGAACAATAAAGGCCCGAGAATTGATCCTTGTGGGACACCGGCATTAATGGTTCTCCATGTGGATGTGAGCTGTTTTTGGAAGTATATTTGAATTAATCCTTCCATTTTTGAAGTTATTTATTTCTTAAATTACACATCATGTGATAAAAGGAATCTCACATTTGTAACAATTTGATATAAAATTGTGACTCATTAGAGATAGTTATCTTTTTAGCATCGCCATGAAATGGTGATCATTATTTTTGATTAGGTGGAGTCAAATAATGTGATTTCCTAGTTAGTGATGTATTATTCTTTTACCTTGCTTGAATGACAGTCCCAGGGTGAAAAAAAAATTGCAAATAGGCTACTAAAAATGAATTCTTGTTTCTCCTGAATTTTAGTACGAGTGAGGGAGGTTTTTTCTTTAATCCCTCAAAACAGTTTAGAAGAAAAACAGAATTTTAAAATGTTTACTTTCTTGGGAATCATTAGTCATTAAACAGTTTTTTATATTGACTAGTTAAAACAAAACAGGTAAAGTTAAAGGAATTTGGGAGATGGGTGAGCAGAATTTTAATGACGAGAGTGGTGCCAGAGAAGCAGGTTGTTTTTTTTTTATAGTTGTGGCTGAAAAATTTCATTTTGTTTCAGAGAAAAAAAAAGCATATGACTCATCACTGGAACATGCTCAATGATAATTTTGAAGAAAAATCGAAAAAAATAATAAAATTTGGTTTTTGTGAGTAGTGCAGGCTGATTATAGCCATGATGTCCAGTAATGGGTCTAAGATATTCTAATCTGTGTTAATCCCAAAATTACCAGAAGGGCTAAAAAAAAGTTGTGCTTTCCATTTTAGGTTAAGAAATACTCTTTTAAAAGTATTAATAAAATTATAAATTTCTGAGTAATAATACCCATCATTTAAAAGTTTCAATATTGTTTATTTTGATAATTGTGAAGTGTCTGTGTGACAGGCGTAAAATTGTTCAATTTGTGTCCATCAAAAAATTGTTTTGCTTATATCATTGTATTGTATGTACACCCAGCTAGCAAGAAGTTATCCATTTTAGGGCTTGTGCTTGTACTACAGGCAGTGTGTTTTCAATTTTTATTCATTTAAGGATAGCCTTGCATGCATAATCATTATCATGAAGACTGATTTGCTATTTTTAGCTCATATTGAGCAATTTTATAAACAAAGTTTTCAATTTTTATCCATTTTAAGGACACCTGGAGCTTTGCATGCATAATTAGTATCATATGGACTGCTTTGCTGTTGTTATCTCATATTCAAAATTTTTACTAACAAAGAATGTTCAATTTTTATGTTTTGTTAACCCTGAGTAACATCTAACAATAAGAGTAAATTGCAATAAATTTATGTAATTATATTTCTTAAAAATGGGACTTCTTATTAAAAACGTGAGAATACTATGTTCCTATGTTATATACTACGATATGTACATTACCCAGGCACTATTCTCTTATAATGTTGTCTTGTCCGGTATAGAACACCCACCTAATTGCTTTTGCATTGTACCTTACCAGACAACACAATGAGATAACTGTTCCCTTTATAATAGAGTAATGTGCAGGCATATGTCACTTCTCAAAAGTGGAAATGAGCAAAATGGTTTCCAGTTCCTGAAAACTTATGGAAAAAATCAATTTAGGGGAGGGGGGGGGGGGGGTGTTGGTGTGGGAATATCCTGGAGAAGTGGACATTGTTTTTGTAGCACAAGGTGTTGATTGTGCAATAGTCCACTTCTCAAGTGGCACTGTTTCTGTTCTCATCTGATGAATGTGGTCAGTTAAAAGCAGCATGAAATTTGGTATTTTGAAGGGAACAAAAAAACATTTAATTCCCAACGAATCACCCACATCCACCTGCGTAATTAGCAAATTCAGCAGTTGAAAGAAAGAAATTTTTCAAAATATTTCAACAAAACCATATCATGTGACCCCTATTTGGAACTAGCTCGTTCCAATGAGAGTTGACATGATATGGTTTTGTAGGAATTTGTTTGTAAAAATTTAAAAAATAATAATTAAAGTAATAAATTTTGATATCGTCTGCATTGGGTAATGGGTTAAATGGAACAAAGAAACATATAAATGGAATAAATAGCATTCAACATGCAGAGACTGCATTTATGGTTATCAAAGCTAGAGTTTAGTGTGTGCTTAACACCAATAGCCTCTGATAGACATCTGGTTCAAACTTGTATGGTAAGGCCATAAATATTTGTTTTGGTATGGTATATGCTCAAAGATGTGCCACACCAAAAAGATTATTTTATGGCCTTACCATCCAAGCTTTGACTACTTGGCGTTAAATGAAATGTAAGGAGCACTTATGGTATAGGATCATATATAGTATTGCATCTATTCGATAACAAGGTTCATATGCAGCACAAAAGCATTGGAATTTTGGGTGATTTAGTACTGAAAAAGTACTGGAATTTCACCCAGATGCAGCAAACCAAAAATCAGTTAAGTGGGATGTACGGAGTACTGCACTGCCCCAACCTATTCTCAACTGTAATTCAAGCTAATTAAACCCATAGCAGCAGGAAATTAGTTTCTAAATTGTAAAATATTCAGCTGTTACAAAGCTGATATAGCAAAACATGGTTAGCTGTTACAAAGGTGAAATACTTACATGGTAATTTGAAATTGACCTATTTTTTTCTAGGCAATAGCATGCTATCAGCAACTGTACTCTGTTATATTATTTCTTGTATTAGCACTGGACACTTTGAGAAAAGTGAGGGACTTTTCCCTGTGTGAACTCATGAAAGTGCACAGAGGATTGACTTTGGGAAACAAGTTATTAGTTGGAACACTAGTGATAAATGACACCTACCTTTCCCTCCAACAGGACTGAATAAAACCAATATTTCAAGCTTCTCCAAAGCCTCCTTAAACACACTTTGAATGTCAACAGAATGAAAAAGTGGTGTGTCTATGGAAATTCAAGATGGCTGCCAAAGTGGCTGTTGTTCTTCAGTAGTAGCCATTCATTAATGATCTGTGCTTAAAAGAATATTTATTTTACAATAAATGGTTATGGTTGGTGCACATGCTTCTCGTGGAGTAAATCGATGGCGATGATATGTCACTCACCTATATTTAAGATCTGGCGAGTGATACTGACTGCATATTAATTTCTTTGAATTTACTGTTATGAATGATATGATGATTTTGACATATCTGGGCACTTAACTGGTAGAGGGCTAGATTATGTGTACCTCTATTTCACCTATGTAACATGTCTGGATATTATGAGGCATATAATCCATAAATATAAATATCAAATTGTTTCAGTTTACTGGAGAATGCCTGTAGGCATTCTCCAGTAAACTGAAAGAATTTGATATTTATGAACAAAGGGCATTTAATATTGCTGAATCATCTGTAAAACAACTGCTGAAGACAAAAGCCACTGTAGTCTCCAGCTCTCAACCAGTTAAGAGGCCAGTGATCAGTCACTCACCACTTTAGAAATTTAGGTGATTATCAGGAGAATGATCACTCACTATTCCTTGAGAGCCCTGGTGTATATTTGTCTTTGCAGGTGAAATGTTGTGACATACTGTTGAAAGTGCACTGAGCCCTTTCCAACGGAGTATCACATAAATAGCACATTATTTCTTTCGTGAATAGAAAAAGTTGATTCACTTCACAATAGCCCTCTCGAATTAGCAATTTGCATGTGTGTTACCAGTGTTCATGCTGGCCCAAATATTTTTGGTGCCAGATTTTTTGCCAGTTGAATTGTTTTGGTGCCAAACAAAATACTTTGATGTCAAACAAAATATTTTGGGCCAAAACTTAAAGTGTATGAAAAAATCAATCTATTTCAGTACATTTTTATTGAAAATAAGAACCCAACAATATTTACATACAAAAACAGAAAGAAAACGCATTTTAAATTTGACGCATATAGAAGGTGGAGAGTAGTTTACTAAAACAAATGTAACTGAAATCTTGAGAGAAATTATAAGAAACTAGGCAATGCTTCAGTGATTACATTTCCGGGTTGAGGCTGAAGGCCAAATGACCGAGACCTTTACTGCATCGTACTCTTTCTCATAATACCACATCGATGTGTGAACAATTTGCATTGATTTAACCTGAGACCATTCTGTCATACATGAACCTTCAAGTGAAATTTTCATGAGAACAGTCAGTTTACTTTCATAGTTAACAGTGAACACCGGTACACAAACTAACAGCATTCAATGCCTTTTCACTGTCAACAGCAGACGCCATTGGTACACAAAATATACCCTCGGTCAAACTACCAATAATTGGAAATAGTTCTAAAGTCCTATGCTTAATTGCACTTTGGCCACAGTCATCAATGTAATGTAAGTGTAAGTCTTTGTTTGCTTTTCTGAACTGGCGAAGGGTATTACACAGGGAGCCAAGTCCTGAAACAATAGAAAAGGGGCTAATTTTTTTTTATGATGACAGGAGTGAATTTGTGGAAAGGGGGGAGGGGGGGGGGGGTACGTTGGATGCTTTGTTGTTTTTGAGTATTTTGAACACAGTTGGCCATAACAGTGAGAGGGCTGACACCCCCTCAACCACCTCTGAATCCACAGCCCCTGTCCATGACTAAAAAAATTGCAGGACAAATGTTGGAATCATCAACAAATCGTCATCAATATAAATTTCAGGTTGTAAAAGTTGCAAATCACATTTGACTATAATAAAGGGATTATGTGTCACTGATTATCAAAATCGAGGCACACAGAAAGAAAAATGTGTGAACAGTTAATTAAAATGTGGAGACAGTGTTTGTGATTGACTCCCAATTTAATAAAATAGAATGTTATTTAATGGATCGATATGTGGCAAGAACAAAAGCCTCAAATACAGAGGCAGGGGAGATAAAATGGAGAGTACCAACAAGAAAGGTTTTCTTGACTTTCACCTTCAAGAACAACCAACAATTTATTTGTTGTTATCTTAACAACTTATTTCCACAAGCACTATATAACAAATAATAAAATCAATTATTAAAGTACATGTACATAGATTTTCATTCTTTATATATTTGGGTAAATTATCTCAACAGCCTTTTGATGCCCCCTTGTGTCTTGTCAATCTTGTTCGCAAAGCTGTCATAATTTAGTAAGTATTCAGCTACAGTGTGTAGAGCACAAAAAATGACAATTGTTTCTACATTTCAGCTGGAAGTTCAGTTCTTCTTCATTTTATGGCCTGTCCAAAGGGAATATTTTTGGTGCCCAAATTTTAGCCAAACACGCAGTTGTTTGTGACAAACTGAATTTTTTAGTGCAATTGGTTAAAACCAGACAGTATGAGCACTGTGTGTTTAGCATTGATAATAAATTGTCTTTACCTGCTGCAAAACAGTGGAACTATGAGTTCAAAAGTCACAGGTTCTTCATTTTATTACCACAGTCAAAATGAGTGGTGTATGTGTGTCTGTCCACTCACTTTTTGACAGATCCAAATCACTCTGGGTGTACTGTACTGCAATTTCTTGTAGTATTTTGTAAACTCTTTATCCAATGTAACGGCCATAAACTGGCCAGCGTTATTCACAAAAATCATTCAGTTTTCATTATTTTTCTTTCTTTCTTTTATCTTAAAAACATACCTTATGACTCCTCATTGGTATGAGATCATTGAGCTTGTTCCAATGAGGGGTCATAAGTTAAGTTTTTTATTCAAAAAAATGAAAAAATTAGTTTTTTTAACAGAGCCAAAGTCCAGGCCTCAAACACTAGCAAATTAGTGTTAGTTGAACAAATTACGATCTGGTAAACTACAAGTATAACTCTTCTTTTACAACTGATTTTTCAAATTGTAGAATATCTCATATTGTTAAATACCTGCCAACTTTTGTCTAACACACTCATTTATTTGTAATATTCCTCCCCTTAACATTTATTGGGAATAAAATCAGGGTATCCTGTTTAATCCTCCACCAAACAAGCCTAGAAGTTGATATTTGCCAAAACATTAATGAATAGCTAAAATGTTTCATTTCTTTGTCTTCAAAACAGAGCTTTTGACTCTTTATTGGAATGAGCTTATTGATTTCATTGCAATGAGGGTAATACATAAGCCCTGTTTTGGAAACAGAAATTTTAAAATTAAGAAGTTGGAAAGGCAGTTCATGAGAATAGCACTTGGCTGGATATGGCTGTTATATTGAAAAGGGGTTAACAGAGATCCAAGAGTTCATTCAAAGAAGATATCTTAACCTCCATTTTTAGCACAACTTGACAAATAGAAGCTGAGCTATCTGCGTACGTTCGTATGTACATCCACAGTTTACTTTGGCACAAGCACAGCTCACATTTATGATCGGATCGCTTTAAAACTTGATATGCTTGTTTGGGGTGACTTCTAGATAGGAACTATCAATTTTCTTCCATTTCCGTAAAAAAACGTTGCCATTGGCAATGACCATTGAACTTAGTTTAGTAGTTTAGTTATGGATCAATACTTTCGGCACGCTCCACAGGTCACATTTATAATCGGATCGCTTTGATACTTGGTATGCTGGTTTGGGATGACCTCTAGATGGGAGCTATCGATTTTCTTCCATTTTTGTCAAAATATGTTGCTGTTGGTAACGACCGTTGAACATAGTTTAGTTATGGATCAATATATTCCTTTGACATTTTTAAAGTGCAAGCTTTGCCTGTCCCTTTCGTGAATGTAAGCTGCACAGCTCACATTTATGATCAGATCGGTTTAAAACTTGATATGCTAGTTTGGGGTGACCTCTAGATGGGAGCTATTGATTTTCTTCCATTTCAATTTCCGTAAAAAATGTTGCCATTGGCAATTACCATTGAGCTTAATTTAGTAGTTTAGTTATGCATCAGTATTTCCCTTTGGCATGCTCTACAGGGCACATTTATGATCGAATTGCTTTGAAACTTGATATTCTTGTTTGGGGTGACCTTTAGATGGGAGCTTTTGATCTTCTTCCATTTCCATCAAAAACATTGCCGTTGGCATCAAGCTTTGAACTTAGTGCAGTTATGGATCAATATTTCCCTTTGGGCACACCCTTCAGGGTACATTTATGATTGGATCACTTTGAAATTTGGTATGCTTGTTTGGGGTTATCTCTAGATGGAAGCTATCAAATTTCTTCATTTCCGTCAAAAATGTTGCCGTTGGTAGTGGTGACCTTTCAACTTAGTTTAGTTATGCATCAATATATTCCTTTGACATTATCTACAGGGCACATTTCTGATTGGATCGCTTTGAAACTTTGTATGCAATTTTGGGGCCACCAGCTGGGATGGCAGCTATTGATTTTCTTCCATTTCTGTCAAAAAACACCGTTGGCATCGACCTTTGAACTTGGTTTAATTATGCATCAGTATATTCCTTTAGTATGCCCCACAGGGAACATTTATGAGCAGATCACTATGAAACTTGGTATCCATGTTTATGGTGACCTCTGGGTGGGTGCCATTGATTTTCTTCCATTTTCATCGCAAACATTGCCGTTGACATCTACCTTTGAACTTAGTGCAGTTATGCATGCATATTTCTCTTTGGCCCACCCTACAGTGCACATTTATGATCAGATCAATTTGAAACTTGGTATGCTTGTTTGGGGTGACCTTTAGATGGAAGCTAGTGATTTTCTTCCATTTCCATCGAAAACGTTGCTGTTGGCAATGACTTTTGAAATTAGTTTAGTTACACATCAATATATTTCTTTGGCAAACCCTCCGGGGCACATTTATGAATGGATTGCTTGGTTTGCTTGTCTGTTATGTTGAAATTTCACAAAAAAACATTGAACAATGATCTTTAATTTTGCCATTTCACTTCTGACTTAACATGTTCAAGTTTGTCAAGTTGAGTTACAGTGTAATTGACACTATCATTAATGCTTTGCATTCTGAACAGGCTGACATGAAAGTAGGAAATTCGAATGCAAGGAGAGTTGGTTCTCATCAGATCACCGAAGTTAAGCAACGTCGAGCCCGGTTAATCATTGGATGGGTGACTGTCTGAGCGATCAATTCGGACTCCCGCGTTGTGTCCTTGGGCAAGGCACTTAACCCCGATTGTCCACATGGGGGCATGATGATGCTGTGTACTAAGGCGTACTGCACGTCGATGATACGCATGTCCTCAACCAATCTAACCCTGCCTGTGCTGCAGTGCGGAGTTACGATGTTGGGGTGCTGGCAGCTGCTCGTCGTTGTTCGATGGTTCTCTCCGGGTACTCCGGCTTCCTTCACTTGTAAAACTGTCACGGTCATGATTAGCCATTGTGCATAAGTATATGACCTTAAAAACACCAATAACTAAATAAATGCAAAGAGAGTTAAGTAAAGGAAAGAGATGGTGTTAAAATATACTTAGAGAAATTCTAGGGCTCCTGTGACATTTGATAATGATGGACTGGGTAGCTATGCATCCATGAGATACTTATTTAGTTAAGATTTAAATTGTCAAGGTCTTAAAAGTACTGGTAAATGGCACCTGAATCAAAAGGTCAATGAAAAGGCTTGTAACAATGTCATAATTTGAGAGTATGCTTGTTGGACCAATTTTTTGCCCAGGCAACAGTTTCCAGTAGGGAAATTTTTCAGTGATTCAAAAATAAAATTCATTGACCTCTGTCAAACAAGACATAAATTATTGAATTGTCAGTTCAACATGATAGTACTGCCAGAGGAGGGAATGCTAATGCTACATCTACAGTGTGCTAGGGGTTAAGCGAGCATCAGGTTTGAGAACTATGTTGATTTATTTCTTTTTAACTGGATGAGTGCTAGAAGTCACTATCATGGCTCCACTGAAAAGTGCTGGAAGCCACTTTAGTGGCTTTCCACTGTATGCATTAGCGTGATGTTTGCTTAGTAGAAGAAAACAAATCATGTAAAATTGGTTGCAATTTATTAAAGAATGCCAATTGACACTCTCTAATAAATTGTAACAAAAGAGTTATTTATGAACAAAATATCACTAAACTAAGGGAACTCTTGCTGGTAGCATAGTATCTTTGAAAAAAAATACCCATGTTTCAAATCACCATTGGAAAATAATTTGGCACTCAACCAGTTAATGAGAATCTTTGCAGGTTCTTTAATTTGGTTTAAAATTACAGGAGAAAATCCTCAGATAAAACCTCTAAATGACAATTAATGCATTCACTTCCTGAAATTTTGGGATACTCCATGGAAAGTAATGAAACCTAAAAATTAATATGCCTTGGTTGCAAAAGACACCTGTGTTAGACTTTCTAGGTATTGTATAATGAGAAATTATGGAATTTTAAACCAATAAGCAGATGTTGAAATGTAGCTCAGTCATGTTTTTTTCTGAACCTGGGAAGGTAAATGGTGAAGCATTGACTAGTATAGGACTCAGTTCTTTGTTACACTGCTGAAATGATCTCCAAGCTCTTTGCAGTAGAGTATCACATAACATCCTGACCTAATGCCCATCTGTGCTAATTTTTTTTTATCCCCTGTCGAACAGGTGAGTAGAGATTGAATGGTGTCCATCCATCTGTCTGTCGCAAATGTTTGTCCACTTTACTCCTACATTTCTTGTCAGATTGTTACTAAATTTGGGGGAGCGCGGTGGCTCAGTAGGTAGAGGTGCAGGCTGCAAGCCGAGAGGTCCTCGGTTCGAATCCCACCTGCGGCAACCGCGTTGTGTCCTTGCACGTCGATGGTACGCATGTCTTCAACCAATCTAACCCTGCCTGTGCTGCAGTGCGGAGTTACGATGTTGGGGAGCTGACAGCTGCTCGGCGTTGCTCGGTGGTTCTCTCCGGGTACTCCGGCTTCCTCCACCCGTAAAACTGTCACGGTCATGATTAGCCATTGTGCATAAATATGTGACCTTAAACAACAATAAATAAATAAATAAATAATACTAAATTTGGCGTGAAGTATCAGTTTGAAGTGTAGATGCGCATGTAAAAAAAACATTTTTGTTTCCAATGTTTTTTTTTTCAAAGTGATGGCAATTTTCATTGTTTAATGTCAGTTGAACTCCTTAATGCCTACATTTTTGTCAGATTTTCACGAAATTTGGTGTGGTATACAAGTATGTGCATGTGGAAAATTTTGTTCCTGCAATTTTTTCAGCATTATGGAGCTTTTTATCATTGAATGTCTGTCACAAATGTTTGTCTATGTAACTCCTCCTACATTCTTGCCAGATTTTTTTTCACAGAAGTGGGAGGAGGGGGTAATGACCAGAGTGTTCTAGTTAGGACAAGTGAAGCAGGCCTTGAAAATCCTTGAATTTTGTCTGTTCAGCCTGTATCTCGGGTATCGAATGTTCTATTGCAATGAAATTTGCCGTGAACACTGCTTATGGTATAGGCTTTAAAAAAAGGATTCAGCGATATTTCTCACATTCTCCTTTTTAGAGTTATCCCCCTTTTTTTACTTAGAAATTGTAGGAAATAGACATTATTTGTCTGTTCAGCCTGTATCTCAGGTATCGGTTATCGGATTTCAGTGAAATATGGCATGCAGTTTGCCTAGGACAAAGGCTTCTGCCTCATTGCATAAAACTTCCAAACACCAAACAATTTACCATACCTTTTGACTTAGAAATTGTTGGAAATTGTTGAAAACTTTCAAAAAGAATGGGGAGGGGGGGGTGGGTATACTGGATTGTGTCCGTCCATCAGTCTGTCCGAGAATATTCAAAACTTAAGTAAATCATTATGGAATTAAGTGAAACTTTGTATGCAATTAATTTTAACATTGCCCAAGACTAGAATGAATTCCGGTGTTGTCAGATAATTTTTTTTATTTTATTAGATAATTATACCCCCACTTTCGAAGAAAAAGGGGGTATACTGGATTACATGCATCTGTCCGTCTGTGCGTCCGTCCATGTGTGAGTCCGTCCAAGAATATTCATAACTTTCATAACTTAAGTAAATTATTATTTTCTATAATATTTGTTGGTCATAGGTATGCCCTCACTTGGCGGGACACCACGTGGGGGTATACACTGGATGACAGTCCAGCTCTTGTTGTTACAATATTGAATTTTGATCAGATTGAGGAGCAATGCCTCATGACAAGCAGGAGTGGAGCAAAAATGGCCAAAAAGTTCAGCCTTCTCATGAACTGATGGATTCAATTTTCTTTATATTTGATTTTCAGTTTATTTTTAAGGTATAGATTGAAGTTTGTTCAAAAGAAGTTGGAGTAGCATTATTTGCAGCAGTTTTGGAAGAGCAAGATTATGGTGTGTTCCAATTTTACAATTTTTTGCTGACCTGATTGAAAGTCACGATGAGCTTTATTGATCTCTCATCCAGTGTCTGTCATCTGTCAGCCATCTGTCCAAAAGGTGTAGTCGGAGTCTTCTCTCAAACTTATTCCAATAATATTTCATTTTATTGATTGTTGGGTGGGCAATTTCAAAATCAGAGTATTGCCCGCCCCCCCCCCCCCCCCCTGCATGGGAAGGGGTGGCAGAAAATTGCCCCAAAATTTAAAAAAATCTCATGATCTGACAACAGTTGGAATAAGTTGACATTTAGTATTCAGCTTCCTTTTGATGTGTGCACTATAAATTGTTAAGGGAACTTTGAGTGGCAGTATTTTCTGTTGTCCATGGAGGGGTATGATTTTTGCCTTGGTTAAAAATTTATATTTCCTGAACCGATAGGCTGATTTGAACCAAATTTGGTATGTTGTATTATTGGATCATCAGTACTTGATTCATGCAAAAAAATTACCTGCATCCCCCTGAGATTCTGGGGAGCTAGAAATAGAAAAATTTCCAATGGCCCATACTTCATATTTCTGAGCAGAGAATTGCTATTTGTATCTTAGGTCCACTGGTAGAGCAAAAAATTGCAATTGGTTGTGCCATAGGGTACCATATGGGGATACCAATTTTAATACTATTGGTTATGGGAAAATACTGAGTCAGCAGTTTTTAAAAAGTACAAAACTCTTTTATCAGAACCACCAGTCAGAACCTTTACTGTTTGATATACACCATCCTTTACAGGTTAAGATTTAAGTTTGTTCAAATCAAGTTCCTGGATTCATATTTGGTTTCCTTATGAGTGCAGGAAGCCCAAAACTTAACTTAGTGTCACTTTTTTTTTAATTTGGTGCAACATGTGATCAGAGATTCAAGTTTGTTCAAATCAAGTTCCTGTGTTCATATTTGTGATTCCTCTGGGAACCCACATCTTAACCTTGAGCAATACAAGAAAATTGCTTTAAAAATCTTCTAAATCCACCAATCAAAATCTTTTGATATTTGTTATACAACATCAGGGAGGGGGGTGGACAGATTCCAATTCGTTAAAGTCAAGTCAAGTCCATGGATTCATGTTTGGGTTCCTTATGAGCCCAGGAAGCCCCAGTTTTAACGTCATGTGACTTTTTAATTTGGTGCAACATGTGATCAGATTCAAGTTTGTTCAGATCAAGTTGCTGGGTTCATATTGGGGCTCCATTCAGGGGACCAGATTTTAACTTAATCCAATATGAGGAAAATTCCTAGAAAATCTTCTGATATACCTGTCAAAATCTTTTGATATTTGTTGTACATCATTCTCAGTGTGTCATATTCAAATTTGTTCAAATCAGGTCAAAGTATTCATATTTGTGCTCCCTATGGGAGCCCTAATTTCATGATGATATTCTTTGGAAATATTCCTCAGATCCACCAGTCAAACCTTTGATATTCAGTACCGTTATGTGGGTAACATTCAGGTTTGTTCAAAGCAAGTCTATGTTCATATTAGGGCTTCCGAATTTTCACCTGGTGCAATAAAAGGAATATTTTTAAAACTTTTCTTCTTCAGATCCACCAGTCAAAATCTTATGAGATTTGTTCAGATCAAGTGCCCACCAATAAGCCCTTTTAACCCGTTCAACTTTAGTAGTATAGATGTGCAAATCATGCCCCATTGCCCCCCCCCCCCCGACACTGACCTCGAGGTCATGGACCTCTGACCTGGGTGCCCAAATCCGCTAGGCTTCCCCCTCCCTTCCCCACACTGGGCCTTGGCAAATTTTAGGCTCTTCCTCCCCTTTCCACCCTGTATATACCCTATTTTTAGGTGTTCCTTCCCCAAAGCCCAATTTATGACCCCCCAAAGAGGCCCAGGCTATGTATAGCCCAACATGTATTTAGGCTGTCCCCATTTTGTTTTGGTTTTCCCTGTATGTGGGTTCCCCTCCCCAAAGCCCAGTGCCTCCCCACCAAAGCCCTTGTATGGGCTGTTCCTCCCCCTTCCCAAGGCTAGCCCAAAGCTGGGGGACTTCCAAACTGAGGCGTTCAATGAGTACTAACAAAGAGGCCCCCCCCCCTTCCCCCACGTAAATTTCGAGCTCTGTTGGTGTATCTAAGGTAAATGTTGTCAAGGACATGTACATGTAAATACATACAAACAAAAAGATTAATTTGAAGGCAACCTGGAGTGACGAAACAGTTATGTAAGAAGATTATGATAAAGCCCATACTGGAACAACTGATGTTATGTACATACAAAAGTCTTTGTTTATAAGCAGATTTGATAGTGTCACGTTGTATAGTGATGTAAATAGATAAGGGACAACTGGTATGTTTGATTAGGTCATAGATAAAGGTATTATGATAAAGGTCTCCTTTGTTTATAAGAAGGTTATTATGATAAAGACCATGTACACTGTTTATGTCAGATAAGATGGTGTCAGGTCGTAGGTGTTTGATTACATAATAGATAAAATGCTTATAATAAGAACCATCTGCCATGTTGACACATGTGTTTGATTACGTAATAGATAAGAGGCTTGTAATGATAAAGACCATGTACTCTGTTTGATTATGTCTCTGATTGGTTAAAACAAGTATCCAATGAGAGCAAGACGGTGTCTGATTGGTCAAACAGATGTCCAGTCAAATCATACCACACGGCGGTATTTTCTATGGGACCATAGATAAGCGTGTTTAAAATTATCCCGTGCAGGCGTTCTCCGATTGGTCAAACAACTGTCCAATTAGATCGTGTCACGCAGTATTTTCGAGGTGGCAAATAGATGAGTGATCCTGAGAGTGACAATAAAATGCAAGCAAGATTGGAAGTTTTTATCACATCATGCATTCACACCTTGGTTTCCGAGGTGCTAACAACTAGACAATGGAGCTCCCAATTGTAATACAAGCGACACTAGTCAGAGTGAAGGCTACCCTTGCTACCACCTGGAGTATCCAGGTGCTCAAGGGTAAAATTCACCTGACAGTGGATTTTGAGAAGGAAACTGAACCGCCGTCCTTGGAGAGGTGTAGCACCTTTCGTGAGGGGATTTTCCCCCGCACTGGTCACCCTCCAAGTGACACAGACTTGCTGGATGATGCCAAGAAGACAGAATTAAGCCGCCGACGTGAAGAAGAAAAAAAGAAAGAAGGGACCTTCCGCCAGACGACGCGATGCCCGCCGACTGACGGTGTTCATGGAGAAGAAAAGTACGGAAAAGGAAGAGAGGGAGGCTAACCATAGCGTTGAAGGCTCAATGCCTACTACCCCTGGCCGTTCCACGTCCAGCTCGGTTCCTTCCACTCCTGCGGAAGGTCTGGAAAACGCTGGTTCGCCTGGTAACACTCCAATATCCAGCCCATCACACTCTTCCTCGGAAGAGGAGAGGGAGGTCCCTTTATGGAGCAGGAAGTTGAACCAGACATCGCACATGTTGCTAAACCCGCTCTTGCTCTCCCAGCCGTTTCCGACCAGGACACCACGCAGGAAGCTTACACCGCGGAGTCCGCGGAGAGCGTCCTAGGGGAAAAGGTCAGAGATGACGAACATCTAGCCTTTCTTCTACAAACAATGAAAACCTTGGAAAACCACGGACTTACTGAAAAGACGATTAGAGGAGCAATAGAGAATGTCAGCAACCACTATCTCCGCACTACAGAGAGCTCTCCACCACTGGCAGCTGCAAGGGCTAGACTGTATCAACCTAGTCAGCCCTCCTTCAACACAACCAAAGGAGATGTCACCATCGCAGCCACATCCTCCAAAAGAGAACAGAAGGAAACACAGACGGCGCTGAGTACCTTTTTCACTTTCCTCCTTTACCACGGCCAAACTAGTCTAAACCACCTACAGTTAAAGAGGATCGAAAGGGGCTTCCTCCATAGCGCCCCTGCGCGCCGAAAACCATTTCTGTTCGGGCGAGTTTTTATCATTCTTTCAAAATCATTTGATCGAGAATAGTTTGAACACTTTGAGAAAAAGATGGAATCAGTAGTTAGATTTAGTTGTCAAGTTTGTGATAAGACCTTCTCTGAACGTTGCAATAGGAAATGAGTGTGCTTTGATAAAAGATTCTCTTTTTAGGAAATTGGGTGGCCCTGAAAGGGGTTGTTTTGTTTGGCTTTCTACAGATTTTCTCTGGGTATTTTTGATTAGCTAGAACAGGACCCAGCAACTTTCTTAAAAAAACGCCTTTCTGTATGATTCGTCTTGCTTTCCCGGCAGGTAATTTTTTGCTATTTTCCTGATTTCATACTTGTGTGGAATGAGGTATGCTCGTTCTCTCATTGTCATTGGAACATTTAAATTCAAACGTTCTCTGCACATTCACGTATGCATTCAATCAGGTCACCGCTAGCCGTCTTTCCCGCATTTTTGGTTTGCTGTTGATTAGGCATAGGCTAGAAATCGTAGTTGATCTGTATGTCTTCTCAACCTGTCTAGTGCTTTGTTTTGGAGCCCATAATTTATCTCAGCCCTGTCGAGACAGTAACCACCATCTTCTGTGTCCTTCGTGGTTAGATTCTTCTGGTAGGAGGTTTCAACTGGTGGTACATTTCCTTTTAGTGGCCGTATTGCCTGGGGCTTTTTAATTCGAGGCATTGATACCAGTGACTTTCTGCTGGATTCAGTATTCTGCCGTTGGTAAATCGGAGGTAGGTCCATTGACGTTGACGGGTTAGTCTCCTGACTTCCCCTTTTAAATGGCTGTGATAACTCGTTGGCTGAACGTGTCTTCTCGTGGCGGCTTAGGTTGTCTTTTCTGTCAAAAGTTTTCGGACATCTTGTGCATAGGTAGACTCGTGACCCATGAACTACATTCTTATGCCGATAAAGACTGGAGTGCTTTGTGAAAATCTGCTGACACGTCCCAGGCACCAACTCTAGGGGTATCGTGGGTTTCTAGAGTCATCAGCTATAGAGGGATCGTGGGCTCCCAGAGGCATCAACTCTAGGGGGTGTCGTGGGCTCCTGGAGGCAACGACTCTAGGGTTGTCGTGGGCTCCTAGGATTTAACACTGTATATATAATTGAACAGTCAAAAAAAAATTTCCCACCTCCCCTCCAAATGCTTGCATTTGACATTACATCTCTGTAAGGTTAAGTTACAAGTTTGCTCAAATAAAATCTCGGTTCCCAGTGGGAAACCCGGGAAGTGAAGCAGTGCTTGTTTGCTGTGGTAAATAAGCCCTGTTATACTGGTAAAGTAAGACGCTGTTACCAATGTCTGAGGTGGAAGTCCACTAAAATGGGCAACATGGGATTAAACGATTGACTGGACTTTACTTTATATTGTTGCGGTCACAATTAGCCTTTGTGCGGAAATATGTGACCTTAACATTAAATAAACAAATAAAATATCTGGGTTCATATCTCTGTAATGTTGTTCAAAGTAAGCTCCTTGGAACATATTTAGAGGTGTTAAGTGGCCTCGTGATTTGACAGTGTGGTCAACAGAGAAAAAACATTACAAAACTCGCCCCTCACTCACACCACTGCACCAAATAGTGCCACATTTGATATACATACAATTAATTATTCGATTTGCCAATTTGTTCAAACCAACCTCCTAGGTCATATTTAGAGGTGTCTTGGGTCTTCTAGATTTTAACACTGTGAGTAATGGAGAAAACATTTTAAAAATCTCCCAAAGATTCTCTTTTTCTCTGCAAAAGCTTCCATTTTTGATACAGAGTATCCTTGTAAAATGATTTTCAAGTTTTGTTTAAATCGGACCCCTAGGGACATATATAAATGTTTCCATATTTGACCACCTCGTCTGTCTTCCAACTCCACTTCTATTCCCCGTCAGTAACGATGGTTTTTAGCACTGCTGCTGACTTCTCCGAGGGAACCCTGGAAAGTGGGGTCGGTATAGTAGGTCTGTGTGCGTGCGTGAGAAGAAATGGCCAATACTGGAAGAAATGATTGGCTAAATTCGATCTTTCATTAGCGTTGCAGTCACGGTATAGCCATAGAAGCTTAACGTTACTTTAAACAACACTATACTGCTGCCGATTCTACTCCGTCTGCCTTTGTTCTATACCATTAACTCTATTACTGTTACTAGGGCTTCATTCTACCATTGTCACAACTATTGGCTAATGCTACCAATAGCCGGCCTTACTATCCATTCTACCACTAATAGCCTAACAATTACCACTGGCTTCTACCAGTACTGTTGTTGTTGTCCTACTGCTTCTCAATTGGATTCTCGGGAAGTGGAGTGACGCTTGTTTGCTCATGCAGACAATTATAGCTCTGCTAGTACAAAAAGACCCGGTAGCCAACGCCTAGAATGAGAGCCCTTTAAAATGGGCAACATATCAGGCCTGTCGGAACGAAATTTATATTGGGGGGAGGGGGGGGCTGATATTGCTAATTTGGGTGAACTGGCTGATACTAAATGGGTATGGGGTATCCAGGTGCCGAAGGTATCTGGCGCGAGTGCTGAAGGCACGAGCTTTTTGAGGGGGGGGGGGGGGTTACTCCCCCAGAAAATTTTTTGAAAAGGGCAATCAAAGGAAGCATTCTGGTAGCTTTTGAAGCAAAAACCTCTTGATTTTTTTAAACGGCAAAAGTTGTTTTTTTTAACAAAATGTTTCAAAAATCCCAATAGAACCCCATAACATTTGGGGATGGTTCTCACACCGGGCTCACCTGCAGGCTGTGGCCGTATTCCGTCATGCTAAAAAACAGTCAGGCCTTATGGTGGATCCATTAGCTTTATCATTACGCCAATGGTTGTCGTGGTCTTCTGAGCTGCCAAAGGAATTGCTCAAAACGTCTGCACAGCAACATATGCAGGTGCATGTTATACATTCAGTGATACGTTCATAATTCTAATCCAGGGGCGTAGTAAGCTAATTTTATTGGGGGGGGGGGGGGGGGGGGTAGGACCTATATTCCCATGACGCGACGCGTCATCCGAGCGGCGAGTGAGGGTGAACACGAGAGGGGATATCCTCCGTCTCGTTGGTGGGGGGAAAATTTTCGAATTTAAGATGTAAAAACATGCATTCTGGTTGATTCTGAGCAAATAAATCGTATGTTCCTATGACGCGAAGCGTCATCCGAACCGCGAAAAGGCGAGTGGGGGTGAGCACGAGAGGGGGTACCTCCCCGTCTCGTTGGTGGGTGTCCGGGGGGCCTCCCCCGGGAAATTTTTTTAATTTAAGATGTACAAATATGCATTCTGAGTGATTCTGAGCAAATACATCGTCAATAAGGAAATACGTCAGCTCTCTGATCAATTCAACGTGATTTCCGAGCAGAATGACAAGAATAGTGAACATGCAATGAATTACCCTGTAGTTGGTTGGGGTTTAACATCGCTGTCCACAATTAGGCGAAAACACGACTGTCAGTTTTATTGGTGGAAGAAAGCCCACATGGAACCCACTCAATCCAGTAATCATTAACAGTAATGTCGGAATATGGTAACCAGTGGGCATCCCGTGTGGAGAAACCACCAACCCAGCCCAGTAAAGCCTACTTTTAACAAATTTGTGGGGAAATATCTCCCTTACCCCCCCCCCCCCCCCCCCCCCCAACCGGTTCCTACGCCACTGTTCTAATCTGAGTTCAATAATGTAATGTCCAGTTTTATTCAGATTACATCGGTTGCTCCCATCATGGATAAACTAACGACGAAATATGAGCAAATTATTGGGGGGCTGCAGCCCCCCCCCCCCCCCCCCCCCCCCCCCCCCGGTTCCGACGGGCCTGCATATTTGTAAAAGATTGGCTACACTTGACTTTATACTTGCTGAAAGTGACCGAAATCCAAAATGAATAACAGCTAACTGATTCCTGTTCACATTAACGGCTGAGTTTTAGACACTGTTTTATTTCACGTAACCTATTGTTGCCGAGAAGAGTGGTCGGTCTCTTTTTAAATTCTGGGTCGTGATATTTCATCCTCACCCCAAAACTGTTAGATCCACGACGAAATCTCGCATTGGAGCATTGCTTTATCTCACTCGTGTGTTAGGCCCTTCCATTATTTTCAATGACATTCTCTTCCGGGTAAATCTAGTAACGGAACAGCAATCTTCGAAGACGAAGTGCAGGGTGTCTGTGAGATTTATTCTTTTCACTCTCAGCCTGATTCTATTAAATCGAAGATGCCATTGATGCTCGTAATACTCAACAAGGATACCCAACAACAAGACTGTCTGGGGCAATTGATTCTCCAATACCCAGATGGAAGATGACGAAACAAATATGTACGGCAACGGTTTATTCCGAGGTTCCTAATTGCAGCCGTAGCCTCAGTGAGAAAAGTGGCAAAAAACTTCATACAGTGGTTTATATCTGTAACATTAGGTACGACCTTAGATTATAATTGAGTAAATTTGACATAACCATTCTGATTCAAGATAATTTGGAAAATTGTTCTTATTGTACAAGACAGGAATGGAAATAGGAACGTAAGAACCCCCCCCACACACACACGCACACATACACCCACCAAGCCACCCACCCACAACTTTAGAAATAGTAGAGAGAGAGGGAGGAGGGAAAATCGGTGTGTGTGACCGCGGATCCAATATATTATTTGCTAACAGATCGTCCATTTTTTTAACGCAAACCCTTAGCTGAAAGGATTAACGAAGTTATTGCCAGAGTTCGCAATCCGTAAACTTAAAGGAGATTGGAAACTCAGAAAGGGGAAAAGATTAGGGTGCCAATGCGGGGACAGAGTGAATGTCGAATTGAAAAAGCCATGGAGGGCAGAAATTCACATGTGCATCGTACAGGAGGAGTAGAAAACTCGATAGGTGGAAAGCAACTATACAGGTGGAGCAAAAGAAATAAAGTAAATAAGATTAAAGACTATAATCTGAGGGTGTGGAACTGCAGTCTGTGGACTACAGGAATGCAAGTTTGTAGGTTTTTCCCTGAAGTCTGTTTTTTTGTCGAAATAAATTGTCAGTTTTCAGGGTTTAGTTTTGGTGAACATTGACCATTTAAGTGAAAACCTGACCGATCCTCGCTGTTCGGGGGTTTTAATCTACAGTTACATCCCTGCAGTGCTGAAAGTATGACGGGATCGAGTTCGAACATATTTTGGAAATGGGTGAATAAACGAAACAAAGGAAGTAATACGTAGAGTATTAATAAATTAGAGGGAGGATTCCCGGCGGAAATACAGATGAACAGGACCAAATTGCATCAACAAATCAACAATTGATAAATGATAAGAGACGGGGAACCCACCGGAGTGCCCAATTAAGGTCGAGGAAAATTGATCGAACTTCGTGTGCATCGACATTTCACCAAGACTAAAACATTCACCTTCCCCAAAATAGCGCCATTCCCAGTGGCGTGCTTTGAAACATTTGTCCAGGGAGATCCCGACCTGGCTCCCACCAATAGGAGGTGCTGCCCTTCATACCCTTCCCACCCTGGCGTTCAACCTTCATTATATGTCGGTGGCATATTAAGCTGAGGCTTCCCTAAATATGCCTATACGCCTCCCTGCCCCCAAAACAAGCGAAGATTCATGTCTATGCTCCCGATGGATGTTTTTCTTTCACTGTTATGAGCATCTTCTTTGCTGGTTCAATTTGACCTGGTAACCAACGCCTCTGGGGTGTGAATTCTCTAAAGTTGGCAACATGGTTATAAACATATGACTAAAATTGACTTATGCTTCTGTTGTCAAATTCTCAATGTTGTGGGCGTGATATAACCTCTGAGGTTGGGAGTGGCCTCAAACCACTTTAAACCATGTTTTAATCCGCCCGTCTACCGATCGTTCATCTACCCGCTATCAGAATATTACGTGCACTAGTCATTTACCTCTGTGAATGAAGTTCTAATTTTTCACCCTTGCACCTTCGTAGAATTCTCCCCCTTTACGATGTAAATTGTGATTGTCCATTTTCGGAAAATGTATGACCTTGCTTTTTAGGCTGTAGGGTGTCGATCATTTAAAGAGCATAGCCTATACACGGAATATCATTTAGAAATAATGCTCTTTAAAATAGCAATAGTAAATTCTTTTTCCGACAGCAGGTAAATATTTGATCAAAGGCTTATTAATGATGACATATTTGCCTGAATGTATAACAAGTGTTATTTTTGTTGATAATGGCTGGAGCATTAGGCTTCAGCCCGAAAGGCCGTAGATTCCATCCTGATCTGCGTCGTCCGCTTTATATGCCCATGGGTAAGACACAAGAGATAGGCAATATACCAAAAAACCCGAACCGATACCGATATCATGAGGATACCGAAAAATCCAACCGAACCAATCGTTGATTACCAAAACCTGATGAATTTTCAAATTTTCCAACATTCACTATTTATAAGTCCCTTTTGAGGCTTTATAACAGTTGAAAGGTTCATTTTCATGAAACAAGTGACTGATCTTCTTTAAAGTTTGTTAACCCTCAGTGGACTGGGCTACTGTCCTTAATTCTCACTAGACCACAACCTGTACATGTCAATTTGATTAGCAGTGATTTCTAGTCAAGTCTTGGCTGCCAAGACTGACTAGAAATCACTGACCATGTGTTTGTCTTTTGTCAGGGACCTTCTAAAAATGGTATGGTTAGGACAAATGCTCTGAGATCGCAAAAGCCTGAAATAGATCTTTAAACATTATGGTGCATTGAGAACAACACACAATATTACTGTAGATACGATTAGTGGTCGTAAAGAATGCCACTGTTGAGCTCATTGGCAGTGTCGTTTAAAGCGTTGTGGTAGAATGATACTATAACAACTTATTGCTTTTCCTGATATGAATTCCTTTTTGGTACTATCAGCAAAAAATCTCAGTCAAGTTAGATACCGAACCGATACCGAGATATACCTCCTAACCGATACCGAACTCTGAATTCCAATATCACCCATCTTTATAGGACATTCTCAATTGCCCAAGTGGGAGCACAGTGGCTCAGTGTGCCGACTGGGACGTACCATGCCACGATGGTGTCATTATCTTTTATATTTTCTAAATGTATGGAAATAATACCTAAAAATTTGAGAAAAAGTGTTTTAGTTTCTTTTTGTGATTAATGACAATAATAGTACACTGGTCAGGAGTTGGAGTCTGCCATTTTAACGTTGACATGGGTAGGTACTCTGACAATTCTGGTATAAAATGACAGCATTCGTATATTATAAGAAGTTAATTTTGGTAGGAGAGACTGAAACCTAACAAAAACAGGCAAAGGCCAGCCTCTATAAAATGTTAGGCAGACAGCATACCGTTCACCACGATGAGGATGAGTTTTGAAACCCAAGCATTTGGCCACATTATGCAACTTGAAAGAACCTTTTTCAGGTCTTAGATCAAGGAAAGTCACGAATAGGCTACATAGTGATACACGTGATTACTTGTCTTTTAAGTTGATTATTTTTTGTACGGACTGTATGTGAAATGTTTTTAACTCTTAGCCCATACGATTTCAAAATATATATTTTCATTTTTTTTTTTTTTTTTTTTGAAGTTCAGAAAAACCATATCAGCTCGTTACAATGAGGGGTTACATAATATGGTTTTGGTAACATTTTTCCTTTCGGCTGCTCATTTTGTAATTTACGCAGACGAATGCGGCCGATTCGTTAGGTAAAGGGTTAATTCTTTATCTAACACGACTAATTTTTTTTTTATTGGGGTTTAACGACAGCCATAGTCACATCGTAGAGAGGAAGCCGGAGTACCTGGAGAGAATCTCCGAGCAACGGCGAACAACTGTCAGACTACCCAACGCGCTAACTCCGTACTTCGTGTAAGTAGTGTTAGCATTGGTTGAAGACAGTACGCTTTTGTATAGAGCGCCATCGCCCCCCCCCCCCCCCCCCCCACATAGGCAATCGGGACTACAAGTGCCTTGCCCAATGGCAAACACGACTGAATGGCGACTAATGCCGAAAAACTCAATATTTTAGCTTTTCTTCAGAACAGGTTAAGACCCCTCTCCAGTTCGAGCTTGTAGAGCTCGTTCGAATGATAAGCTATGTTTTGGGGGCAAAAATGAAAAGTATAATAAACTTCTGTTTGCGATTTTGTGAATAACGTTGATATACTGTTAAAAAAAAGTAGGGGATATTTGATAAAAGTGAGATATATAAAGAAATATATTTATATATTTTCACCAAAAAGACAGTTAAGGCTTTGCACTGTGGAATCTGATGAATGATTTCACCAGATGTCTGACAAGAACACATTCCACGCACTGAGCTGTAGAAGACATGGGCGGTGAGTCAGAGAATTTGCCACATTCAGTCCAAGACCTCAATACCTTGTAAATCCTCCTCGGTTCGAGAGACAAGTGCGGATCCGACGTGGCATTCTCCTCACCAAACGTCCAGTATCAGCTTGACTGATGTTATTCCGTTCTTCCTGCAGTGCAGCGGAGAGTTCCTGGATATTGGTAGGGGGCTGTTGGCATTGTTGTATGCGCCTGCCAAACATATCACAGACGTGCTCGATTCGTGAAAGGTATGGACTTGGTGATGGCCAAGGCAGTGTAGTGATGTTCTGCTCCTTTAGGAACTCTGTAGCGACACGGGCCCTGTGTGCTCTTGCATTGTCATCTTTGAAAATGAATCGACTGCCGTGACGTCGCGCAAATGCCACCACATGAGCTGCTAACATGTCACGGTAGAACTGCCATGTGACATGCCCTTGGATGACATGTATTGCTGTTTTGCTTGTCATGGTTATGCCTCCCACACCGTAAATGACCCACCACCAAAACGATCGTGCTGCCTAACGATTACGTCATGGTATCATAAGTTCCGCCGCCGCCACACTCTGTATCGCCTGTCGTGGAAGTCGAGTGAACCTCGATTCATCGGAAAACATGACATTGCTCAATCGACGATTGTCCCAGTGCTGCCGTGCTCCACACCAATTACGCCTTGCTGCGATGTGACGTTCAGTCAAACGAGAAATTATTTTGAGGTCGTTGAGCTTCCAAATTCCAACTGTGTAGGCGATTTCAGATGCCTGTCGCTCGGTGCAGCTGCTGTCCAATTTCTGAGGTATTTTGATGGCGGTTTCGTAATGCTGTGGTTCGGATGAAACGATCATGGTTAGCAGTTGTCGCCCTTGAACGATCTGGCCGACGTCTGTCATCAACATTGCCTGTCTGGCGCTAGCGTGACCACAACCTGCTAATCGCCGATTGAGTAACGTTGAGAATTTGAGCCACTGTAGTCTGTCTGTTGCCAGCCCCCAACATGCCAACGCCACATAAACATTCGTCACGTGTCAGTCTTCGCATACCTCAAAAGTTACATTTCGACCAGAAACTATTGATCTATTGATGAACGAGTTTATACCAAGAAAAGAACGATGAGATCTCCGAAAAAGCCCGTCCAGTACAAATGAAAATTTCAAAACGTATCCCCACAGACATTAACGCGGCACTCGTGCGAAAAACCTGCACGAAGTTTTCGTGGGCCGGTGACATTCATGGTCCACACTAAACTTGAAAACATATTGATGTGTCCAATCACGCGTATCCAATACCATTTTCCGAAAATATCAACATCAGTTTGGATATCCCCTACTTCTTAGTATAGTATATTCCGTCACTTCAGGTAAAGACTTTTTTATTGCACATTCATTAAATTTTAAACCCTTGTATTTAACGGAATCGTCTCCATGACATAATGTTTCTGTATTTGACTGATGATGTACGAACCCCCCCTCCCTCCACATCCGCACCGTTTTGACTAGTTCCTTTCCCGTCGAGTCATTAGTTACGCTTCAAAAAGTTTCCAAATTTTGTAATACAATTATCGATCGTCTGTCGCGTTAAAAGTTTCTCCCAGCTGTCAGTTTGCAAATCCGCCAAAATTTGTACTTGTATTTTTAATATCAATAATAGCCACCAAATGGTTAGGCGTGAATGGACACCGGACGAAGAGAAACAGCGATATGCATTTCAACAAACATGCACAATAGAAAAGATAACTAAAGTATTTTAGACTGGTTCCCTAAGGTTGTTTTGATTTTTTGTCGATCGTTTTGATCAGTGCCGCTTCAAACAAAAATAACTGACTCTTCAAGTTTGGGTTTAAACATCGGAATTCAAAATTTGTTTATTTAAATTAATTTTAATACATGGGGATGTGTAATAAACACAGAACGCGATGCGTGTTTGAATCGGTGACTGTTTTACATAACTCGTTGGAATGGCGTAGTCATATTTCGCTCCAGCCTAAAATATGACTACACCATTCCAACTCGTTACGTAAAAAATCCACCGATTCAAACACATATCGCGTGCTGTCTACATACGGAAATGGGTGCAACGAGAGAAGTGAATTACGGTATTTACACATCGCGCTCGTGAAATAGACCTACATAAAAAAGTCGACATCAGGTCGTTGATTCCAGTCTCCCCTACTCCACTCTAGTCATATATGTTCCGTCTTATTCTACACACCTCTGCCGCCAGTATGGACGTTCCGGACTGCTACCGTCAAAATGCACTAGTACCGCCCTTACCGAATGCGAATCTCTTGCAAGTGTCTTTACTCCACCAGGTCTTCTTCTGATGTACAGATGAGAACACGTGCAAATAAAATCTTCAGGGATTCCAACAGGATTAACGGTTAAATCTTTCAGAAATAGAGTTTTCATTTTTTACCCTTTCAAACGTTGGGCAGTTTTTTGCGTAAAATAGCTTTCGATAAATAGTTATGACAAAAACGTCTAACCGGAAATGAGGGTAGAATGTGATAATTTATATTAATACTAAACCTTCCTCAACTGGTTGAGGGCTGGAAGCCCATATTTGGGTTTTATTCTGAAGTGCAGGTACCACATAGTGAAGGAACATAATCTGCAGATGTCTCCATCTTATCTTTGAAGTGAAATTATTCAGTCTTTGAGGATTTGCGTTGTTACAAATTCACACTTTCCCATTAATTGTAACAAGACAAAGGCATGTTAAAAAATTTTGACGATCAAAAATAATTTAGCACCCTACCAGTTAAATTGCAATAAAATATGCTGTAAGCAGTATTATATATATGCCTAAGGATCCCATTCAGAACACTGCGTTGAAGAGTTACTGTTGATGTTGGAACACGGGGTCTAGAGGTGTTTGAATCAATGCATGGTGTGAGACGATATCTCGATTTCGCCTTTGATCTTCTTTATTATGTCTTATGTTTATGAGAGTTCACCGTGAACAAAAATATTAGCTCAGTCACACCTTTTTCCAAAGTGAAGCACCTGTTTGGGATAATTTGGTGCTCTTATATGAAATGTTAGGTTAGACCATACCGCGCCACCTACTAGCATTTTGATCGACATTTGTGAATCACTTTTTGCGTTTTTTGCAATGTTTGAAAAATTCCATTTTACATTTGAAGGAGGCACACCATTCAACTAGCCTGCATCGAGGCAAACACCCAAACATCCCCATTACTTCCTCGGGGAAGCCGAGACTTTCAGATAGCTGAAGAGGAAACTTCGAACTTTGTGAAAAGAATGCGTATCGATAACACTGTCAGAAAAAAAACTGTAACAGATCTGAGAACATTTGCTAATTATTTGTTTGGGTTTGATAAATAAAGAGGCTATTTTACTTGGTTAGTTTCATATCGGCCCGAGGTAACTTTATGCCAGCATTTCACCACGAATTTTGGGACTCATCAAATAAAGAGGTATCAACGCTGACTCGTTTTCTGTTTCCGTGAGTCAAATATGTGAAATATTCTAGAAACTGAATCGAAAAAGGAAACCTTGCTCACTTGTTCTATCATCAGATCTCCTGTGCCTGGAGATCTGATATTAGAAAAGAAGAGCTTTAGGGGAGATAATTGATCATGTTTGAGAACATTTCGATGATTCAAAAATTTCGAGTCACTGCGATGCGACTCGAATTGAAGCATTTGGAAGTCTTCGATTCGAATCGAAGAATTTCGAAAATTCGCGGGGCTCTAGCGCTGGGTGATACCAACACTGTTTGGCACTGTACGATCAGTCAGGCAGTCGCGCCCGTATTCCAATAGAACAGCAATCACAGGATATGTCATGTTAGAATGAACAACAATTACAAAAGTCCATAACATAAACTTGCTGCCTCGTTGGTATGAGTTCCATTTGCTGCCTGGCCCAAGGAAAGGAGATGTGGTCGAACAGTACAATCTAAATTCAGTTGGGTTAAAAATCAAGCCAAATCAACTGGGTTGAGTGAATATAAACTCGTTTGGATTCATATTCAATCATCCCAGTTGATTTGGGTTGATTTTTAACGCAACTGACTTTAGATTATACTGTTCGACCACATTTCCTTTCCTTGTGGTCGAACAGTACAATCTAAATTCAGTTGGGTTAAAAATCAAGCCAAATCAACTGGGTTGAGTGAATATAAACTCGTTTGGATTCATATTCAATCATCCCAGTTGATTTGGGTTGATTTTTAACGCAACTGACTTTAGATTATACTGTTCGACCACATTTCCTTTCCTTGGGCCAGGCAGCAAATGGAACTCATACCAACGAGGCAGCAAGTTTATGTTATGGACTTAATAGAAGAGGGTTAAAACGCTAAAAATTGATAGCGAATACCACTGAAAGACTTGTTTCAATAAAGTGTTCCGGCTGTCAACTCACTTTGTCGTTCGTTAATCATAACTATTACACGCTTCACTGATGATAGTGTATGTTCTTATCTGTATAAGCCTGAAATTTATAATAACAACAACAGTCATGTGAATTAAATTCTGTTCCTGTGAAGTCTTCTCTTGTTGAAGCTACAGGGCCCACAGTTTCATAGGGATATCATTGTGACAGGAAGTATAGTTGCGAAACATAAAATAAAGAAAAGTTAAAAATGAATGGGGAGTATCGATTTTATAATGATGGTATCCCCATGAGCCGGAGGGGATCTACAAATACTTCACACAGCTCACCATTTCAGGTAAGCAAAGAGCTTTTACTTTTCCCGTGTTTCTGTTTAAAAATATATTTCATAAGGAATTATTACCACTTAAGCGGGCGTTCTCACGTATATTAACGGAGTTTAGCGGGGCGTTAAAACTCGGAAATTCATGACGTCAGGCACCAGGAAGCGAGCGGCGGGCGTTAATGAAAAAATTAATTAACAACCTGCCGCCCGCTTCCGGTCATAGTAGTAATAGTAATAACATTATTTTGTCTGGCGTCCCGGTTTATTAACAGCCATCGAGGACTGAATAACAGCCCTCTGGCTTAAACCCTCGGGCTGTTATTCAGTCATCGGGGGCCTTTAATAAACCGTAACGCCATTCAGTCTCATGTTATTGTAATGTTATCGAAAGAGGGAGACACGAAAAGTTACTAATAACAGTCTCTCTTATTAACGGTCACGTTAACTTGGTTCTCCTTCATCTGATCGATAGATATCTATACTGAGTCAAAAAATGAAAGTATAATAGACACAAATGTGAAAAAACAGCATAAAAGATGAAATATAATAGTTCTAATGGTGCATGTTTGTGGACAAGAAGTCGCGCAAAGAGTTTAATGACATGTTGTCCATCCATCCATACACAATTTTGCTACAGATTTCAAATCAAGGTCTGGGGCGGCATCCACTGGGATGGACGTACAGAGCTCTGTGTCCTTGGGCGTGGTACATTGACTGCACAACGGTATATTGATGAGGTCCTGGATGTCCACGTCAGATTGTATGCAGGTGCAGTGGGCGATCGATTCATTCTGATGGACTATATTGCCCGCCCTCATGTTGCCCATGCTATTAGGGGTACCGACAGAGGGAGAAGATTGAGCGTATGGAATGGCCAGCAAGATCCCTTGACCTCAATCCAATCGAACATGTCTGGAATGAGTTGCAGCTTGCAATTTCAGCCCATCCAGTCCAGCCAAGAAGTGTCCAGGAGCTTGGTCCCATGCTGGTCCAAGAATGGAACAACATCCCACAAAGGACCACCAGGAACCTGAATGGGAGCAAGAGAAGGCGTTGTCAAGCTGTAATTTACAGTAATGGGTCTCATACTCGATATTGAACCCATACCAGTTCGCCCTGTCAACTTTTTGGCATATTGAAAAATTTCCTCTTTTACCAATAATATCCATTTTCCATGGTTATCGTATTCAAAAGCTAAAAAATAATGTCAAACACAAACAAAATCTTAATTTGTGTACTGAAACCATTAAAGCTATAATTAAATAAAAATATATATACACTTTTCATTAAAATATTTCAACTAAAACGTAAAACAGGTAGTTGGATATACTTGGTGCTTAGCAAACTTTGAGTAGTATATTTATTATGTCGAAGTTCCATGTAAATCAAGGGATTAATAAATTTTCGCTAGAAACAAAGAATGACCGGACTTTTATTTTTAAGAAAGCGGTATTGACAGCACCGCAGAATCTTCAACAATAACACTGGCACCCGTGTGTAACCATGGTGACAGTAAATCTTCGTTGTTCAAAGTGCCATATTTAGTTACAGAATAAAACGCATCGCTACAAGCATGTCTGAAATAACCGTACATGCATTTACTGCCATTACCACTTGAAAAGGGTTAACAAAGCACTTTTAAATGTCTAAAACATCACCTTTTCTGTTGAGTAAACTGTGAAGAAAATGTTCACTTCAGCATAAAAAATCGATCGTCTACAGTCAGTACAGACATAGTCAGTATAAAGTGGTAAAAAAACAACAAAGAACTTTGGGGACTACAAATCATATTTTCTGTCCATTTTCTAAACATTTAATGTTTTAAATCAATAAGTACGGTATCTTGAAAATATTTTTGGTACCGAAATTCTCTTATTTTGTTTCAATTCAAATGTTTAGGATTCGAAGCGAGTGGAAATGCTGCAATTTGATCAAAATAGTAATGGCTGCTACTCACCTGATATCAAATAATATCAGGTGAGTTACCTGACACAGCAGAACCTTTAGGTGGTATTCCAGCGTTCTGATTGGACAAACTAACTTTAAGGCATAATAATACAAGTTACGGAACACGGTGTCGCAGGAAGCAAAGTGAAAACAATATTAGGCGAGGCTTTCGTATTCATCATGCCATCCCGAGAAGTGTTTGTAAACCGTTTCATGTTTTTCGTTAAATTTTCCTGTCGGCATTCATTTGCTTACAAAATCTGACGCGTAGTGATTCAATGCAAGGGGAGTAACTGACATCTCACTGACCGCCAAGAAAATTATTGATTTATTACCTCCGACATTTTTTGACGCATTTACAATTCTACCTTCTTTCCGACGCTTTGAACAGAATAGAAACTTTCTAAAGTGCCAATTAGTCAAAGTCTAATATGATTTTTGCGACAAAAACAAAATGGCGAACAGTGACAATTAAAATATAGCCAGTGCCGGAATATTGAATTAATACGGTCTCACTGTTGACCATAATTGGCAATGCATTTCCCAGTTCTCGGTCACTAATTATGACCGTTTATTGTTTCGTCTATCCAGCTGGCATGATAATAGTGCTTGTTTCTGTAATAAACTGATATAACAGAGCTAGGTAGGTAACGCTTGGGATTAGGGTCACGAAAAGTGCAGCAATTCGATTCGTTTCGAAATCATCCCGATTGTACGATTTTATTCGCTTGGATGAAAATTACGCCGATTCGGAAAGTTTTGAATCGTGATACTCTGAAAATTCTATCAGGTGACTCCCCCGAATCCTTCTATCATCATGTCTCCTCACTCTCCTGGACATGAGACCTGATGATATAAGAGGAGTTCAGTGGGGTTCCGCTTATGAAAGTATTTTGATTCCGTCCTGGAATATTCACTATTCAGCCTTTTTGGTTGACTTGCCCAAATGGACGAGTTGTCGTTGAATACAGTACAGCCGCCGCGGACTGGTCACTTTTCACGGATGAGAAAATATTTCCTCGGACGCAATGATATTGGATTCCAAACACTAATTATAGGAATAATCATCGAACATTTAATTAATGAAGCACCGGCTACAATGATGATTTTTATTACCTGGTAAACACATGCGTGACATCACTGCCCACCCGTGGATTACGACCAGTCCACGGCGATTGTACAATACAACACCCAAGTTGATCGGAGACTGGCGAAGTTTTCGACTGGAAGACGGTGAAATATTCAAGTTAAAATTGAGGAGCCGTGAGTTTCGATTTGGTTGGAAATCCCCTGCCTGATTCGGTTTGGGGTTCGCTTTGACCGGGTATTTGAGATTCGCAGGGTAATACTTGGTATAGGTGTCTCCTAAAGTGGTTAATATAGTCCAGGCACATTAGACATAAAAATGAGAAAGTAAGGAAAAAAATCGGAGAAAGCTGATTTTTAGTCGAGTTGTGACGAAGTCAAACTCGACTTATAGTTTGGTGAATGGTGGGCGGGCGGGCGGGCGGGCGGGCGTAAACAATTGGTTTCCGGATGATAACTTGATAGTGGTTCAACTCACATTCATTAAACTTCATACGTAGGTTGGTCTTGGTGGGAGGAAGAACCCTATTGATTTTGGACATGCTACGTCGAAGGTCAAGGTCACAGTGACCTTGAACATAGTAAATCTTAAACAATTGGTTTCCGGATGATAACTTGATAATGGTTCAACTCACATTCATGAAACTTCATAGGTAGATTGGCCTTGGTGAGGGGAAGAACCCTATTGATTTTGGACTCGCTACGTCAAAGGACAAGGTCACAGTGACCTTTAACATAGTATATCGCAACAATTGGTTTCCGGATGATAACTTGATAGTGGTTCAACCTAGAGTCATGAAACTTCATAGGTGTGTTGGCCTTGGTGCGAGGAAGAACCTTATTGATCTTGGACTCACCAGGTCAAAGGTCAAGGTCACAGTGACCTTGAACATAGTATATCGCAACAATTGGTTTCCGGATGATAACTTGATAGTGGTTCAACCTAGAGTCATGAAACTTTATAGGTGTGTTGGCCTTGGTGCGAGGAAGAACCCTATTGATCTTGGACTCACCAGGTCAAAGGTCAAGGTCACAGTGACCTTGAACATAGTATATCGCAACAATTGGTTTCCGGAAGATAACTTGATAGTGGTTCAACCTAGAGTCATGAAACTTCATAGGTATGTTGGCCTTGGTGCGAGGAAGAACCCTATTGATCTTGGACTCACCAGGTCAAAGGTCAAGGTCACAGTGACCTTGAACATAGTATATCGCAACAATTGGTTTCCGGATGATAACTTGATAGTGGTTCAACCTAGAGCCATGAAACTTTACAGGCGTGTTGGCCTTGGTGCGAGGAAGAACCCTATTGATGTTGGACTCACCAGGTCAAAGGTCAAGGTCACAGTGACCTTGAACATAGTATATCGCAACAATTGGTTTCCGGATGAGAACTTGATAGTGGTTCAACCTAGAGTCATGAAACTTCATAGGTGTGTTGGCCTTGGTGCGAGGAAGAACCCTATTGATCTTGGACTCGCCAGGTCAAAGGTCAAGGTCACAACTCGACATTGGATCTGTGATCCTGAGCGGCATTTTTTTTATATGTTTCCGGGACACACATTGCGGATAAAGTGTGAAAAGTCCCCGCGAATCCGAGTTGAGCTTTTTTAGTTATAGCGTTTTTTTGATGAAAAAATTTTTTTTTTTTTAAATTCGACCCAGCTCCATATTTCTCATTCTTATTCGCCTTAGTAGGGTGAGAATCATAAATATCGTGCTGAATTATATTGAGAATACATATCCCCAACAGAAAATGCCAACTTTGTACCAATCCTCACACTCAATGGTGAAATATTCACGAAAATGTACAAAATTACGAAAAAAAATTTATTGTTTTCATACACACAACGGTACACAACGTCCATTAAATCAAATCTACGACTACTTTGGGAGTTAAATTATATATCAAAAATTGCAGAAAAGCAGTGGCTTTATAATGATATATAACAATAGTCATTTATTCCATAATGAACTGGTGAAACGTGTGAAATATTAACCATACCCCCTAAACTCAAATTCAAACGGCATCGACTTTTCTCATTCAAATACCGTATTATAGCATCATTGTTTCAATTTCCATGTTCGATTAAATCACATAATGTGGTGTTCGCCTACACTCAAGATGCATTGGCATGTAATGTGTGCACGCCCTTGATGTGTACTCATAAACAAATTTGTATTGTACAGACAACGCTCTTTAATTTGATGCAAAATAGCCTTGAACGACTTTCATCAGGAAACGCTGTTTAATTCCGCATTCCAGGTCTTTGTGTACAGACAACGCTCTTTAATTTGATGCAAAATAGCCTTGAACGACTTTCATCAGGAAACGCTGTTTAATTCCGCATTCCAGGTCTGTCCATTGTACAATTTGCTCTGTTCAGTATTGGACACTCCGCATTTGATGCCTAGATATTGAAACCAATGATCCCTTGATAGATATATATGTAATTTTGCCTGTTGTTGATTATTAGAGTCTTGTGTTATTTGTAGAACTGATCAGTTATGTTGTTGGCATATCACTTAGCGTTACCTGTTGATACCTTACGGTGACAACGAAGCAGGTCCGCACATTGATATCTGTTCTGTGCAGAGCGCACAGGCGACTGGGAACTCCACACATATTGTGTTCGCAATATGATCCCAGTATCATTTTGCATACGCAAAAAGTTCTCATCTCTATTTGCAGCAGATGAATGAGCTAACAGAAATAATGCAACAGGATGATTTGAAGTTGTTCACTGAGAAAGGTTACTTTACCATAAGGTGCTCAGATAAATTCTGGGACGGGATATATTCTGATCAGACCATAGAGCAGTGTTTAATGAGAATGTTCAAGCTCCCTGGTGGTCTCACACATGGCAGGGGAATAACCGATAGCACTGTTGTGAAATGGGTACATGGACTACCTCTTTGCCTTCCGATATGTAATGCTCTCGAAAATTTTGTTCATGTTCACACTGGTCATGGCGAACAACATCGGGATCTCCGTCAAAGTTACGTTCACAATTGACTGATGCCAATGATATCACCAAATTATTGAACTGGCTCAGAGTGCATTCCCCCTTTCGGAATAGAGATCCACTACAATTAGTCTCTATAGCGACCGGGCTTGTGGCCGACGAAACTGTGAACTGTGACCAAGTTCGCAAAATTGGTGAATGTTGCGTATCGAATGTTGTAAGCAAAACGTTCAACAGCATCAAACTACGACGTGTTGACACTGTGAAGTCTTTCGCATCGATGGCAAATAGCATCAAAGTCCGTGGAAGTAAGGTAGTGATTGACCCCACAATTCTGTTCAACCGCATCACATGTGTTATTCAGTCACAAGCAGAGATGGAAGAGTATCTCAAATATGAACTCGCCCCGAAACCACTAGCATTGTTTGATTCTGCTGGAATGAGGAAGACACAGAAAAGCACGCTCGGTAAGATCCTCAAAACATACGGTTCCGAGCAAACTAAAATCCCAGAACATTCTCTGTTTGTTGTAGATGGTGGATTTTTATTGAGGGCAGTTGTATGGCCTAAACAGTCGTCATATAAGGACATATGTACATCATATTCCAATTATCTAGTGAGACATTTTGGGGCGAACGTCGTGGTTGTTTTTGATGGTTATGCTTGTACAATGTTGACAAAGGGCATGGAACAAGCCCGTAGATCTAAAGACAGGTATTCCATTGATATCAATATCTCACCCGAGTTACCAGCCACCACACCCCAATCCGATTTCCTTGCAAATGCCAAGAACAAAACCCAACTGATCGATCTTCTAATGCAGGAGCTATCTGCTATCAATATTCAGTCCAAGCAGGCCGAGGCTGATGCTGATGTACTGATAGCCGAAACTGCACTTGACATCGCTCAAGATGACAACAATGTTGTCGTTGTGGGAACAGACACAGACTTGTTAGTCATTCTTACCTCTCGAGTTCAACCGGGATGTAATATTCACATGATGTATTCCATTACCCCAAACTTACTAGTTTCAGTTAGTGAAATAGAAACCAAAATGGGTGACCATAGAAGCAACCTCCTTGTAGCACATTCTATAAGTGGTTGTGACACTACTTCTGCACTCTTTCGAGTTGGTAAGAAGAAAGTATTCAGTACAATTGTCTCCGATGTTACTAGCGACTCACAACAGTATGTCAACACAATTTTGGCGGATGACAGTACACCAAGTGCAGTAGCCGCTGCCGGGGAACAACTTCTCCTGATCTTATACGGGAGTAAAACTGTTTCCTCTCTCGACCAATATAGATATGTCACTTACAAGCGTTATGTAGCAAAATCTGAACCGAATAAACCCATCGACCTAGCCTCACTCCCACCAAGCAGCGAAGCTGCACAACAACATGTCTACACATGTTATCTCCAGGTCCAACAATGGCTGGGCACTTCGCTTCCTCCGACGGATTGGGGGTGGTCGCTAGACAATGGACTTCTTGTACCGAATGCAGCCACAAAGCCATGTGCCCCCGATAACCTACTGAATCTGATCAGTTGTGGTTGCAAGAGTGCTTGTACAAAAAGGTGTGGGTGTAAGAAGGCAGGACTCTCTTGCTCAGGTTTGTGTAATTGCAGTTCGGATTCTTGTAACAACCACAGAAACACTGCCCTGTCGGAAATTTCTGAGTTCGATGAATAATATGTATATAGGTCATGTCATTTCTGTATATAGCGTTGATAATAGTCAATGTAACTTAATCCATGTTGATTGATTTGTACATTCTGTAAATATTATTTATTGATTTTTGTACATTCTGTAAATATTATTTATTGATCTAATGCTGCCAGACACAGACGTGTCTGTTCGGTCCCAAGCCCGAAAATAGTTGAGTTCTCATGCTGACGAATTTTATGCCAAAAGGGGAACTCGGCCAGAAGCAGAGGGGGTCTTCCATAATGTCTATTTTGTAAGCAATGATAAAAGTCTTCAAATGGTGGTGGAATTTTTATCGTCTGTCCAACTAACATCCCGTTCTGTACTACGACCCTTTGGGCAAATCCGTTAGGAAAATCGTCATTTTTTGCGTAAATCCGATACTGTTTTGTGAATTTTCAATAATTTTTCGCAGAAATTGTCACAGAATGCACATTTTCCTCTAGGTAAATGTATATTAGACATTATGTAGCTCGAAATACGCGTAAACAAAAAATACAGTTGGATCAATTCGAGGTTACAAAGTTCGTGCGATTTTTTTTGATTTTTTTCAAACGCGTTTTCGAAAAAAGGCTGTAGAAAAAAAGCTCAACTGGGATTTTAGGGGACTTTTGTCTGATCGTTCAGTGACATGTACTCGACATTCCCTGAAAAAATCAGCTTTCTCCGATTTTTTTCCCTAGTGAAACCTAATGTTCTTGGGCAAAATAGACAATTTTAGCACAGCGCCATCTTACATCCGGAACTCGATATGCCCGTCGAAACCAGCCATTCAGATTATTGCACTCACTTGTGCTGTACACTACTGATCGCTGCCTTCATATCGTTTGTTTCCACTTAAATATTTTTTTGCCAATGTTGTTTTTTTTTAAAACTAAATTCTATCCTGTACGCGCCTTCCGTTCTTCGAATGAAACAGTTTAGCTTTAAAGAAGCCGAAGGTACATTGTAGTTGAGAGCTGCGAACGTCGGAACGAACATAAAGGAATGTAACACGAAAAAGATAAATATGGAATATAACCTCACAAAATGCACAAATTTCTCCCCAAACCTTTGTTCTCTTTGGGGATGAATACGAACGTGGATAAGGTAAATTGTCGAATTTTATTTGATAAAACAAAGGCGAAAAACGAAGTTTCGATGCCGATCAGCAGTTCAGTACACGTGAATGCAATGTTGATAAACGCAGCCGGGTTGAGCGGGCATATCCAGTCCTGGTTGTGATATGGCCCTATGCTAAAATGGTCTATATAGGTTTAACAATTGGCTACATTTCTCCTCACACTCGTATTGTGGCAATGATAAAGCCACAGGTGCTAAAGTGGCCTGAAGACCAATAAACAACTAAACGAACTCAAACAAGAGCTTTTTCTCAAGAACTGTCAATAATTGTCGGAAAATCCCAACCCACTGAATTGTAACATTAATGTACTCCCCTATACAGTCGATCAGTAATGTGGAATGTGTGCTCTTTAAAATATCAAGCCCGATTATCTTTCAACTTTTTGTTAAACCTTTTACAGCGTGGACACATTTTGAAATTAAGGTGAAACTGGATCGTGGCAGTCCTACTGTTTGATTAAAAGTGACTGTCATATGTATGTTATTCATCAAATTCATGTCACTTGATCAACGATAAGTAAACACATAATTATTAGATGCATAGTTACACATAGACAGAGTTAACCAAATATATATTTATTGGTTGAATAATTAGGCTTAACCCTGTGAATTTGAGACTCTTGATTTTAGTCGGCAGAAAATAATGGAAAAGGCTAAAATTATACATGAGGGCTCGCGTTGAAAATTATTATTTGGTTGGTTGCATTGATGCTTTTCGAAATTAAGGGTGGAGCTGCCGTTCCCAAACGGGCTTTCAACGCGCAACGATGGCTGACACGGGGTGCACCGCTTGGGAGGTGGTGCCCCCCCCCCCTCTCCTAATAGGGGATCCGGGGGACTACCTCCGTGAAAAATTTTGAAATCTAGTACCCAAAAACTTCGAGCATTTGTTGTTTTGCCTGAGCTGCGCGAGTTACACACGGCTAAAGGGGATTTAGTGCGGCTAGCAAGATATGTGATTGCTCGCTGAGTTGGATATTCGAGAATATTAAGACATTCCAGGTCTTGAAAATATAGGGGAACCATGTCTCCACTCAGACAAAGGTACGGGAACGGTGTTACCCAAGGACAGCTCCATTAATTGGCTGCAAAGAACTTTCGACTCATCAGATCCTTCCCCATAAAACGTGGCGCATAAAGGTTTGAGATTAGGAAGACCAGTATCTTCCTAGCCCTAGAAAATAATAGGCTCACATCAGAATAAGAAGGGCGAATAGTGAGGCATCGTTTTAGTTTGTTATTGTTCTTGTAACTCCGCCTCACCATATCTTTGCACTTCAGCATGCATCTTTTCGATCGATATTCCAAAATAAATATTACCAATATCATCCCCCCATTATGAGCTCAAATCAGGGGAGATGGTCCAGGCATGGTGAAGCTTTACGGGCTTTGCTGATCTATGTTTCACTACTGTAGCAAATTGGTAGGTTGTAGAAAGCGTTGACTCTGTCTCCTGATGTGTAACTACAGACTTCTCGGGGATATATTTCACCGACAGTTCAATAGTCGGTCAGCGTCGTTTTTATTTCCGGGCTGTTAACCCTTCTCCCAAACACGCATGTATGAACGGTCTTTGTAAGAGGAGGAGCTGAACAAAAAGTTAATATTTGTGAGGAAATATCTTCGAGTGATAGGTCGTTGTCAACTTGTTACTCTTGATCATAACAAAGAGAAGGTTTATCTTAAAGAGTTCCACCCACCTTTTTCCTTCCTTCCGCCATCGGTCCGTCCGCCTGGAAGTTATCGGACTTCATTTAATTTTAGTGTGCTGCTTGGTTTTGACGGTGTTTTGGACAAGATTGATAACCACCAAGATTCGGCGAAAACTAAGGGAGTTATTGCCCTTTGTGATGAATTTTGCCCAAACTTTCGATATTTTCACGATAACATTCAACCGTAAACTTAAGATTTCAATAATTTGAAACACCTTTTTTGTGTTAGCATTGTCTTGGACAAGTACTATAACCACAGCGATTTCAGTAATTGAGAGAGTTATTGCTCTTTGTTTGTTGAATTTTGTTCGAAATTTCATTGTTTATGCCATTTCTTGAACTATAAACATCTGATTTTAAATGAATTTGGTAAACATGTTTTCTATGAACAATGTCTTGGAGTAGTTAAAAAATTACGACGAACACGGGGGGGGGGGGGGGGGGGGGTGGGTAGGTGGGGAGTTGGAAAAAAATTGCAAAACACTGATGCCGGGGTGGGTCAAGGAGGACAAAAAAAAAAAAATTCCGATGCTTGCAGATTTTTTCCTCAGACACTTTTGGGCAAAATTGTATACCATAATCAGTGAAGTGTCATTCAAGAACCAATAAAAAGACACTCAAGTTATCAGGGGGTACCTACCATGGGTTATATACGATTATAAAACTGTTATTGCGGCTGAGCTATGATTCGGCTTATAGTGATACAATGTATGACATATTGAATAATGCAAGTTAAAATACATCACTAATTGCAATTACCAGACACTGCACTCTAAGAATAAGTTATCTTGAGGGTGTTCCGTTTGATCAAATAATTTTTAATATGTTCACCCTGGTGAGATCGGCTGGCTTAGATGAGTAGCAAAGACAATTATGTGAAGTCAGGAGCAGTTACAGATTTCAGCTGCAGGGACAGTTCTGTACAACGATGTATCCAGATCTATTACGAAAACATCAATGACTCTTATTGCCATTGTAGGAAGCATGTAACACAAAAACTACTAACATTGAACCTGATTGGACTGCTAATTTATTTCAAACACATCTGAGAACACAGGTGTCAACAAAATCATGTTCCAGACCTTCTAGGGTTGGACTTAAAATAAGTAATAAATCCCCTCCCCCAACCCAGCCATGCTCCACCCAAACCTTCGTCAAAAAAATCAACAAATACATAAATGACTAAACTCATTGCATTTTTGCATACACATACCGTGGAACCTCTCTTGAGAGACCAACATTTTTGCCAGACAAAAGGGGTCTTTCAGACAGGTGGTCTGTCAAGACCACTTTTGTCTGGCCGAAATGGTATGTTGTCCTGTGTTGTCCACATAAAACCCGCTCTAGCACAAAAGAGGTGGTTCCTCAAAAAGTTGGTCTCTCAAGAGAAGTTCCACTGTATATATGAATGGAGAACGCAATGGGTTCTGATGGGTTGAGTAATTTATGATATTTAACCCTTTACCTAACATTCTTTTCTACAATACAAAAAAAAAAAAATTCTCATATAACCATTACTGTTCAATAAGGTTACTTGAAATAAACACATGTATGGCTAACATTAGAACTGGCTCGAAGAGTCAGTTCTAATGTTATCCATGTTTGTATGGCTTTATTGTGGGATATATTTGGATACCATATATACTCTATATTTGATTTGTTATGGGAGACCATCTGCCTTAAGAGACCACTTTGGTCTGATAAAACGGATGTTCTTTCAAGACCTGTCCCACTGTACAAGGTCAGTCACTCAATACTGTATGATAAAATTGGTTATGGTGCAGTATGGTGGGAAGGATGATGCAGAAGCATGTATTTAGTGGGGGTGGGTGGTTCAGATAACCCCGGAAAAAAATTGTAAAACTGGAAAAAAATTACATGGGGTGGGTGGGTGGGTCCTCCGACCGGTCAAAAACAAAAAATCTCATCGGTGTCTGCAAATTTTTTCCTAACCCCTCCCCCCCCCCCCCCCCCCCCGACGAACACTTGGAAACTGGGGGAGTTTTTGCGCTTTACTGGTTGCGGTTTTCTTGAATTTTAATGTTTAAGTCATTACTTGAAAAGTGACCATCAAATTTTTCAATACATTTTAATTCGCTGCTTTATATCAACATTGTCTTGGCACTGTTTGAAAATCCTTGTGATTTTGACGGAAAAGTCATAGAGTCATTGCCCTTTCACGTTTTATTGAAAATTTAATGGTTTAGTGATTATCAGATTCCAATAACGTTTAGTGTTTTTTCTACTTCTACTTATGTCAAGGTTCATTCACACTTGCTCATGTCATAGTTCATCGCAGGTTGGGGGGGGGGGGGGGCGTCTTCGCAAGGCGGTGCTTATTTTTTTCTTGTTTTATCTTTGATGAATCATAGCCCCGATGCAGCTCCGAACTCTACTTGTGAATTTCAGAAGACGGATGTTTTAAGAACATAGTGGGAGAGAGTGTACTTTGAGAAAGGATATCCTCCTTTAAGGAAGAATTACCGTTACGAAGGCGCGCAGGCCAGCAAAATGAAAGAGGGTGTTAAATGTTTAGCAGTAAGCAAGCTCGGTGTCAATATGTTCGTTGATAGGTTGGGAGGGCGAGGGTTGGGTGGGAAAAGATTGACGTTGAGGAGGTAGAGGCATCAGTAATTTTTAAATAATACCATGTATGAATGGATATTTTTTTATATTCTTCATTCATAAACACTGAAATTCGTGTTTTTCAGAAATTGAGTTACGATTGTAATAATTTCACGCGTGATAAGTTTGTTTCATCACCTCTTTGGTTTCGAACAATATTTCAATTATTATGTTTACTCTCTTCATGCAACAGAGATATACTTCTTTTAGATGAGAAATCCATTCGTTCTTCAGCAAAGCGTCTCCTCGAATACTTGCATCCAGCGTTTGTTTGTGAGTCATCTCCGACGAGATTTGTTTCTGATGTTACATGGTATCGTGGAAACAGAATGTTGTTTGCGAGAGTGATGCCATTTGCGTTGTATCAACACATGATGTACATATATCACAGGATTAACTGTTATCTATGGTATAAATCGCATGATCGACTGGTATTCCTGGGAAAATGCCGTCATCACCTGAGAATTTGTATCTATTTCCTACGCGGTGTTTACTGAAAAAAATATTTGTGATGTAAACATTGAATATGAACGACCCTCATTTCAAAACGTAACAAAACATTACAGACTGTTTCAGGTGCCAAGATATGTATTTTTTTTTTATTTATTTTTGTTTCATTTGTCTTCTTAGCGAGCTGTCATTTATTTTTGCTTCATTTGTCTTCTTAGCGAGCGTAAAGAAGATTCTCATTGGGATCATCAGGGTTGTTAAAAGTCGAAATAAGTTTTGGTATTTGTGTAACGCCAGTGCAAATAATACAACAACTATTTTAGTTATTATCGAAAATACGTTCTGGGGCTAATACTATAAAACATTTACTATTGTATTTTCTAGAATTGTGTTTTCTAGTTATGACTTTAAATGGGTTAAAATGAACCATTAGCATTTTCAAAGATGTGGCAGTTTGTCAGTTGCAAATTGCCATATCTTTTAAAATGCCAACGATTCATTTTAGTCAGTTATATTAATAGGTAGAAAATACAATTCTAGAAAATACAACTGTAAAAGTTTAATAGTATTGCCTCCTGATGTCATGCGGGCTTTGTATATTTATATTTATGAGATTGTTGATTATCGGTCCGGCAGTTCAGTTATAGGCAAATTCTTGGTTTTGAAGATGGGGTGGTCTTTCGTGAGTTGATGTGTAGATGCGTGAATTTGGAGATGTAGCGGTGGAATGACTTGACTGCTGCATGGTGCATATGGATAAAACAATCATTTTAGAGTGGTTCGAAGGGTATCCCTAATGATAAAGTGCATAGCAGATGCTAGTTGAAGGATTAGGAGACAAGTAGGCTGTTCGACATACATGTGAGCTGGCAGGAATATTGTAAGTGATGCGGATTTATCCAGAAAGGTTGGCGACGCGAAATGTAATAAACAAAGTACTGAGTTGTAGCCACGTGCGTTTTTGTGCAGAAGATGATGGAAAGGAGTGCAATTTTACGCAATGATGGTGGAAAGTATGTGATGAAGTCAGATGCTTGATAAATATGAATTTGAGTGTTCCTGCATAGAAAGCTGTTAGTAGTGATTGGTAAAGAGAAAACAGGAAGGTGAGGTTCACTAATTCAAACAGTGCTAGCAAGACGATGTTTACGAGGTCCACTGTGATCCGTTGATCTCTGGTTGAGTTTTGAGAGCCCATATTTGGTAAAACAAGCTCGTGGTTGCAGACACAGTAAGAGCCTGTATATGCTGAAATAAAAAATCAGATAGGATCGTTGGCGCCAACCAGTAGTGTTCAAACTATCTGCAAGGAAGGTACTGTGAAATAAAAGAAGTGACTGTCGTGGTAGTTGTATCAGGTTTATTCCTCGTGACCGAATATAGTGGAATAAATTGTGGAATTTTAGTCAGCCGGCAGCTAGAAGAGTTTTGTGTGCAATTGAAATCGCTCTCATTCGTTAATTTAGGTCTTTGAGAGAGAAGAGGGTTTCAACTGCATGGATGATGGATTGTGTCTTGACGTTAGAGGTAAAGAGAGTCTTTGAGAGGGTGGTTTAGAGATTGTCGAGTCTGTCGAGTCTGAAATTTCAAACATTCGGGACCTGGGGTGAGACTCGAATCCCACCCAAACTAAGGGATATGTCAGCACTACGAGGTGGAAAGGTACAGGTTAATCAAAAAAGGTAAAACTGGAGAGAGAGGAAAAATAAACGTAGACCGAAACAACATTGGTAATATTTAAGATGGCACCTTTATGCTTTCGAAGGACGATATACAATAACGGGCGAAGAAAACAATGTAGCGGTATTTATAGGACGAGGAACGGTTTTGTTTATAGCCCCATATACCCTGCCAGAATGGTATTGGTCCGTGTGCCCCACCAAAGGGCACTATAAGCCCTATCGATAAATAGGTTTAGTAAGCCCTTCGACAATATGGAAACTAATATAAAGTAAGTCCGATTGGTATTCGGAATCCTTCGTTTCAGAGTGTGCATTGTAGTTGAATTGAGTTGTCAAAACATCACTCATGATAATGGAAAATGCCCTACTGCTGTGTAACTGGGTGTCACAATTACACCAACAAAGTTGTCAACGGCCATGTCATCGCTTTGTGACATGTACAATGTACAAACCGACGTTAATTGTCATGTTGATTGTCATACTAACTTTTCCGAGGGGAAAATACTCCGGGACCCCATCCACCAACCCACCTCGGTTGGGTTGGTGGTGGGGGTTCCTCCCCTCTGAAAAAATCGAAAATGTGCTATCCAGTGCAGTCATAATGTTTGCAATTTCACAATTACCAACCGGCAGTAGTTAGTTCAAAAACGACAACTCATCCCCCGATAGATGCTAAATGAACTCGTTATAATGAAAATCCCCACCTTAATGTCGGAGTTTTGGAGTAATATGCTGAAAGTTGTTGTGCTGTTGGTGAGAACAAGGGGATAATAGGAATTCCGTCGAAATTGAATGTAAAATGTCTGACAGTAATACGAGTATGAAAAGCAAAGGAAAATCCAAAACACAAAACGCGAGGGAGATGGTAAATTTATGGAGCATAAACATATTAGTTTTAGTCCCATATAGCCTATCGGAAATTTAACCAAGGGGTGGCATCATCATTTCCCCGTAAGAGGGTTTTCACTCCCCTATAGAGAAGGCGCGGGCGCTTGGGTATTACAAGACAAGTCCACAGTAAAAGTGTTGGTTTTCCGGACAACCAACCCTGCTTTAATCCTGCTCACTGGTGTTGAAATAACAATATCTGAATTTGAAGTTTTTTCGCATGACACAACAAGGAATTTGACTAAATCGATCTTTGAGCGTTGTCAAACAAGATTGGATTGGTTGAATTTGTAGATGCATTATGGGAAAATTTGTGCTTGAGAGTTTTGTATTTGTAACGACATTTGGCGATGGAAACCATTATTAACTGCATGTATTTCTTGCGGGGTAGACGGCCCCATTTTTCAGGCAGAATTTTATGTACCCTGAGCCGCAGGCAAAGGGCATTAAAATTCGGACAGGGTAAAAATGTGGCCGTGTACCTTGCCAAAAAAGTGCATAATTTATTTATAAATTTGGAAACGTAATTCAAATTAGCGAATGATTTCTTTGATGTTGTGAAATATTTCAACACGGATTGCAACGTGAATATCAAAAGTTATAGATTGCGTATAAAAAGACAAGTGAAATATTAATCTTGTGGGGTGATTTATACTATTTTGACATTTTTAACATTGGTTCTTCTAAAGATGTCCAGGTGACTTTATTCCAATTCTCACACGATGGGTGAATTCCTGCGTGTCGTAAGGTATCAAATATTCCCATTATTCATACACCTGTATCTTATTCTGTTCTTAGTGATGGACGTGGTAGAATCATATTTCCCACAACGCCTTCTGTATCAACAATGCAGAAAATAGCAAATACCATAACTGGAACTATAATGAAACAAAACTGTCACTGATAAATAAAAAATGCAATGAAAAGTAATTGATAAAAAAGATATTAAAATACTTAGCTTCATCTTATCTTACTGACTCTAGACCCCTGTACACGTATGTTGTCATAATTTGTCTGAGACAAGAATAGTAAGCTGAAACCTAAAAGATTTATTTAATTTTTATTCGTCCTTTTATTATGGGGGGGGGGGGATTTCTGTTTTTTTAAATATATAATTTTAATGGGAAGTTATGCAAACCCGTAGCAAATATTAAAACATTGAATATATACAGTATATTGGGAGTGGATTACCATCAAAGCACACGTGGAGTTCCCGCTTATGCAATAATCCTCAAATCCTACGTAACCTTGAGAAATCCAAGCACAATTTCAATCTGTCGACCCCCACCCCCTGGGATGACATATACGCTAACGTACTAATCTTTGCAAGAGATGTGCTATTCCGAGCCTTTTGTATCACACGTGAATGATACCCAAGTGAAATTTTAATAATTCTCGATATCATACTAACAATTATGTTGACCAAATGTTGATAAGCGTTATATGTTGAATCGATATTATTACCGAGACCAAATTGACATAGTTTCCCATGAAACGAGTAGAAGTAGGTAAGAGTCTAAGCTTCGAGACCAAATTGACATATTTTCCCATGAAACGAGTAGAAGTAGGTAAGATTCTAAGCTTCAAGACCAAATTGACACATTTTCCCATGAAACGAGTAAAAGGAGGTAAGATTCTAAGCTTCAAGACCAAATTGACATATTTTCCCATGAAACGAGTAGAAGTAGGTAAGATTCTAAGCTTCGAGACCAAATGGACACATTTTCCCATGAAACGAGTAGAAGTAGGTAAGATTCTAAGCTTCAAGACCAAATCGACACATTTTCCCATGAAACGAGTAGAAGTAGGTAAGATTCTAAGCTTCAAGACCAAATGGACACATTTTCCCATGAAACGAGTAGAAGTAGGTAAGATTCTAAGCTTCAAGACCAAATCGACACATTTTCCCATGAAACGAGTAGAAGTAGGTAAGATTCTAAGCTTCAAGACCAAATCGACACATTTTCCCATGAAACGAGTAGAAGTAGGTAAGATTCTAAGCTTCGAGACCAAATCGACACATTTTCCCATGAAACGAGTAGAAGTAGGTACGACTCTAAGCTTCGAGACCAAATCGACACATTTTCCCATGAAATGAGTAGAAGTAGGTAAGATTCTAAGCCTCGAGACCAAATTGACACATTTTCCCATGAAATGAGTAGAAGTAGGTACGATTCTAAGCTTCGAGACCAAAGTGACACATTTTCTCATGAAATGAGTAGAAGTAGGTAAGATTCTAAGCTTCGAGACCAAATTGACACATTTTCTCATGAAATGAGTAGAAGTAGGTAAGATTCTAAGCTTCGAGACCAAATTGACTCATTTTCCATGAAATGACGAGTAGAAGTAGGTAGGATTCTAAGCTTCGAAATCAAATTGACATATTTTCCCATGAAATGAGCAGAAGTTGGTAAGCTTCATTTCATAGAAAAATGTGTCAATTTGGTCTCGGTAATAATATTTATTGGTTCCATTATGACTGCGTTTTTCAGTCTCTTGATATCATATGCATATTGTTCCTTGATCTCTTTGTGATATTTCACCCTACAAGAAAAAGTGAAGCTTAGTGATATTTGTTTCAGTTACCTTTCATTTTATTCATTATTCAATAGTCCCTCGCCCTTTCAAACAGCCATGCATGAAATTCCGTAAAAGGTGGGATGCGCTACAAAAAAAATCGCTGCTGAAGAAGGAACTGAGAATGGCAAATCTGAGTGTTTGAGCATCTCTCATTAATTGTGAGTTTGAGTTCACTGTAAGCTTTATCACTCTTTCAATGCCGAAGTAAACAGATTATGTTTCAAGAAATATTCCGTCGCAATACATTAATTAAATGTAGAGAACATTATTTCGTTCACCGAATGCGAGATGTTGAAAAGTTAGTTACACACTTGTGACTAGACATGTTAACAACTGGACAGTCTTTTCGTGAACACGAACTCTCCTTTTGACGCAAACATCGGACATACATGAATGTTGAGTTAAAAAATCATATCCAGATTTTTTTTATCAAGAGTCATTTCATTTGCTGGCACGCGAACACGTTCTGTTTAAGTTCGAGGAGATATATCCGAGTACAGCGTGTAGGGAACATATTTATTGAGAGATACTATTGATTTCTTTTTGCTACAAAAGTAAAGAAAACTAAGTCCGAAACTAGGCCTCGGGTAAAATTCGATATCGTCAAAAATATAAAAATGCAACAACTTTTCATTTTTTTTGTTGTCCAAAAGTGTGAAGAATTGTTCATAAATACTGATGGACAATCAAAACATGACTGCTCATTACTGTGTTTAGATTTTTGACGACGTTGAAAATAACCTGTCACCTATTTTCATGCTAAATTTTCTATTATTTAACTGGCACCTTAAGGCTGCCTCGGTAAACCCAATTTGTCCTCATAGAAACATATATGTGTCTATATAAGTCTTTGAAACCGAAAGCTCGCTCACTGAGATCAGGATCAATTTGCGTGGTTGGCAATCAATATTTCAAATGTGCAGTCCGACAGCCGCACATCAAGAATATTAATCCGTCTCACTTCAAATAAAGGATATGTACTCTTTCAATAGGTGTAAATAACACTCTGTACTGATGTGAAGATACTGAAATCTGAAAAAACAAATTTCTCCCATAACGCAACTAGGCATTTAACCGATTCAGCCTCGTTTGAGACTGAATTGTTCATATTCTCATCATGGGAAGAATTTGCTTCTTGAAATTCTGGTATTTTAATGTGCAGATGGCTAAAGTGAGACGGGGAATACTATCAGGATCGAAAGGATAACCTTCAAACTAAGTGGCTGCAAAATTTTTGATTATTTTTTATCTAATCACTGTAACACTGGCGGGCTGTTAAAGCATGACCTGGGGAAATAAAAGGTACACCCCTGGTGTATGCAGAGACTTAATCCTTTGAACTCCAGTGGTATCTTCCATGCCAATTCAATGATAGCAATCAGAAGAGTCCATATTCATTATTTGGGATAGACCAATCAATGTTTTCAACGTGCAGCATCGGGGCTGCACGTTGAAAATATTGATTGGTCTACCCCACACATTTACTGAACAGCCATTCCATTTAATGACGTAATGGCGTATCATGTTCCTAACCTGAAAGCGGCCTTTGAGGTCACAGGGTTAATACAGATGGAAACAATCGGTTAACTCTACATATTTCAAACGGTTTGAGGCTGTCATCTTCGCGGATCTTACAACCATTTTAATTATAGCTGGATAACCTCTTTTATAACATAACGGAAGAAGGAAATTCAATCACTCTATTTATATTTAGGGATCCTAAAGCAGGTGTTTATGCACGGGCGGCACTCCCCCACCTCGCCGTTGACCAAGGAGAACATGAAGCATTCGTGTGTTCCCATTAAGTGGTAAGAGTTGGTTGCTGTGACTAAAGCCCCATTCGCATGCATCGATTTGCATACAGGAGTATGTATTTGCATATACGCAAATTTGCTTACTCTGCGCATGTGAACGTATTTAATAACTCATGTGAGTAAAATGTACTCAATATGCAGTTTTTTTTTACTTTTGCACCTAGTGGTGACCAAATGCAATTTTCGTTTACATATATGCAAAATTTTCGGGGAGCGCGGTTGCTCAGTGGTAGACTGTTGGACTTTTATGCTAGATGGGGGCACGATGACGCCATGTACTAAGGCTTACTGCACGTCGATGGTGATGTCTTCACCCGGTGTAACCCAACTTGAGGGAGCTTGAACAGAGTTAGAATGTTGAGGAGCTGGCAGTTGCTCGTCGATGCTCGGTGGTTCTCTCCGGGTACTCCGGCTTCCCCCACCCTTAAAACTGTCACGGTCACGATTAGCTATTGTGCATAAGTATGTGACCTTAAACACCAATACATAAATACATGCAAAATTTGCACATGAGTATTTTTTCTCATGTGAATGCACAGTAAAATCTAACTGGTTGAGGGCTAGTTTATTTGTTTTATGGTATGAATTTGTTCATCAAAATCTGTTTATTACAAATTATTGGAGAGTGCTCAGAGGCACTCTCCAATAATTTGTAATAAAATAAATTTATATAAACAAAATAAAATTTGTGTCTGACTGAATGTGGAATATGAGAAGAAAAA